>BTRK01000001.1:5505299-5963074 GCA_036245805.1 Pristionchus mayeri | reverse complement strand
GTAATATGAGGACTACAGTACTACTCGATGCAGGTGTTTATATCTGCACCTATATTTATTGACTACAAATGAAGTCTACGGCGGTCTTATTGACTACAAATGAAGTCTGCGGCGGTTATTTGATGAGGTCATGGATACAACATGATTTTGGGGCATTAACATTACCGATATTACGCCGGCGCGCATGTGTAGCGGTGTGGGAAAATAGCAAGGTGTCTGGCAAGACCGAACAATAAAAAAACAGGGAATTGCAACCGGAACGAGCAGGCTAATTCTGGAATTTCTCCTGATTTCAGGAATGCAAGAATTAATAGAACAATGCGTAGGTGTGTGTTTCCTCCCATTTCTCGCGCTTCCGTTAAAGCTCTACAAATTACCGGAAGTATATAAATATAAATGCGAACACGCGCGGTTTCGGATATTCATCTCCTATTACTAGCAGCTCCCAGCTGACAGGATAGGCGGATATCGTGTTCAAAAGACTGAGAGACTACTGTTTTTCGGAGCGCAGTCTCGACTAAATGGGCCTTACATCTATGCGGCTCGTCTGAATAATGATGAAAAGGCGGAGAGTAAAACAACCTAAGAACAGGTCTGCACTAAAATGTGCAAAAGGATGTGATGTTTTTGAAAAGGAAGTTCATGGAAATAGAGATGCATATCTTCAAGTTGAAGGTCAGTTACGCATTTCGGAGGGGCATAGCGAGTAAAAAACACAAACAGAGTACTTAATTCGTCAGCATTTTAGATCAAATGCCCTATTGTGTTCCTTCTCCGACTTTCCTTCCCTCGGGAGTCTTAAGACGCCAAAAAAGTTGGAAGAATACAACAATGCAATTTCGAATAAAGAAAAGCGACCCATTGTGCAAGACAAAAAGTGCATGAAAAGTCGGTAAATAGTCACGTAAATCGAACAAACTCGATTTCCCTTCTGAACAAGTACTTCACAGGATAAATAAGCACACCGTAGCAGCAAATGGATTTGTCAAGCAAATTATGACTCTCATATTATTACGGGGGATGAAAACGACGACAGGAAGATTTACATTCGTATTCTATTAGCTGTTTCTAAGAAATTACTCACACCACGTTTCCCTTTCTCGGAAAGCATCATTTTAGCAGAACTTCTGCAATTATGCTAAATGAAGCCGAGATTTCATTATGGAAACGATTCCTCGGACTTCTCATTCTCTGTGCACTCTCGCCTCTTGACATATCGAGGAGATGTTAACATGAAGAGTCTGTACCCGAACTTCGAACTGTAGATTCCTAATAATACATGGAGGCGAGTCACATGGGTTTTGAACTCTTGCATAATCGCTGCCCACTTCCTTCTCAAAATATCCGAATTATACAACTGGTCAAGCAATGGTCCGACTCTCTCCATACCACACACTATCTCGCTCACTCTGACCGATGCGAAATGGAAGGGGTAAGACGATTCCTCAACGGCGAATGGACAACTAAGGAAGGGTGCTTTCACACGGAAGAAAGACGAGTCAAAACAAAGCGCGCGCACTGTCAATAATTATGACGAGTGATGTCAGTAGTCGAGGCGGAAATTCGGCCTTTACGAAAATTATAATCCTTAAAAATACCCTCATAGCTCATTCTCTGTAGGCTCCTAAGAAGAACCGAATAAAACGTTAAGAACAAAAGCCAAATTGAAATAACTGGAAAGCTTTAGTGCAGAAATGGAGGAACGTTGGTTGAGTGAACGCCAAAAATGCAGGTGAAATGGGTCGAATTTCGACTTTGTCACCTGATCGTTGAAAACAACTTTTTGAATCCTTATAAAAGTCAAAATACGTCAATCGATGCGAACCAGAGTTGACAGGCAGCATTCAAAGTGAACGTAATCCATATGAGGGCGAATGTCACGAGTACTATTTGAGTTGTATCAAGAAGATTTGCATTCACAAATTTCCGAACACCCGCTCTTTTAGATCTCCTAAAACGCAGGTGAAGTTGAGCCAATTTCTGCACTCTCACCTGACAGCTGAAAACAACTTTTTGTATCATTTTAAAAAGTCAGAAATACGTCAAGTGATGCTAACGAGAGTTGACATGATCAAAAGAAGTTCACTAAATCGAGGTAACCTCTGATTTTTTGTCCTACTTTCTGCACTATTTTTGGATAGAGAGAGCAAGAGAACACACAGGATCTTGAGAGAGGCGAACACACCTCTACATCTTTCATTCACAAGCACCATACCTCCTACCCCCTTGTGCCCCTGGACGAGATCACAGTACTGCAAGAAATATTGATTGAACAGAAGTGTAATATCAGGTTGTTGCATAAGGGCAGGCGAGAGAGGGGGGGGGCGCTAATAGGAGGGAGGGGTAGGGGAGAGGAGAGAGGCGAACGCCATGAATCTAATCGAATTATCGAGAAACGCGGACTACGTTCAGCGGAGGAAAGTGCCTAATGCAACCGTAGAAACGTACATCAGACTCTTCCTCAACTTGGTACAGTATCTCGCGATCCCTGGCACTCAGTGTCATTATCAATAGACTATGCATATTTGGCGGTGAGACCGAAACCTGACGCCTTCTTAAAACTTACCCAGCCAGTCCAGAGCACGCACGTAATAAAGAGAGCAAGAATGCAGAAATAACCGACAACGTCAGGGGGCGCGCACCAAATAAAGAGCAAATGTTCAGTCAAGTCTTGAAAAACGGGGCCGGAATAGGCAGGGAGAGGGTGGACACTTGAGTGCCTTTCGTTACATTCGGGCGTGAGGGAATGTTTAATCGTCATCAACTTGACGTCGAAAACTTAGAGAACGAGAAACGTTCTAACAATATTCGTATTAATCATCTGGCTCAACGTCCGGTGAAATCTGCCCGGGATATAATGATCGCAGCAACAATTCTGTAACAGTTTGTTGATGGAATAGGTAGGTAAGGTGATCATTTAGGAACCCGTTTAATTCAGCAGTGGCAAGTAATGTTTGTCGCCAGTTAATGACGGAGTCGAGAGTAGGCCTAAGATCGGCACGCTTACAGATCGGGTAATCAGGAAGCATTTTACTGACGGGCAAAAATAGGAAGGAAGACTGTGCACCGTTGCATTCAGGCGTGGAAAAACGCGGAGTCGTCATGAAAACTAGGTGAACGAATATAATTGTTCTAATAAACTCCTTATTCTGCAAATCGTAATCTTCGTTCGATAAAATCAGTTTGAGATAACATAATAAAATCAGCTATTGCACATAGTTGTCTGTAAGAACCTATTATGCAGCGAACTAAGATTAAAATAGGAAACGACAATTTGGACACTTGAGTGCCGTTCTGCATTCGGGCATGAATCAATGTGTAATCGTCATCAATTTGACGACGGAGCTACCAAGTCAATCAGCTTTGTTTTAGAGGAGGACCTGTGGCATAATAGAGTACTTATTGGTACGGCAATGGTCGCTTTTGTTCGACGGGCAAGTCTCGCAATATAATATGATTGTAAGATCCAGAATGATAAAGGATGTACAACAACAGTTGCAATCTGATCTCGACTATCCAATCCAAGCATCCTCATGCTTCGGTTTCATCTTATCGGGGTAAGACACGCGATTTACATCCATTTGTGTAAATCACCCGTAATGTGAATATGATGCAACCTGTACTTTGAACTCAAGATCAATGACATCAACGATGGGGTTTGGGGCGATTAGATAGCGCGAGGCAGACAGGCGGTCTGTTTTGCAATGCCTTCTGTCCAAGTTCGCACTTTATTGGTAAGACAGTACCCTTCAAGATGCTCTAATAATGCTTCGAATGGCATGTTGTGTAACAGTTTGTGAGTATAATACTGTACTTTGATTTCAAGATCTCGATGAGATTATGTTTGGGGCGATTAGATAGCGCGTGGCAGACAGCCGGTCTGTTTTGACCAGCCGGCCCCGTTCGGTCACACGCTCGTTTTCTATTGTAGTCAGATGGTTCATTTTGATTTGCATGTTGTTCAACGCGATACAGCATCTGCGATCACTGAGTTGTTTCATCTATTTCTCAATCAGTTTTCTATAAGCGCTCTGTTAATTTTCCGCATCTCAGGATGTGTTTATTTTCTAAATTATTCGCTAAACTAGCCCTCTATTTGAAAAACCTATGTCAATGGCTGGTGAGCGATCGTTCTTTAGAGTTTCCGATCTCTAAGGTCAAAAAACGATCGAAGACCGTCTTCACTACATTTAGCAATAGACATTGCGCACTGAACATGTATCGAAATTGTAGCCACAAGCTACCTTTTCCCTTTCTCATCCAACCTCCCAGCCCTCCTGTCCCTATTCGGCATTCATTTATGAACCAAGGGCATCTACCGTCAGATTATGATCATGTGTGCTCCTTCGACATACGCACCAAACATCCCATCCCTCATCATTCCTTATTAATCACCCATTAAGCGAACAAGCCAGGCATGGACGCCTCAGCGTTCTTGTCGAGCAAAACACAATTCTTCACAACACAATGATTGCGCCAAACAGGGCGAGAGAGTGTGTGAAACGGAGAGAGCGCCAGAGAAATACGTACTCTAAGCAACGTGTCCCGCAAGTGCTCTCGCCTTTCTCTCTTTCTCTCGCCCGCACTCTTTTGGTTTCTCTAATTCCTAATCGTTTTCGTTCTCTGCAATTTCGAGTGTTTGTTAGTGTTTAATTCGATTGTTTGCCGGATTTGCGCCTCAATTATAGGCATTTTGTCAAATTTGCCTTGATTCTCGACCATTTCCATTAGTGTCACGAGTGTTTATTCAATCTGTCCCTCAATTGTCATGCTACTAGCCTGGCAATTTCACCTTATCTATTGCTGTCGCACGTCGTTACAAACGCTTTCCCGAGTTTTGAATCATATCGATCTTGAATTTTGGTTAATTAATAATTAATATTAATAAAATATTAATTATTCAGATGTCGACATCGTCGATAACATTCTTCCTCAACGGCAACGAGGTCACCGTTGAGAATCCGGACCCGGAACTGACCCTAACCACCTTCCTGAGATACAAGAGTGAGTCTATTTTACATTTTCCTTTCCGAAAACATCGAACAGTACATCAATCAACTTTTCGACAACCGATAAGTTTTGTTTAATCACCGAAGCCGAATCTTAGAATGGCGACAACAATTTTTGAGAATCATCAAAGGCTTGCTCTGAAGAGTGACTGAGATTACAGAGTACACAGGGATCAAAAGATGCGGCCATAGAGTTCGGAGTGAGATTGCAAGAGGATTGGGCGTATACGCGCTCTAATTCCTGCAAGAAACCGATATGTTGCTGACTAGTGAGACGAGACCTTCATGGAATCGATGACAATTTTAGCCCACTTCACAAAACTGAGGACAATAAGTCAAAAAATCAAAAATATCAATAAGGCAGTTGACAATGAATTATAATGACAAAGCGCGAGAGAGTCAACGGTTGGCTTTAGTGTAGGGACTAATCACATTGGCGTGAAATTCGAACATCGCACCATAAAATCATTGATTGAAGAGGAAGGCAAATCATTCCAGTGCATCTCACCGGCACTAAACTCGCTTGCGAAGAAGGCGCGTGTGGCTCGTGCACTGTTGCAATCGCAAGATGGAACGAGGAGGAGAAGAGGGCGAGGTTTGTAGAATTTACTATTTCAGATTAGAACACGGGGTTAAGAAATAGTGCTACTTTATGAAACCATAAAAATGAATCGATTTCAAATGTTGTGTTTCCTATATATCAGGTTGGAAAGAAAGTAATGTTAGATTTTCAAAATTTCGATTCGGCGATACCACATTTTTTGTTCCCTCTTGAGTATCATATTGTTATGTAAGCTCGGTGCGTGCGTGGACAATCTTTCCATCACACATTAGTTCAACCCAATCCAATTGGTATTGAAGCCAAAGGACGAAGTCAACGATACATCATTGGGGTCTTCACCTGATTACGGCTCAGCAATCAATGGATAGTTAAGATATGTGAAATCTTAAGGCATTTGTGAAAAGTACTAAATATGTATATCACTATACATCATTTGAATCTGATCCTCTCCCAAAACCCTGTTTAAAATACAGTCCTGTGGAAACATGACCCTCACGGAAAGTCAAGAGAAACGGTTGTCATTACCACGTGTTCGTCACAATAGATGTAGGGATCTCAAATGCAATAAAACGGAAAGCGCCTTTCACGGACAGCATAAAAGTGTATTTACGTAAGGGTCTAATTCTTCTACCAAAATATGTTGCGTCCATCAGTCTGACCATGAAATTTCATCATCGAAATTCGAATATTTGGAATCATCCTGTTTCCAGAATTGGTAGAAAGTCCAAACATTTGTGGTTAATTGTTGAAGCTACTCTTTATCTACAAATATTCGACTGGGCTAAGTGAGGGGATAGCTACGTTTTGGGGAAATGCATTCATTCACCGAACACCAAAAATCTAAATTTTGGCTATGTTGACTCTTAATTAACAGTTCTGAAAATCAATTGTTTCTAAAAGCAGAAAAGTGATGAGTTCAAATATGTCTGAATAATATGTTGCACTTTAGCGTATCATAGTAGCGCACTAATGTATAAGCCAGTCTGAATGGTCTTCGAAGCGGGAAACATTATCGCTTGAGAGCTGTTACCTTGGTAAGCTTTGAATTCATTGGTCAGTAAATCGTGCCATGTTGAGGCAGACACGACCTCAGACCTATTTTTCGAGAGCACTATAAACAGGCTTCTCATTGTACTAGATGCGAATATTCAGCTATTTTTCCCTCAAAATACGTGCGGCAGAATATATTTTTGAAAATTGTGAAAATATCACATTTGGCAACATTTTATATTTCTCCGTACACCCATGATGCCTGGTGCGATTTGAATATATGATTACATTGGCCAAGTATTCCCCTAATATATGCAACCAAGTTAGCTTCAGATGTTTAACGCAAAGAAGGCTAGGCAGGTTCAAACATCAGGGTCCAAATCTAACATTACTTTCGTTCCAGCCTAATATGTTGAGAAAGGGTTGAGTTTCACTCCTCTCTCAAATATACTTCCAGTGGTTTTGAAATGATTATTCCTTCTTAGGCAGTTGAAAAATAATAACTGTATCAGAAATACTCAAAAACTCGAGTGGTTAGTCGGCGTCGTAGATAAGCTTAGCTGACTGAGCGCCAATTTGACGCGGGTGTCGAACCCGTCTCATTTGGGTTCCTCAGTTGTAGCTGAAATTAATTCCAGGTTCGTATCCGCGAACGCCTGCATCACTCCCCTCTACCTCGTAGACGGCACGCTAGTACTGACTGTGGAGGGCATCGGTTAGTTCAGGGGCGAATTAGAAATATGTTGCCACGTTCTCTTCATTCCATGCATGTTTCATTACGCGATCAGTCGAGATGTAGAAGAGAGATCAGGATGTCGTTTCGCGAACGCAAAACGATACCATGATCGCATCATTCTCGATACACTCTCGAATTCATCAAACATTTTTCTCGGATTTCAGTGGTAGGTAAATGAGTAGAGTAAAATCATCATTGCAGGTTCACAAAAGCGTCTGCACCCTATTCAGGAGCGGCTCGCATCGGGCAACGCGACGCAGTGCGGATTTTGCTCTCCAGGATTTGTGATGGCGGCCTATGCACTCCTACGGTAACTAATTCTCAACATTACTTCCGTTTTATTTAAAGAAGGAGTAACACGAAAAATTAGTTCAATTAGCCAATATGTGTATGTAATAGAAGCCGGCAGCCCGATAATGAATCACTTTATCCGAAGATTCACAGACAACTCTGGGGCGATTTACATACGGTCAAAGTTCATTGACAGCGCAGGGATGTGGCTAGTTCGTTTATGTTTCACCTGCTCTACATAATTTTCGCCTCGTTCTTGGGGCAATTTGGCTACAGTTTCCCATTGCGAGCGCGATATCGTCGTGGTGGGACTCCCTAGCATCCATTCGTGTTACCCCTTCTTTAATTGTATTTATTGTGTATCAAGGGTAAGGAAGGGGTTGGGGATAGGGAGAGACTGTTACTTCTAGTCCGAACTATTTTTCCACCCTGCGCTTTTGCCTCACCAGTCTGATTGTCAGCATTTCAATAGTTAGATATTTTTAGTTAAGTTTCACCATCTGTTGATGAATCTCTCATGTGCTTTCCAAAACAATTTGTGGTCATCGAACATGGACAACAAAAAAAGTTGTCAATTGCGAGATATTTCATAGAACTGTTTTTATATTTGTAATTGGGATGAGTTTCACGTCGTTTTGAATAATCTATCGCTATAGTTTCCAGTCGATCTTGTCCATCTTGTCGTTCGCACACAACACATTTGTAAAAGCCTAAATATGAGTGGTTGAATCATTCCTCGAATTGTCCAACTCTTGAGTTTCACGAACTGCAAAAGGCGCGTTGTTCTTGCTATCTAATTTTTGACCAAAATCTCGTTCCAAAGCAGTACAAATTTTCATTTATTTAAAATCTCATATTTCTCAAGTCGAGAAAAAAAGTTGAGTTTCAATCCTATCTCATGACTTCTTTTCTCCCGCTGAAGCAAGTAATACATCGTCTTTAGTAAAATTGCAATAATTAAAAACAATGAGTAACGTGAATACAATAATAAATAAGTAATAATATTTCAGAAACAACCCGACGCCTACTGCGGATGAGATCCGAAGCGCGCTCGTGGGCAATCTGTGCAGGCGAGTGAGACGCGGACTAAATTAAGCAACTTCATTTGTTTCGAATTTGTGGTGACTATCTCTTAGTTGTGTTCGGGCGAGCGATCAGATACTCTTACTTTTAGACCTAATACATATGGAACGAAAAACAATATTACTGCAACAATTAGCTAGTGTGCGCACGACGAGAATAGAGATTAAGAAGAACGACGAGATTATTCAAATAAAAGATTGGGAGCTTAGGCTTAGGCTTAGGTGCAAGAACGGGAAAATACGAGCATTGCAGATGCACCGGCTACAGACCTATACTTGAAGCGCTCGAGTCGTTTGCAAGTGAGGCTTCTTATATTTATGTCAATACAATTATTGAGAAATGCCATTTTCGTCAATGAGAATGCGCATTTACTGGTCACAAAGACGTTGAATATGATGCGAAATTAATATGATTCAGAACCCTCAGGCGGATGCTGCATGGGCGGCGGAGGCGTGTGTCCGTGCAAGGAATTGAAGGGCGAGGTGAGCAATAATCTTTGATCTTTGATCTCACAATCCTTAACTAGATCATACGCCTACCACCACCACCCTGACCTTGCATCGGTTGAGTTTCAACCCTTGTAAACTTCCCCTTGCCATTATTTCTTCGTAAAAACTGATCGAGTTTCACAATATTTTGAAACTTTTGGGTCGTCCATTCATTTCAGTCAATGGCTTGCATTGAAGCGCAATAACATAAAAAAGTAAATAAATCAGCGAATTATTTGTCAAGCAATCCCGTTTCGATATTTACTTGCCAAATTTCATTTTCAGACGAACATCTTTGCAATTCATTCTTTGTAAAATCCTTGGTAGGTTGGCTGTGTTTCACCAAAATTTAAAATTTTTAGACTTTTGTTCCAGATCAGTAGTCGTTAGCCGTTGTCTCAACAGCAACAAGAAAAAATCACATAATTCTGGTCGCCAATCCTCGTTGCGATATTTGCTTGAACAATTTCAAATGAAGTCCACCTCCTGTTCAGACTAGAATCACCCTCCCTCGTCTAGCCCACTCATTTCTAGGTTTTCCTCCCTGATTTTCTGCCGCTCAACTCCTCGATGATGGGCGGGAATGGGAAATTGGGAGAGGGGTGGCCCGAAACCGAAGGAGTGCCCATTTTCGAATGCCATTCAGTCCATATCGATGTGTGAAGCAGTAAAAACGATCTCATTAAAATCGAATCACAGGACTCTGTGCCCGAAAAGGCCCCCGAGATCGCGTGCGGTCTAGTGAACTACGAGCAGTTGCAGAAGTTCGACGAGAGTTCCGAAATTATATTTCCGCCCAAGCTAATCGTGGGTGAATTTACAAGTGGCCTTCACGTTTCTAAACAAAAAAATCCAACAACTGTCATTAAATGCAAGTATTGAGTACTGAATACGTTTCAACAAGCTCGTCAATTGATTTTGTTCAGATGCAGCAAGATCGAAGACCAACCCCGCTATTCCTTAAGGGCAAGCGCGTTGAATTGCACTGTCCAACGACTTTGGAGGTAAGTAACTACAATAATAATAACACCAAGGAAAAAAACAGTGACGAAACCACCTATTTCAGTGGCTCTCCGAGGTGTTCACATCTCTTCCCAAAATCGACAACTTTGTCTCCACTGGAATTCTTACGCGACAGAGTGAGTAGCATATTATACAAATTAAAATATGAGGAAAACACGAGAAAGCGTATGCATGTCTCTCAAAATTTTACATTAGTGTTGCGCTGGCGATCTACATCTTCCCGATCTTTCAGTTCAAAAAGTTTGACCAGCCAGCTCAAAGTGATCGACGAGGAATGTGATCGATCACTTTGTGGGGAATGTGATCGATCGGATTTGGGGAGATCGTTTTGAAACATAAAACGATCGATCAGATTTTGAGAGTTTGTTTTTGTTTTCGAAAGTGATCGATCATTTTTTCAAAAGATCACATTTCGAAAAATGTTCAATTAGATAGGTTTCATCGATCTAGATCATTTTTGTTCGAGATGTTATTGCTATTCAGATTTCGGAGATAATCCTGATAAGTTTCAGAAATATTTAACCTACAAATCGCTTCTTACCAATCGATTTTAAAGCAGGAGTATCTGCAAAAACGCGCTTGCTTGAAATATGGTTCAAAATAAGGAGAGAACTCTCTTCAAGTCGCGTGCTCTCTCAGTCGTTACCTGTGCGTCAAGGTCAATTTTGATTACTTTAATGCAACCATAACTCAACTCTGAATAGAGATTTCAAAATCGGAATTTCGAAAATGAGGTACGGTATACGATTGTCTCGAAACTGCGTAGTCAGTTTGTCCTGGTTAGTTTTTCTGATAGTTCCGCTTTAAAGGAGGAGTAAATACAAACGCACGTCCGGTTGGAATATGTTTCACATAGGGACGCACTCTCTTCAAGTCGCGTGCTATCTCGCCCCCCTTCCCTGAGCTTTCCCTGATCTGGCTCACAGCCAACTTGCTATAACTCTGTTCGGAATGGAGATATCAAGGTGAAAATTTCGGAGCTTCTTATCGTTGTGGAGCTCTATGCCGTGCATATGATAGCTTCAACAATTGAATTTTGAGCTCTATGCCGTGCATATGATAGCTTCAACAATTGAACATTCTGCAGCGGGAGTGATCCAAGAAACGAAAAAGCGAGAAAGATTACGGTAGTTGTAAGTGTGCTTTGAACGGGTTTCTAGCATGCCTATAAGCCAAGTTCTGAATTTCGGACCCTGTTATTGGATCAAGGCTGTAGCAAATGTGCGACCGAGCAGCACCTTCAAACAATTATTCTGGGTAGGCCTCGGTCATATCTCCAATCTTAGAAAGTTTGTCGAAACTGGAAAAAAATCAATGTAAGAATAATACCGCTTTGAAAAAGTGCATATTGATTTCGTCATCACTATGAAATAACGGGAGCAATTTCGCCATGCCCCAACACCAACATCGGCGCGATTGTATAAAAATGAATTACATACCGGTATGAATTCCATACCGCGAAAACTTCCTATGTATCGCGCACGAAAGCACACTTCCATAAATTATCTGGCTGTCACCATCTGATTCAACCATCATTTCCCGATCTGTAATTTTAGCATTAGATGCTTTATTCATTATCTAGGGTTATGATACAATGCGGCGTTGTCAATAAGGCATAATCATGAGGCTCTTTCTGCGTTCCGATTTTGCTGACATTCACATCGATTGGAAAACAGCGATTTGTAGGTTAAACATTTCTGAAACTTATCAGGATTATCTCTGAAATCTGAATAGCAATAAGATCTCGAATAAAAATGATCTAGATCGATGAAACCGATCTAATTGAACATTTTTCGAAATGTGGTCTTTTGAAAAAAATGATCGATCACTTTCGAAAACACAAACAAACTCTCAAAATCTGATTGATCGTTTTATGTTTCAAAACGATCTCCCCAAATTTGATCGATCACTTTCCCCACAAAGTGATCGATCACATTCCTCGACGATCACTTTAACCTGAGCTGTGGAAGATCACTTTTCACTTTTTAGATCACTTGCGCAACACTATTTTACATGCTTTATATTTCACTTTAACCAATGAGAATGAGCGTGGAATGGACTAAGCTTGGTCCAAGTTTAGATTTCAAGTAGAGAAAAAACAACAACATTTGAAGAAAATAGTAGCCCAATGTGTTGACCTCGTGCTGGCCACTATCATATAATTGAATGAGCGAGAGTTGACTTCCTTAGGAAATGAAGAAGGGGAGGGAGAGGAATCGCCTGGCTCTCTCAATTTCCCATGCTCTCTCGTCAGTCTGGGCAAGAGAGATAGTGTGTGGAATGGAGAGAGCGTGACCATTGGTAGAGGAAGGATGTGCGGGTGGGGTTGAGGAAATGGACCGTAATGGTTGGTCAGTAGCGCGAACTATTCCTGGTCTACTCGTTTTTCACGATTCTCGACTAGAGAGGATGCTAGACAGTACTGTTGACTATTTGAGACTGACTCACATATTTTACGAAATTACCAGAAGGCACGTGAAATAATTGAACTATCCGTGTTCCCTGACCAGGGGTTGGTAACCAACTGGTCACGGCATATACCAAAGAAAACTCACCGGACAGTAGAGCGAGAGAGCCCATGGAGTGAGAAGAGTCTCCTACAATAAACCGCCTGTAGGATATCTTTCATTGAATCAACCACGGTAATAGAAAACTTCACGGAAAAGAGGCGTCGTAGACATACTAGTCTGGTTTCCTGGTTCAACGAATTCATATGACAAGCTCACGTAGGGAGCACTAATTCATCCTATTGAGGAAATACGAGGAATTGAAATCACTGATGCTTTGCGGGGGTTGTCCAACGAAATTCAAGGATTTCCTCATTTGAGTGTAATAGAAATACGGTGGAAACGTGTGATGCTGAACACTACACATGGATGGCTTAAACCTTCAGAGCAGTCATTTGATCTTGGCAAGAATATCATGAAATTGATTTTGCTGATCGTCGAAGTAATATTTCAGATCAATCCTTCAACCCCTCTTCCGACGCGGTGGCTACTTGGGTGGGTATTCAGAGAATCGAGTCACTGAGGAAAGTGGATGTAGCAGATGAAGAGATACTCATTGGAAGTGGACTGAGTATCAGGTGCATTTCAAAGTAAAACTTTCGAAAATTGATAGACACGGGGAGAGAGGGAAATCGTCTGAGAGAGCTGGAGAAATAGAGAAACAATGAGAGGGTAAAGGATGAGTGAGATTCGGGAACTGCTGATCAGAATAGTCAAGTTAATGATCAAAGACAAGCACGAATAATTCGCGAGAGAACGGGAGTCTCTATAATTTGGCCAATTTCCTCGTCCTTCGACACGCAAGCGGGAAACAAAAAAAAGGAGACCTCAGAAATTTAAAGCGGGTTCTATTGAACATAGCACTTAGCGCTAATGACGCAGCGAGGGGAAATTCCGAAGAAAAAGTTGAAAAATTGATCTATTCATTATGCGCGCAACCGACCTATTCAGAACGAAATCAATCGGAATTCAAAGTCTTTTCTCGAAAGTAATCTCAAGAAACATTTCAGTGAATTCCTCTCAGTTGTGCGTACTCACTGTAAGACGGCGCAGTATGTGGAGACGATTGAGGCGCTGTACAGCAAGTACTCGAGTGACCAAGTCAGAAATATGACGGTGAGATGTGCCATGAATCACGAAAACGAAAACACAAGTAGATATTTCTCACTAATAGGTTGAGGGGCGGGAGGGGTCATTTTGAATCTTTTGTCTTTTCGCAAGCGAATGCTGTGTAACGTTGATGTTCTTTCCCCTTTGCCAACATCTGGAACATTAGAGTGGAAGAGCTGGTCAGACTCTCTTGAATAGCAAGAAGGAGAACAACGAAGTGATTGATGAACGCCAGCCTTACACAATATTAGCAAGCGAAAACACCGATTGCGTGCGATTCTAATCAAATCTAGAAACCATTGTACCGAGAACGAAACAGTGTTGATACCGATGACAATTTTCTAGGAATCCCACTACAATACTGATTTTGATACGGTGAAAACTGCGTTGACGAGCAAATATTACAATGGTATTCGCAAATGGCGAGAAAAACAATGTTTTTACTTGGAAGCAGCAAAATTGAGCCGACCCTTCCCAGGAAAATTTGTTTCTGCAATGTTGAAAAGGCAGGGGATGTTCGAACATTACATGAGAAGCTCATAGAGGTATATGCATATCTGCAAACTGCAAAAAGGGAACGTTCAATAGGAGAATATGATGAGAAGAATGAGTGGTTAACGATTCATTTCTCTGAACTTGCTAGCCTTGTGATATCATGATCAGGAAGCAAATCTACATTCGAAAATGAAGCTTTCTGCACTCTCTCAACATGTAAAATGAAGAGATCTTTTTTGAATTTCGAAATCAAAAAAAATGAGGAGATAGTGACTCATTTTCTCTGAAAACAACAGCCTAACATGACCAGGAAGCAAATCGAGAGACCAGCAGTTGTTTCACCCGGTTGTAACATCTGTCGGACAATGATCACTCACTGAAACATCCTATTTTCCAGCGAGAGAGAAAAGAAAGTGAGAGATACAGAGAGATACGTCAAAGATGATACAAGAAAGCGAGGCTAACGCGATCAGGGGCGCAAAAGAGTTTCCCGCACTCCTCATTAGACATGCTCTCTCGTCACTATGCCGGACACGAGCGTATGGGAAATCAGGATTATGGGAAAATTTTAAAACACCCGTGACCGCAATACGTGGATTTCGAGATTCAATAGACAAATTTGATGGCATTCCAAGATATGAAAGCGGGTGCCAAACCCTTTCTGTCTACATATCAGTACTTGTTCCCGGAGTAAAATCAATCGGTTTATGGTAAACTAAAGAACAAGAATTTGAGAAAGGGGACATTTCAGAGCTGGTCGGGATCACTCGCTACTGCCGCTGCCAAGTTCGATTTCTGCACGCTTTTCCTCGCTCTCAACTGGAGGTTGGTCAACATTTGCATATTCCACGGAAATTCGGAAAGATCGGACGCAATGCGAAAAAAATTCCGATAAAAAATAATAGAAGAGAACATGCCGAGCTAAAACCACGTGCACGGGCTGCTAGTCGCTGATATTATTAATAAACTCAACGCTGAATTGGCACGGAACGGCAACGATCTTTGTCGTGAGAATAGAAGAGTCATAATGAAGAGATTCATTCTTGCGCAACCATACCTAATTCAGAGTCCGCCTACTGGACCTCTCTAGTTCGTCCTATCGAACGATCAATGCCGATCAGCACTTTGCTGGAGAGGAAGGAAGAAGAACCGCCCTGAAGTCAAGTGAAGTCATCACTGCACTGATCGTGCCGACTAGTCCAGTAAGCGCATCTTCCATTGTACTTCCCTTTGAATTGTTGTTCACAAACACAGAATATCACGCCGTTCACCTAAGAATCGAGCTGATTTCCCCATTTCTCGGATTTTGCAAAAAAGTTATATCTGATATTTTTTGAGAAATGAGTAGGCCCATCTATATCAGAAAGATCCTGAGAATTGCATGTGCATATCATAATTCTGAATGTCCTGGTACCGGGTCGTTGGTTCTGGTACTCACGTTTAACTATAATTATCTCGATTACCTTGCAATTTTGGTGGACATTGTCGTCTGAGTGACCCCCACTATTTTTTCGAGCTCTATCGATGTATACAAACTAGAACTCATGAAAATCACTTTAAACAGTGCTATATTCAAGGTAGATTTTCTCGAAAATTTAGGTGAAAGCGCAGCTGAAATTTCAGGATCGTAAAGTACGCACCGAATTCTTTAAAATGAGAGGCTTGCGGTCTCTGAACGAGGACCAGAAAGATCTTTCCGGCCCCTTTGAAGTTCCGAGTCGATTTGAAGTCATTTTATTCGACGCAGACCGCGCGACTTTTCAGGAGCGTCGTGGAATGAAAGGATAATTCAATTTCCAGACTGTGTTTCAGAGGCAAAATAAATACATTTCATTAATTTCTAATTGATTAGTATTTCCGTAATTGCTGAAACATATCTGAACGACGACATCATCCTTTCATTCTTCGAAGCGCCTGAAAAGTCGTGCGGTCTACGTTGAATAAAATGACTTCAAATCCACTCGGAACTTCAAAGGGGCCGGAAAGATCGTTATGGTCCTCGTTCAGAGACCGCAAGCCCCTCATTTTAAAGCTCTCGGTGCGTACTTTACGATCGTGAAATTTCAGCTGCGCTTTCACCTAAATTTTCGAGAAAATCTACCTTGAATATAGCACTGTTCAAAATGATTTTCATGAGTTCTAGTTTGTACACATCGATAGAGCTCGAAAAATTAGTGGGGGTCACTCAGACGATAATTTCCACCAAAATTGCAAGGTAATCGAGATAATTATAGTTAAAGGTGGGCACCAGAATCAACGACCCGATACCAGGACCTTCAGAATGATGGTATGACATTAATAATTCGGACGTCTGTTTAGGGACACCAGACGAGTAGAACACCGAAGAAAGCTCTATGTGGATAATTTCTCCAAATCCGGCATGTAGATCAATTCTTAGGTGAATGGCGTGATATTCAAGCTCGGCAAAACCGAATCCGCAAATCGTAGAAAAGCTGTTGTTTTTTAACGAAGTTATCCCAGAAACACTTACGAAGCAGATTAGTTCAGAAATTTGTAAAGTTTGTGAAACTCACTAAAAAAAACAAATGAACTGAAAAACTGATTCAGACTCTCCGCATAGCCTCCTTCAAACACGGAAAGCGATTCGGAGCTGATGATGCGGTGCTCAACGCGGCTGCGAGCTATGATAAAGGTAGGAAAATAGATAGGGCTTATTTATCATAGTAGCCTCACAAAGAAACCGAGAAAAGTTAATACAGATGTTCACTTTGTGATCTAACAATAAATCCCCATTGTTCACTGGCATCGAATTAGATATGCGAATCAATTGAATCGGCTTTGATGCGCTAAAACACATAAAGCACTGGCAGTGGATGCGTTCTCGTGTGATGTCCCCGCAAACAAGGGTCGAAATGGTCAGATAGTACGAGCAGAATCCGGAAAACGTGAAGCCTTATTTTAGTGTAAACACGGACATGTCCCTCCAGACAGAATTTGCAGAGAGTTGACTCAGATACCTAACCAGAGAAAGAAGGCAGCCAAAAATAACTGATATGGCTGTATGTCTGTTCATGCTAATGAGTTCCATGGGGAGCACGTTTCGCGCTCTTCAGAAAACCCGCTCTCTCGCATGACTCTGACTTGCAAAGGAGTATACAAAGATAAACAAACGCTACGTGGTTCTCCGGCATCGTAATTCTCGCAGGAAAAGAGAGTGAATTCGTCGAAACCATCAAAGATATCTTGTCGAGCCGGGAGAGAGCTCGCGAAATGAACAGACGAATTCTCAAATTTCAGAATCCGGACGCTGCAGAATCGCAGTCGGTGCCTACGGCAAGCCGATACTTCTGGAGAAATCGGCGCAAGTCGCGGAACAGAGGTAACAACAAATTTCTGGGCGAGACAACAATACGAGAGATACAATTTCGGATTGAAGAAAATCTCCAGACAGCAAAACAACTGGTTTCTGCGAGGTCCATTGGTGTGAATTAGATAGTTCTGTTCACAGTTCGATCGGAGAGAATCGAGCTGTGGACAGAACTATGAGTGCGGAAAAAACGTCTCTAGTGTAATTCAAAAAAGAGTGGAACAGGAATTTGTGATTTCAGATTGAAATCGGGAAAGGAAGCCACATGTTCGGATGAAATCTCAACTGCAGTGGAAGAAGACTTCAAACAGTTCGCTGCAGAGAAAGATGAGGAATACAAGAGGAGCATTGCAAAGGCTGCAATCACTGATGTAAGATTATATATTTTACATGAAAAAGTGGTTGAAAAGTGATGAAATAAAGCAAGGGTGGAATATATTTTTATCTCGACTACTGCGAGACAAATTTATCTGCGCTTGACAAGTTGTTTTTACCACAGAGGTTAGAACATGAGAAAGTGTTATGTAGGGAGCGAGAAGAAAGGTTGATACGTCAAAAAAGGAGAAAAATGCAATAACAATTTAAATAGTAAATAATATTATACTTCGCAGATGCTCGCGGTTCTCTCGGGAAAATCGAGTGGGGATGGATTGACAGCGTCAAGAGAGGCACTGGAGCCACTCCAGCTGTACAAAGTTGGTTGATTTCCCAGTTTTGGAAAGGGATGTGATCTAGATCTATCTGAATGAGTTATGACCTAAAAGAGCGAACATTAGTGTTTTTTGCATCAGAAAAGCAACAAAATCGACACGTTTGTCTGGTATAGGGTTTTTACTTATTGATGAAACTCAACGCGGTCAGAACTGAAAACTATTCGAATTTCATGTTTTGTCATTTTCATTTGTCGATTTTTGTAGAGTTCCAAGAAGTTATTAAAGCATATAAGAACAGAATTGATCACTGATTTAATCATTACTATTTTCAAAATAGATTATCATTATCCTCTGCTGAGGCGATGTCTAGGTCGCTTCCTTAGGGTACATACGATAGGGATGTCATGGCTAATATTTGAGGCCGCTGACGAGTCAGAAACGCCGGTTGGCCGACCACTGCGACACGCCGCGGCTGACCGACACACAACTGGAGAGGCGCAGTATGTCGATGATGTGAAGATACATGGTAAAGATATATCGAGCTCGAAATTCTTCTACAAATCATCTACATTTCGCACACTGCGTATCGCGGTTGAGCGATTGCCAACAAAGCACTTTCCAATGTGATAGTGATACCCATTTCGGCAATTTGATATTGTCAATTGTCCCTCATAAACAACAAATTCAGACTTGAAACATGCGGCCCTCGTTCTCTCCACTGAGGCGCACGCTCGAATTCTCTCCATCGATGCCTCGGAAGCTCTCGCTGTTGAGGGAGTACTTGCCTATGTGGATGCGAAGGTGAGTATTATTGCATGTACTTAGCAAGTCAATTATTTATTCATAATATAATTAGGGACCGCAGAGCTCCGTCTTTTCTGCCGTCCACCATTTTTTGCATTGGGAAACTCACACACCATCACACCACCTTTTTATTTATTTATTTTCTCATGTTTAATTTATTTTAATTAATTACTTTTTTCGTACAATCGATAGAGCATCATCTGAAGATACGAAATCTTAACTGAATTAATTAATTTAGTGGTTATAAAACATAAATAAATACATTGGAAGAAAATTACGCTTCGCATTTTTCTAATGATTTGTATTTTTCTCTTTTAATCGGAGTGCACTATTTTAGTTCTCTATTCAGATGATTGCGCTAACCATCCCTGCACTCCGTAAAGGTACTGGTGATGCTTGGGGGTACTTATAATTATACTTATACTTTATTCACCATCAGGGTAGGAGAGAGATTATGCCTTGAAGGCGTCGAAGAAGGGAAATCAGGTGGTATTTTGGGCTCGGGCGAGCGTGTGGGTGGGGATTGTGTGGCAGTCCGTGTTACATTCTTATGTTGGAAGAGTGGGGGACATTCATGGGAGAGTTTTTCATAAGGCGACGGAAAGGGATACGGGGCATGGTAACTGTTTGGTTGGGAAGGGAATTCCAGAGCGTTAGTGAACGAGTGGCACAATAAGTTATGGAAGTTGGACTAACGAATGGTAGAGCTATGCGCAGACTGTGAGAGGCACGGAGACTGCGAGTGAGAGGAGCAATCGAATAGAGACTAGAGGTGTCGAGGAGAACATAGTCAAGCAATGAGTCATACAGGAAGTAAATATCGTTCAAAGAACGTCGATGTTCAAGTGTCTCTATTTGGAAGTGCTTAAGCCTATCGGGGTAAGTCAGGTAAGGCAATTTAGATCGGCCCAGAACACGTCTAGTGAATTCGCGCTGCACAGATTCGATTTGATTAACCAAACCTATAGCAATAGGATTCCAAATTATGGTTGAGGACTCAAGAAGAGGGCGAATGTAAATTTTGTATGCCTTAAGCAATATATCAGCCGAGGTTGTGAGGAAAGATCGAAGTAAAAGATTGCACATGGACCTGGCTTTTCTAGTTATTTGAGCAATATGATGGCCAAAGTGCAAGTTGCTAGAGAAGAAAACACCTAGGTCGCGAACTTGTTCTTTCGGGGAGATGATATTACCATTTAGGACATATTGCGATCTATTTTTAAGGCGGCAAAGATGGAGTACAGTACACTTAGGAACACTGATAGTCATGTTCCACTGAGTAGTCCACTGCTCTATACTAGTAATAGCTTTTTGGAGATCAGCACGATGATCAGGAACAGTATATTAGCGTATATTTTAAGATCATCAGCGAATATGTTATATTTAACCGTAGGAGGAATGCATTTGCCCAAATCATTAACGTATATGATAAACGACAATGGGCCAATTGCTGAGCCCAATTGCTGAGCCCTGGGTAGATACCATATACTGGGTTATATGGTATCTACTGGGTTATGATATATGACTTCGCAAGCATGATATATGACTCTTTCTGAGAGACAGTCGTCATTTTCTCGGTTAATCTTGATTTTCTCCATTTTTCTGAGTGCACTATTTGAATTGAACGTTTAATCACATGCAGCCACCTCCCCTCTGCCCTAAACAGGTGCTAAAAATGACGGTCCATCGTTCGCTGACTTGTTTATAGCACTCGAAGATCAACATGAGCAAACGTTCGATTTTCGGGCTGTACATCAGTAGAGTGCGATTAGTTGGTCTTGCGCACACCGTTCATATAGGTTATCAAAATAAACAGTAAAAAAATAAAAATTTAATAACCATAGAATGCATTAATTTATTTTTGAAAATATCCTTGCATCAGAAGTAACACATTCGCCCCAACTTCACCAAAAAGATACGGTCGATCTCTGGTAACATGTGTATTTTTTAAAGGTATATTTATTAGTGCTATTATTTTTTTCAATGACTATTATTGTTCATAATCGATTCCGCAACCTCGATTTCGTAAGATAAGAATCGCGGAATTGATTCAAAATGTATTTGTTAACACCCCTCCGCGGTCCCTAAATATAATGCCGTAAGAATCTGAGGATAACAAAGTAGTTAGATGTGACGGTACTAGGTCGGATGAGAACTATGACGTCATGTCGATTATCACGCGTGTCGCGTAAGATTCGAATAAACCCTGGTACATTGGAAAAGTCGAAATTGGGCTCTGAGCAGTTTTGAATAGCCCATATGGTCCCTCAACAGAAATCATCAAGTTTTGTTCCATATCTCCATCCTCGACGATGTGGGACGCCGTCAAAGTCGACGGCTTCCGAAATTTGCCATTTTTGGAGGCATGGCATGGTTTTTGGCATTTTTTGGAGGCATGGCATGGTTTTTGGCATTTTTGGAGGCATGGCAGGCATGGTGCTCTGCCTACAGGGCGTCTAGTAACACGAGAAGAAAGTTTTCTGCACCAAATTTCCTGGAGAATAAGCCTGTGCTATCTGTTCATCGATATGATCATTAGTATTTTCATAAATCGATTAAATTTATTGATTTTTACCGCAATTTCGTACCGAAGCTGTTTTTCAGCTCCATCGATAGAGCTCGAAAAGACGAATCGAATGATATGCTGAATGCATATGCAACTCGCGCACTAAAGATGTCAAAATCGCGAAATTAGATTTTCACTTACCCCCTTTCAGACATTGTGACCCTCTGGCACTTAGTCTGGCCTTTTGATCTACCCTCGTATCTCGCCCTTGAGATCGATTTGCGTTTCGTTTTCAGGAAAATGAATCATTTTCTAAAAGTAATTTCAATCGAATTAACATTTTTGAATCATAAATATGAGCCCGTTTGCCTAAGAATCGAGTGAGACCCGGCACCGTCCCCTGGCAATTCTCTCACCCCTCCGCGCAGTCCGCGCGCACCCATCATCGCCGCATCAATAAAAAGAGGGAGTGGATTCCCATTTTTATTGATGCGGAGTATTCAAATATTTCGTTTAATCAGATGCCTTCAGCCTACGAGTTAATTTTTTGGGTTATTGAACACTCGTCGCGAAGCGCTGGTGGGATTCAGCTGCGAAATACATCACCAGAAGTCTGGCCGAAATACATCACCAGAAGTCTGGCCTTTTGATCTACCCTCGTATCTCGCCCTTGAGATACTCAGGACTTCACAAAAACAGTGCAAAAGAAAATTAAAAATGAGAAGTTTCGAACCTGCGGCGACCGGGCAACGCTCTCAGAACCAGGGGTGTGCAAAATTTCCCGAAATTTCCGGAAATTTCCCGAATTTCCCGAGGTTTTTCGGAAAAAAATGTTTCCCGGTTTTCCCGAAATAATTTCGGGAAATTTTTGAAAAAAACGAGAAAATTTTCGCAAAAAATCGATTGAATTTCAAGTACGGTATCCCGGTTTTTCCGTTCCGCGAATTGCGGATTCCATGTTTAATATCAATTTTTTCTTGTTTTATTGTCTTTAATTTCGCTTCATGCTAATTTTTGTGCTTTCTTTATGACAAAATAGATTTTAGAACATGGGTAAGTAAGATAGATCCTCTTATTTAGTTTCTTTGAATTTTTATTTCTATATTTAGATTCTTCAGCTACATACATTAGAATTTTAATTTATAATTAGAAATTAATTATTGATCCTCAAATCATGAGAAAATAACGTTAAAATACATGTACGCACTCGCGACGCGGTTGCGTCGCGGCAAAAAAACCCTGAAACGTAATTTTCTGAAATTCCATTTCTGAAATGTCCATTTGTGAAATGAAATTTCTCATAATGAATTCTCTGAACTTGTCATTTCTGATTATATTTTCCCGAATTGTCTTATCCCCGAAAATGTTAATCCATAGAAAAGTGCCCGACTCAAAAATCGACGAGTACGAGTCCCGGGGGTCGCGCCGGCTTGGGCAACTATAGTGATAGGACAGTTCGAACAAAATTTAACAAAAAATACTTCTTCAAACAAGTCGAACAAGTCGACATTTCGAACAATTCATTCAGGAGTTTTTGGGACAAGAGAAGTCTGAGAAGAAGGTGAAGGAGGTAAATGGAGCTTTGGAACCAGTCATGAAGCAGTTATCTCTCGATGGATCATTCAATCGGTGGGCGGACGACGGTGCTCGAGCAACCGAGATCGATCGCGCGATTATGAAAATGATCGCGATCGATGGCATGCCGTTAACCACGGTAGATCGCACTGGATTTCGTCACCTCATGAAAGTTGCGCTCCCTTCCTACAAGATCAAATCCCGTACACACTTCACTCGCAGTCAACTCCCAATCCTTTTCGATGAGTACGATATTAAACTCAAGAAGGAACTTGAGAGTGCCGAGTACATCTCGCTATCCTTTGATCTGTACTCTGATGGGAAAACGTCCATCAGATCCTTGGAGTTCTTTGCCACTTCGTCAAAGAGGGCTATCCCACCTTCCGTGTAATCGCCATGATTAACATGAAGAATGATCCTCACCGCGGGGCAGTGATTGCCGAGAAGTTGGAAACGACCATGAAGGAATACGGAATTGAAGATAAGGTTGTAGCTCTGTTGAGAGACGGAGCATCGAACGTGGAGCTGGCTGGTAGACTGATTGGGAAGCCACATTTCGACTGTTTCATGCATAAGTTGCACCTTGCATCGAAGGCCGGGACAGACAAGGTGTACGGACTCTCCGATCTCTTGAAGAGATTGAGATCAATTATCAAGAAACTGGGGAAGAGCCAAACAGGAAAACGCGACATGGAAGGCCTTCAAGATCTACTTGGGATTCCTCGACTCGCACTTATCAACTCTCCTGAGGTGCGATGGGGATATATATACCATATGCTCACTCGCGCTCTCCGACTCAAGCAACCACTTTCTATATTCCTTCTCTCCCATCCCGAGTATCATCAACTCGAAGTAGATGACTGGTCTCTAATGGAAACAGTTATTGGTATCCTAAAACCTCTCCAGACAACTCTCAAAATGGTTCAGGTAAATTATAACAGTTATTAATTGTTCAAAATCATAATTGTAGGACCGCGGAAGCACCGCGTCTGCCATCATTCCTCTTTGTGCAACGATTATCTCAGAACTGGAAACAGAGGTTTTTTGTCTTACTTATCAGGATCTAAATACTTTCATCATTTGCAGACTGATTGCAAAGTAGCTTGCACTGCAATCGCTGAAAAGATCAAGGTCGAACAGGCCAAATACATGAATATTGATTACCTTCAGTTCGCTACTCTTACTGATCCCCGATTCAAGGTATTAGTTATGAATTGAAACGATCGATAAATTCTATTTCGTAGGGTGATTTTTTCGAAGAGGACAAAAAGAACGATCTGATCAACGCCGTACTCAACTTCTACAAAACCACGGGATCTGCCAGCGAGCACGAATCGCCTAATGAAGTAGCAGCGGAGAAGGATGACAATCCATTCACTCGTCATTTGAAGGTTAGCCATATTTATCACGTACGGCATAGATTCAGTAATTATTATAGAAGAAGAAAGTGGTCTCTGATTCTCAGCCTGCCCTTAGTTTCGACTTGAAATCTGCCGTCGTTGGTGTAAGTTTTACATATTTATTCGCTGTATTTATGTAATACTTATCCTACTAAGAAATTAATTTTTAGGAAGTTGAGAGATGGATGGGTTCGCCCTCGTCATTGGATTTTGGACCCTACGAGTTCTGGGACGACATCCAGAATCAGTCGATGTATCCCACATTGTTCCAATTCTCGAAGCAGTACCTGTGTTCTCCCACTGGAACAGGAGAGACCGAACGAGTCTTCAGCACCTGCACCTACATTCTTCATGATCTCAGAAAAACCCTCTCTCATGACAACCTTAGAATGCTTCTCACCCTCAGCAAGAACATTCCTCTTATGGACTTCTAATTGCAATAATTCCACCTTTGTTAAAGTTACCTTCGTTGTTGGTATTTGTTTCAGTTACTTAAATAAATATGTTATAAAAGAAGGGTATTTTGCGAAATCTGCTGAAAAAAAAGTTTTTCCAAATTTCCGATTTTACCCTTTTTCGGGAAAAACTTGTTCACGAAAAAATGGGTATAACCGATTTATGCATGAAAAAACTTTTTACCGAAAAAAAGGTTTTTAGCGAAACCGACAAAAAATTGTTTTTTCCCGATTTTCCCGGTTTTTTTCGGGAAAAAAAATATTCCGGAAAGAAACTGGGTTTACGCGATTTCTTCAGAAAAAAAGTTTCACCGAAAACATGTTTTTTAATCGAAACCGACCGAAAACAAAATTTTTCCCGAAATTTCCCGATTTTACCGGTTTTTTTTTTTTTTTTTTTTCCCGCTCACCCCTGCTCAGAACACAACCCATCAGCTATAGAAGCACATGGCTGTGGCCTCGCGCTAGGCATAGAGTACATGGATGAACAGGCGAGACTGACTGCGAGAGGATCAAACGGGGGTAAATGAAAATCTAATTTCGCGATTTTGACATCTTTAGTGCGCGAGTTGCATATGCATTCAGCATACCATTCGATTCGTCTTTTCGAGCTCTATCGATTGAGCTGAAAAACAACTTCGGTACGAAATTGCGGTAAAAATCAATAATTTTAATCGATTTATGAAAATACTAATGATCATATCGATGAACAGATAGCACATTCTTCATGAAATTTGATGTGGAGATCTTTCTTCTCGTGTTACTAGACGCCCTGTAGGCGTCTAGTAACACGAAAATGGCATGCCTCCAGAAATGGCAAATTTCGGAAACCGTCGACTTTGACGTCGTCTCACATCGTCGAGGATAGAGATATGGAACAAAACTTGATGATTTAAGTTGAGGGACCGTAGGAACTATCAGAAATCACTCACAGATGAAGGGTGAAAAAATGTACCAGGCTGTTCACAAATCTATTCGATTCTTACGCGACATGCGTGTTATGATCTATCAAAGGTCTATCAAAGGCGGCATTACGTCATAGTTCTCATCCGAGCTAGTGCCGATGTTACTCATGCCTATGGGGGTTAAACCTGACTCCTCTTTTCTCATACGTTATCCTTCTTCGCACGTAGCAACGAACGAATATGAGCGAATGCCCTTCATGAATGATGCTTTATTAATTGTTAAGTTCCGCGGTGATCGCCCATTGATCGCGAGATAAATACAATACCCTTATGATACCCGTGAAACACATAGCATTTCTTATTGGTCGTCGTTGTTACAAGTGAGTTATTATGTCCACGGTATACCTCACTATGTGCACTATTTATCTTGCTGCAGGACATTCCTGCTTCCGGAATGATTCGTCCCGGTCTGCAGCCCATCTTCCCTCTTCAGGATAACACGCCCGTGTTTGCTGATGGAGTAGTCAGTATATTCATTTTTCGCTCTCTCTGTTTTTTCTATTTTCTTTCGTTGGCCTAAAAATTAGGAAAACGATACTTACGTGATAGAATTTTGAAAATGATTTGATATAATTTAAATTACAAAATTCTAGGTGGAGATGGTAGGTCAGCCTATCGGTTGCATCGTCGCTGAGGACGTGGCCACTGCACGAAGAGCAGCGAAACTCGTGAGGGTCGAGTACGAGAGATTGCCTGCCATTCTGACGATTGATGTGAGTAGATCGAGGAGATAGTGGAGAAGATGAATAGAGCGAATCAGAGGTTAGTAGACAACCTAGTACAGTAAACTGCATGCAGTTCATTGACCATCATGAATACGTTATGAATCTACGATACACACGATTTAGTTGTTCATTCTATTGGTCGAATGGAATAACATCTAATCTTGTTTTCTTTTTTGACTTCACAGCCGTTCCAGCAATGATTCTGAATGAAACACGGCACAGCGTGTCAGAGGGGGGGATGAAAGTTCATTTGCGTGGCAGATATATTTTCCGATCGAACTCACCCTTTCACTGTGTCTCATTATCGACTCTAGACTCGGTCGATCCCTAATTTTGAAAATAGTGGGCAAAATATATTATCGATATTGCGAAACATATTTGAGATCTTCGATATCATCGAAAGATTGAGAAAATCAGAAAAATATGATCGTTATTGCCTTCTGAAACATTATTAAAACGATATTTGATCAAACGATGAACAGAATCGGTTCTTCCGCTTTGACTGAAACACACTTTAAAAGGCATTGAAATGGTTTCAAAACACCAGTTCGGCCCATTCAAATTAGAACTCCTCAGTGGAGAGTGAAGCTATCGAGATGGCGTTTACACACAAAATTCCGTAAAGACTTTCCGCACGAATCACTGGTTTTCGATTTTTTGATTTCAGTCTCCGTTTGTAGCATTACACAAAAATAAGGCAAAAACAGCCAAAAACAGCTGTTTTTGGCACTTATTTGAGAACTCCTCATGGGAAAGTGAAGTTATTGAGATGGCGTTTGTGCACAAGCATGCGCAAATAAATTCCGCACAAATCACTGGTTTTCTTTTCCTCGATTTCGATCTCATTCACGTGCAGCGCTCGATAATGTTTGGAAAAACAGCGTTCGACGCCGCTTTTTCCCTCGTTAATCCGAGAATGACAGGGATCGAATCTGCCACGCAAATGATCTTTTTCCCCCCTCTGACACGCTGTGCACGGTAGCGTTATGATACTCGACGCGAATCGGTGTTTTTCAGAAAAGTCTGATATGTTTCAGTAATCTTATGATTTCCTGAATCTATTTTCGAAATGGTGTATATTGGATTTCTATTTTATACACAAATTTGTTGATGACTATTGCCTTATTCCATGTTTATTCTCGATTCTGACAAAGATCAAAGATCACAATTCCCAGGAAGCCATCGCGGCAAAGAGTTACCTGAGCGTGAAGCACGAGATTTTCGGACAATCACAAGATGAGGTGGATGAAGCATTGAAGGTATGGTTGCTTATTCTATATTCATTTGAACTAATATTGACCAAATTCAAAGTAGTAATCGACTTAAAATGATTACATTTGTTCTGTAGACAAAGTTTGCTCAATGGTTCGAAATATTATATATGAGGAATATACTATTGGTTGACTGTAAAAAAAGGTAAAGGTAAATGTACATCCCGTCTTCGAGACTGGGCTCGCGGGAGAACACAGCTAGGCCAGTGTCAACTGTAGAGTGTAGGTTGACTATAGAGCTGTAATATTCCCAGGCCTCTCCGATCCTCCTCGAGGGCGAGTGTTCAATCGGCGGGCAGGAGCATCTCTACATGGAGACACAAAGTTCGATAGTGGTGCCTGCGGAGAATGATGAGTGGTGAGCATACCCCTTTACATTTTTAAATGAGTTATAAAGATTGTGGAGAATAACTTTTGGTTGTGTATCAAACTTTCTTTGAAGCTTGTCTAGAGCAACGTTTTTCAATAATTGCAATTTTGGTTGTGATAAAAAATCAAAAGAATGAGAAAATCTTGCATTGTATGATTGTGGATTTCGAAAAAAACGGTTTTCAGGACAGTCTACACCTCATCTCAATCTCCGAGCGACGCTCAGTACCTATGTGCTTCTATCCTCGGAATCCCTTCGAATAATGTCGTAGTAAAGGTATTTATTACATTGCTTTTGAAAACTATATTTAAAAAAAAAAATATTCCCTTTGAGTGTACAATTTTGTGCTTTTATTGTTCAAGTGATTGAGAGTGTATTGCGCTCACTACTTTTTCAATACCATTTTTTTAATTTTTTTAAAAATGATTATTTATTAATTCTTAGGTGAAGCGACTGGGTGGCGGATTCGGTGGCAAGGGTACGGGGGACAGAGTGCCACGAGGACCAGCAATGGTTGCCGCCAATAAGATTCGGTGAGTGGCTCAGGATTCTCGAAACCTCCCATGGACCATGATCAATTTCATTGGGCGCATGGGCCAAGGCACCGAAACATTTGAAATTTTGGATTTTGCATGTACCTCGGGTGTGCAAAATTTTGTTTACGATAGTCTAACTCTCCACAACCTCTCGCCTGTACAACCAGTTAGAAAGAACGCAGACTGAATAGAGTTATTTGCAGTCCTTGAATAGTTTCAACTGTTTGCAGTAAGCCAGTGTCGTGTGTGCTGCAGCGATGTGATGATGTGGCTGCAACGGGCAAAAGACACGCGGCACTATTCAAGTATCGGTGAGCACTATGTAATTTTTAAAGATTGAGTCTGGAAAAAAGCAACACAATCTCCTCAGCCGAAGCTCATACGATGGTCGTGAAACATAAATTAATCATTTTAAATATTTAATTTGATAAACGGAATTGGGGAGGCTTCAGAAAATATATTTTTATACTATATATTCTATATACTCTTATATATACTCTCCATATTGCCTGTTTTCTCACCTTTTAGACATGCGAGAGAGAAAGATCACTTAAATGCGTCATATCTTTACAAACTCCATTTAATTCTCAATTATAGAGTAGGAATCGACGAGGAGGGAAAACTCCTGGCAATCCACGTCGAGGAGTATCTTCAAGGAGGATACGCCACTGATCACTCACTATCGGTAAATTTTAAAGAAAGAGTAACACGTCTGAACAGATATTGCGCTCGCAATGGGAAACTGTAGCGAATTTACCCCAATAACGACGCGAAAATTACATGGAGCGAGTGAAACATAAACGAACTAGTCACAACCCAAACTTTGCGCGTATGTAAATAGCCTCACAATCAGAGATGTCAGAGATGTCTGTGAAACTACTGATAAACTGATTTATGATCGGTAAACTAATTTTACGTGTTACTCCTTCTTTAAGAAGGGATGAAAAGTAAACACTTCTCTCTCTCTCTTCATTTTTGTGCTGGTATTACCAGCGAAAAATAACGCTGAATGAAGAAATTGTTTTGGATATTTTTTTTCGAAATCATGATCCGGATCCATTGACAGTTGCAGTAGCACATTGATATAAGTATACAGTGAAACACATTTTAGCCAATTCGTAAAAAAACATCTATGTGATGTTATCATCTATGTGATCGATGATCAGCACCTTCAACTACCCCTTTCGGCAAATTTTCGAAAATTTGGTGTACCAGACCCCTCAGCACTTTGTTCGATTCTTACGCGAACGGGCTCATAGAGAAAGAAAAATGGCAGTTAAATTTATTTTGAAGCTATCACTAGATAGATTGATTGACCGGTGATGTCTTCCATTTTTAATTGAAAGAACTGATATTGGTAGGCAAATCAATAATCTCATTTCTCATCTCTCTTGGAGCTACCAATAGATGTAGCGAATGACCTGCGATGTATTGATGCCGTAACTAATAATCTAAGTATTGACAGGAAAATCAATATTGCAGGTGGCCACAGTAATCGGGTACGCGGATGCTTGCTTCCGCGTGCCTTCGATGAGAGGAGAATGCTGGGCGATGAAGACTAATACGTGCTCGGGAACAGCTTTCAGGTTATAGATCTTTGAACTTGTGATCAGAAAAGTTTCAACTAATTGTATGTTTCCCCCTTTCGTTCCATGTTTTTATTCAATCCTGTTTTCAAAGTCATTTCATTTCAGTTGCAAAGTTATAAAAGCAGAACAATCAAATGTAGCGTCTATAATCAGTCAATGTCTATAATTACTCCATCTAATCAAAATATCCAGAGCTTACGGTCGTCCGCAGACCTTCTTCTTCATGGAGGCCGTCATGTCGAGAATCGCACAGCGAGTAGGAAGACCACTCAATGAAGTGGGTTGATTATTGTGTTTTAATCAGCGACATAGGGGAAGATCCATTGACAGTTGCATCAACAGATAAAAATAAATAGTGAAACTCATTTCACTAGCATGTTACTATTGGGGTGTCCGGAAAGTTCCTATATTTTTTTGTCTTTATTTTTTATTCAATGCTTTACAATTCTCAGTGACCAATGTATGCCCCATTTTTCTCACTACCTCCCTCCAGCGATTGGGCAGGGTCTTGATTCCTCTCTTCCAGAATGCGGGTTTCTTCGAGACCGCCCAGTTCACGAAAGCCCTCACAACTTCATCTCGATTCTTGAACTTCTTTCCTTTGCAGAAGTCAGAGAGAGAGAGCGGAAGCAGTGGTAGTCGCATGGGGAGAGATCCGGGGAATACGGTGGATGGAAGGAATCAGAAGAAGAATTTTGCCCTGGTTCAGGAGTCTTGGAGGGACTCTGATCGCGACATCTTGCAGTTGTTCAGAGAAGAGGTCGGCATTGATGCTGGTGCCAGGGGCGAGGATCTCCCAGTAGATGGGACCGAGCACTGAGAAGAAGAAGCAGAGGAGTTCCTTCTTTCCGTGCTCTTCCTTCTTCGGGAGGGGCGTGGGCTTCTCATCTGCATCCACCCATTGCAGTCTCCTCACAGGGTTATTGTGTGTGATCCACTTCTCATCTGTAGCGATGATGGAATTGACCCATCGAAGATTGGATCTACGATGGAGTAATTCCCGACAGACTTGAACACGATTTTTCAGCTGTTCGGGGGAGAGGTCATGGGGAATCACTTGTGGGAGTTTCGGCTTCTTCCCAGATCGATGGAGGATATCGGACACCGTTGATCTGGGAGCACCAGTATCCTTCTTCAACTCACGCACACTGGCCATGGGCTTGCGCTTGAGTGTGCGGAGAACGAGAGGCTGATCGAGGGAGGGAGGGCGTCCAGAGCGGGGTTGATCATCGAGACCAAACTCCGCTTTCTTGAAGCGGGAGAACCACTTATATCAGAAGGGTATGGAGGGGGCGTTAGGTCCTTCCGACTGGGCCAGGGCAGAGTGGGCCTCCTTCACGGATCGGCCAAGACGGTAGTAATGAAGTAAAACTGCTCGGAGGTAGAGATGGGAGTCCATAACAAGAATCAATGTAGCAACTAGGAGACTGATTAAATCCTCATTAAATAACGTCAGAGTGATGCAATACATTGTTGACAAAAAGATTGCTCAATCACTGCATTTGATCGCGAACTGACTTTTTTTCCGAAGCATTATTCGAACTTTCCGGACACCCCAATAAAAGCAAACATTGAAACGAATTTCACTCATTTTTAATGGGGGGATTATTTTTGTTTACCTATGCTCGATTACTAGTAGCAATAGTGTATTGTTAAAAGAAAACAATGCAACTCACCATAATCACTTAAGAGACCATCCACCATTGAACATAACAACTGTACAGGGGTCCACGGATGGCCAAAAATTCAATAATTCCAGTCTTTTCTGAAGTTTAGGTCCCGAGTGCTGATTGATGGCCGCAATAACTAAGGCTGGGGGTCGATTTTGAAAAAGTTTCAGATACCTACATTTTTGGGGGTCGAAAAATTCGATATCTCAGAATGACATGTGATATAGATTTTCTGGCGTATTTTCACGCGTAGAAAACGAATTTCTGTGTTAAAACTCGAAAATAAGAAATGAAGAAAATATCGTCGAAAAACTCATTTTTTAACTATATTTCACGAGATTGAAATTTTGTGAAAAATTTCGGAGTGTTATCGATATGATTTACAGAATTTAAAAAATGGGACTTTTTTGGGAATGAGCTCCAGAACTGGTCGAATCAGGCCAAAATCTCGAATATGACTTCACGCCATGTCGCTTTCTCAGCCCATCTCGTTCACTAAATATCGCCGAGAGCTTAAATTCGACTAATTTAAGCATGACCTTCATATTAAAGCCTTGGAAAACCGCAAAATCGAATAAATCGAAAATTCATTTTTTTATGCCAGAAAATTGGGTGGAAAAAGTCGATCTCACAGAATTAGATGAAATACACGTTTTCTGTTGTATTTTGGGCCGTAGGAACCGATTTTTCAAACTAGAGGACGTGAAAATTTAAAATTAATAAGTTATCATTTAAAATCTCTGGAGTTCTTGCAAAAAAAATTGAAAAGAAAATTTTTGATCTATATTTTTTGGCAGATACAACTATTCAAACATTGAGATAATCCATAAATATGAAATAAAGAAATAGAAAAATGGTTTAAGACATTTGAACGCCTCGATGGGCTTAGAAAGCGACATGGGGTGAAGTCATGTTCGAGATTTTGGCCTGATTCGACCAGTTCTGGAGCTCATTCCCAAAAAAAGGCCCATTTTTAAAATTCTGAAAAAATCACCTTAGATGTACTTTTAGATGATGTAGATTCCGAAAATCATGTCGATAACACTCCGAAATTTTTCTCAAAATTTCAATCTCGTGAAATATAGTAAAAAAATGAGTTTTTCGACGATATTTTCTTTATTTCTAATTTTTTCGAGTTCTAACACAGAAATTCGTTTTCTACGCGTGAAAATACGCCAGAAAATCTATATCCTATCCTATCTCATTCTGAGATATCGAATTTTTCGACCCCCAAAAATGTAGCTATCTGAAACTTTTTCAAAATCGACCCCCAGCCTTAGTTATTGTGGCCATCAATCAGCACTCGGGTCTACACTTCAGAAAACAAGTGCAGGAATTATTGAATTTTTGGCCATCCGTGGACATGTTACGTTCTCTCATGGAGGGTCTCTTAATTACATAGTAACTTAGCTCTGTATTGATCAATTATGGAACAGGCTCAGATGTTGGTAATTGTAGGTGAAGAAGATGAATCTCGCCAAGGAGGGAGACATGGCTCTGTGCGGCTCTAGATTCAATAATTTCTGCTTAACCGTGAGTAATAATATATGAAATCAACTTTTCGTTTGATACAATATGTGCATTAGCTAGTGCACAAGGAAAGGAAGAATTGGATAATTTTGTAAATATTTGCAGTTTTCAAAATAACTTTGAACTATGATCAGGAGTGCTGGCGCGAAGTCGAGCGTCTTTCCAACTTTGAGAAACTTCAGAGGGAGTGTGACGAGTTCAATAAGACGTGGGTTCTTACATTATCTTTAATCAGCAAATTGAATGATTTACTTACTATTCATGTATATTGTAAAAATATTGTAATTACGAGATGTAGCGGATTGTATTACTGTTTTTTTGCAGATCTCCCCGAATCAAGCGCGGTGTCGCCATCTCTGGCACCCTGCAAGGACTGCCGGTGCTCGGATTCATGGAGCAGGTAGATCAAACTATTTCACACCAGTTCATTCCATGGTCATTTGCACAGCTCAGCATCATTGCAACAGTCAGCAATGCATCACCTCTGATAACACAGTTCGTCCCAAACGTTGATAATTTCAGGGTACGGCCCTTGTGCAAATTCTGCTGGACGGCACTGTTCGCGTCAATGTGGGAACGGTGGAAATGGGGCAAGGTAGGCGAATTGCTCTTATTTTTTCGCACTGCTATAGCAGTGACCAGAGATTACATTGTTAGCTATTGGCAATTATAATATAATCGATGGAAAATTATTTCCGTAGTAATCACAAATTTGCAGGTCTCAACACGAAGATGATACAAATCGCATCATCGATCCTCAAGGTTATTTGCATGCATTTATTAATATTTTGGAAATATAATAAATGGTAACATCGAGTCAACCAGGGGACGTGAACTTTTTGTTTTGATCTATGCAATCCCACAAGCAAATATTGAAGAGTATTGAATTACAGTTTTCTTAAACTATTGTGAAACTCTTTTTATATTTTGAGGGGGACAATTAACAAAATGTAACAGTTATTTTTTCAAAAGAGCACGTCTTGATATGTTTCACTATAATTTCAAAACATTCAACATACCCTTTTGACAATATAGATAATTCTTATCATTCACATATAAACCAAATATGTGATGACATCAAGCTTTCGATTTCTGATCTTTCCCTCTGTAGGTTCCCTACGAGGCAGTGACCATCATCGAGATGGCTACGGACAAAACTGCGAACACTGTTGAGTCGGGTGAGTAATTATTGATACATTTTAACTTATTTATCGTTCATTTTCACATATTCAGGTGGTTCCATCGGTACTGACATCTGCGGGCATGCAGTAAAGGTCGCATATAATTATTATTTAAATTTAAAAAGAAACTATATTGTGCAATGTTATGAAGAAACTATCACAGCATAATGACTGTCTTCATTATGCGTACTCTCTCGCCCGTCTTTCCGCAGAATGAAGAGCATATTTCTTGGGAAGTAATACCTAATGATTGCAGAGAGCTTGCGAGAAGTTGCTGGCCGGTCTGCAACCTTACCTTGAGAAGTTCGATGGAGACTTCAAGAAGGTTGGAATATATTTCTTAAAAAATATATTACAATTGTTGTATTTTTTAGAAATAATAATAATTTCAGGCCCTGACACCGGCGTGGATGGACAAGGTGCCCTTGCAAGCTAGCGAGACTGTTTCGTCAGTTGATCTTTGATTTTTGAATCACGACGAACCCTGAACTGTCTTAAAGGCTTGGCGTGTTTTTATGTATATTTGAATGATCAAATTAACACACGATGTTTTATCTTCGTAGATTTCCTAAGAAGGAGTTCAACATGCCCGCGGGTGATCATCCTTACTTCACATCGGGAGCAGCCTGTGTGATGGTGGAAATGGACGGAATGACGGGAGAGCATAGGGTGAGGGGAGAGCAGATATCAACTATATTCCTCAATTTATCACCAAGATTTAAGAACATAAACTCCGAGCAAGAACTTCTTTCGAACAACTTGAGTTATGGTTGATTTGTTTGAATAAAAGGGCCTAAGTAACGACTAAATACCAATTTTGCAGCTAAAATCGGTGGACATCGTAATGGACGTCGGTGACAGTGTCAATCCAGCAGTGGATATTGGCCAGATCGAGGGAGGATTCATGCAGGTGAGAAAGAGATCAAAGATCAGAGAATAATCATATCATCACGGATCAAATCTAAGTAGTCAATCATGTACCGCAGAAGAGTTCATTAACAGCTGACATATCACAGTGCAAACTCGTAGGGTTACGGTCTCACTACGTCGGAAGAACTGGATTACGATGATAAGGGGAGAATCACCAACGGAAGTGTATACAGTTACAAGGCAAGCAACTTATCATAAGTTTTTTTTGAAAAAAACATGATAACAATGAATGGTTTCAGATACCCACAGTGCACATGGTGCCTGAACGATTCCAAGTGAAATTGCTGGAGAAGGGCAGCAATTATCCCGGACAAATCTTCAGATCTAAGGTATTTTTTACTGGGGGCTGCCGAACTAAATTAATTGAGTCGATGCGGGAAATATTGTATAAAAGGTATGAACATTATTTCGTTGTTTTGTCTCGCCCATTGCCTATGCGGCATGGCCGACTTTGAATGCCGAAACACAACCATAACCCGGTTTCTAACAAATATCTAAAAACGAAAAATCTAAAATATTTCACGGTTGTGTCAAAAATGCGTTACCAGTTTGGACTGCCTGCTTTTTCAGTAGTAAATATGAATCGAGAGGAACAATAGGTAGAATGCTAGATGAGACCGAAATAGGAGAAGATAGACCAAAGTATCCTATAGACCGAGGAACCGAGAGAGAGACCGAGAGACAGAAGAGTGAGAGACAGACCGAGATAAGGAGTAACCAATAGACCGACCACAGGACCCGAATGTCCACCGATAGAACCGAATGACCAAGATAACTCCGAATGGGTGACCGAATCAACAACCTTTTATCATCACTGTTCTTGCCAAGAGTGAATATGAGAGAGATCGCCAGCGAGAGGGGGGAGAGGGAGGCGGGGGCTATGAATCACCTAAACCGTGCCGACACAAAATATAATTTAAGGGAATCGGCGAGCCTCCCTACCTGCTAGCAACTGCTGTCCATTCTGCGCTGAGAATGGCTATTGATGCTTACAGGTATCATAAAATCATATCATTTGTGTATTTACTTGCGAATGATGTTATTTGATTATCGACTTGGATACCAATCTTCTGCTCATACTTCAATATAATAGGGCAATTCAGAGAATTATCTGAAATGGAATACAATATCAGAGGCAAATCCGACTTTCTCCATCTCGATTCTCCACTGACTGCTAAGCGAATTCTCTCAGCGTGCCAAGGAAAGATTTGATGCGAAAAAATCGTTATTATGAGATACAAAGTGTGTACCGAATCGAAACGGATAAATAATTCATTTTGTCATTTTGTGGCGAATTCACATCAATCGAAGTGACATGTTCAGATCATTCGCATTTATTGTAGTCATGCGTTTTACACAGTGCTTTACAATGGAAAGAGAAAATGGAAACCTTTCAAATTGGTCAATAACCTAAAATACATTATTATGGTTCGTAAGTTGGGTAACTATCTCGTACTTATATCTTCACCGGTCAAGTGAGTGTGCAGAATGAAAGTACGGTTACTCGAATTACGAACGGAAGACGTGACAGAAAGATTATTGGTGATTTTTGTTTCATTGACCAATGCGGATTCAGCGATATTTTATATATTTCGTAGGCTTTTTACATATTGTTGTAACATAACCCGGCCAGGAATGAATTTATTTCAATGGTGAGTTTTGCAATTTCAGTTCATTCACGATATTTTGTTGAGTTTCAAGTGGTTTTGAAAGTATAATTGAATCAAATTCGCCGCTTCTTATCACGGTGCTTATACGAAAGCGAAATATCATGATGTGTTATTTGAGGTAGGCATCCTTTACTGAGTGATGTATTGATGTAAGGGTTGGATCTGACTCGTGAAAGCGGTTATGGAATGCGTAAGAGATGATTTTCTCAATTTCTCCATTTCTCCATTTCTCCATTCGTGCGCTCGCGAGGGGTGGTCGTACTCCGATCACCTCCTCTCTGGTGCGCGTTTGGAAGTCCCCAGTCGTCAGCTTCGACAACCGCACTGGGTCTCGCCTGTCCATCGGATGCAATCTTCGACCTTACACATCGGATCTCTAAACGCACGAACTCTCAAGTCGGATGCTCGAGTGGCAGAACTGGAACATTGCGTGAGTGGAGTCTCTTTCGACGTAATTGCGCTTCAGGAAGTCCGTAGGCCAGGTCGAACCTCCATCACACTAGCCAATTCTGGTCACCTGATAGTTGCATATGGAGTCCGATCCCACAATGGCACCGGTTTCCTGGTTGCCAGCCATCTCGCTCATCAAGTCACTTTCCACTCCGTCAACGACCATCTGTCGTTTATCGATGTTCCTTCTTTCGACCTACGTGTCATATCTGTATACGCCTCAACAACAAGCCACTCTGACGATAAATACAATTGCCTTCTGGATGAGTTAGGTGCTCTCGTGGACTCTTCCTCCCGTAGTGTTCGACTACCTGGGGGAGGCAGGGGACATGTAGTAGTTACCGGCGACTTCAACGCCAAGATTGGGAAACGATTATCGGACGATGAAAGATTTGTAGGAAGACACGGTTCAGGAGATCGCAATGAAAGAGGCCAGATCTTATTCGACTTCTGCACAGAGTTCAAATTATTCGTGCACAACACCCAATTCGACAAGCGAGAATCAAGAAAATGGACATGGTTGTCTCCGAATATGCAAACGAGAAACCAAATAGACTATATTCTATCTCGTGATAAGTCAATAATTCAAGACGTCAGTGTTGTTGGTCGATTCAATTTTGCCACAGACCATCGATTAATTATGGCTCGAATGAAAATTGAAGTCAAGTCGAGAAGATATTACAAACAGCCTCGTCCTCCAATGCAATTTGACCGTCTATTGTTTCAAAGCAAAATTCGTTTGAAATCAAAAGCTGAGTTTTCCTCTTATAAGAAACTATCAATAGCGATGGGAGAATTAGCTAAAGAATCAATGATGCTGAGACAAAGAGACCCGAGGTTCTCTAAGAACACTGAGGAATTATTTGAAAGAAGGCGACGTTTGCGAGATAGCGGAGCCAACGTACTGAATCGAATCCAATATTGCCAAACAAGTAAATTATTGCGATTCTCAATAGCAGAAGATCTGCGAAAGCGACACTTGGAGGTAGTGCGAGAAGCAGTCCGATACGGGTACAGTACACGAAGAGCTCTACGATCGTCGCAGATAGGAAACACTCAAGTGAATCAATTGTAAAAGCCCGATGGAAGCATTGCATACTCCAAGAATGATATGAAATGTGTCGTGAAAGGCTTTTACGATGGATTATTTGTGAGCAATCAAAGACCGCCGAGAGTTAAATCTTGTTCAACTGATTCTTTTCTCCCGATATTGAAAAGTGAAGTTAAAAATGCAGTGAAGAAACTAAAAAACGGAAAATCACCTGGACCTGATCGAATTAATGCGGAGATACTAAAGAGTGGCTTAAATGTGCTCTTGGAACCTTTAGCCGAATTGTTCAACCAGTGGATAGCCCAAGAAGAGATTCCGGACAGTCTCTCGAATTCTTTCATTTCACTCATATTCAAGAAGGGAAACATGCTGGACATAACAAACTACCGGTCAATCGCCTTACTCAATCTCATCTACAAAGTGTTTACGTCCGCGATCGACACAAGGATAGAACGAACTCTCAACGCCCACCAACCAAGCGAGCAAGCTGGATTCAGGAAAAACTTTTCTACACTAGACCACTCGTTTGCAATCAGTGAACTCATAAGCCGCTCAGTGGAGTATGATTTTCCATGCATTCTGGTCTTCATAGATTACGCAAAAGCCTTTGGTAGCATAGAATTTGGAGCAGTGTGGTAAGCGTTAACGAATCAAGGAGTGCATTCTAAAATTGTGAATGTTATAAGGAACGCATACGATAAAGGCCCAGTATTCGTACGTTTGGGACAAGACAAAGTCCCTATCAATGTAGCCAGAGGTGTCCGACAAGGCGACCCGCTCTCTCCTCACCTGTTTAACGCGGTAATCGAGGATTGTCTGAGTGCGATGAATTGGGAGGAGTATGGAATCAATATCGATGGGAGAAGACTAAGTCACCTTCGTTATGCAGATGATGTAGTATTAATCTCACATTCCCCAAAAGAAGTACAAACGATGATTGACGATCTTTGTTCCGCAAGTAAGAAGGTGGGCCTGATTTTAAACAAAAAGAAGACTGTCGTTATGTGCAATCGAAAACAAACCAAATTATTTGCTGACCGACAACCTTTGACTTACGTCGATTCCTTTGTATATCTTGGAACAAGGGTATCATTCGATAAAATCTCATGCTTGAAATAAATCGCCGGATCGGAAGTGCTTAGAGAGGATTTAATCGATTTCATGAATTCTTAATCAACAGAAAGATAGAAATGGGCCTCAAGGCCAGAGTCTACAGAATGTGTGTTATGCCAGCACTTTTATACGGAAGTGAACTATGGAGTCCGACCAAAAAGATTACCAACCGACTCATAGTAGTACAACGAAGTATGACGAGGAAAATGTGCGGAGTTACGAGGCTGGATCGTCGAACCAATGAATGGCTGTCGCAGAAGGTGCCAATCCCGGATATTAGAGTGCAAGCGATGCAGAGAAAGTGGAACTGGGCAGCACGAATAGCATTGCTCGATGACGACAGATGGACTAAACGAGTGATGGAATGGACTCCCTACGATCGAGTCCGTCCAATTGGAAGACCACGGACGAGATGGAGGGACGAATTCGTGCAACAACTGGGACCGAACTGGGATAGCGTGTGTAGAAGAGACCCCGTTGCTTGGAAGAATAGCATTTTCCACCAGGCCCAGACCTTGATCTTGGATAAATAATGATAATGAAAAAGAGATTATTGTTATCTGCATCCTGATAATGATTATTCTATTTTCTTCTAGGCTGTTTGCGTCTGCGGTTAATCGGACGACACGCAGGAGATGCGCAGTAGGTGGGAGATAGATACATAGGATTTGATTTATTGCTTTGTAACAAGGTGATTTGACTATTAACTCACAGTATTTGCCGTAATACAGCAGTCGATCAGCGAAAGGAAATCCAGATAATTTAGTCTCAGATCTATTTACCTCGAACACGCTGCACTCGTCCTCTCCACTGAGGCGCACGCATGGATTATTTCAATTGATGCATCGGAAGCGCTCGCTATCGAGGGAGACTCACCTATGTGGATGCGAGGGTAAGTTGTTGACATCGTAATTTTGACCACCTTTTCTTAATTTCACACCAACTCTCTACCAATCGGCGAGGATCAGAGAAATGAAGATGCCTTGACATGAAAGTCGAATTCTAGTCAGCTTTTCTCTGACTATTATCACATTTAATTCGAATTATATTACGCTATCGATTGATCGGCGAACCCACGGACTATTGATTGCGAAAAGGATTCCGTCCCCATATAATTTTCGTGAAACACACTAACTTTTCTTGAGGTTTCGAATGGGCGTGAGCAGTGTATATTAAAAGTCGAATCTCAATATTCACATTTTTACAGGACATTCCTCCTTCTGGTATGATCGTTCCGGTCTGCAGCAAATATTCCCGCTGCAGGATAACACACCCGTGTTTGCTGATGGAGTTGTTAGTTTTATTTTCATTCATCTCTCACTTCCCTTACTTTAAATGGATGGACGTACTTGCTGATATTGGTTATACTACTATTGCATTCTTCACCCCCCAGCATCACTACAATGTAGCTATGTAAATGTACATCAGCAAACACACCGAAATTTCCTATGCGACAATTTTTGTTGAATTAAAAAAAAAATTTAGTGGTATTACGCTCAGGCCTCTCCGATCCTCCTCGAGGGCGAGTGTTCCATCGGTGGGCAAGAGCATCTCTACATGGAGACACAAATCTCGATTGTGGTGCCGGCCGAGAATGATGAGTGGTGAGAGAAATTTTGTTTATATGCTTCTCTTAATGCAATTGTCAATGGAAAGATGAGGGAAACTGCCGAATTGACAACATGGATATAAAATTAATAACACCGAACATCGTTTGGCTGAGTTTCACTATTAGCGTCTTGAAAGCCGATTTTCAGTGCAGTACAGCATTGATCAGTTGCTCGAAAAATATCAATACAATGCAAATTTTCCTGAATTTGAATGTGGTCGTTGACCCTCCAACGAAACAATTGAGTGTACAACAAACCCAAACAACAATGACATTGCTTTCAGGACAGTCTACACTAGGGCGGCAAGAACGGGTCACGGGTGACCCGCGCTGTTCACCATTCCGCCGGGTCATCCGATTGCATGACCCTGACCCGTTTTGACCCGTAATTTCGGGTTAGAAGCGGCTCCCACTCCCTCTCGAAAGGAAGAGGAAGAGCGAGAGAGTGCGATAAAGGAAGAGAGCGCCGAGAGACTCGTCTCTCGGCGCTCTTTCCATTTACCGCACTCTCTCGGTCTTCCTCTTCCTTTCTCGCTCTCACCCTTGACCCGTGTCTGACCCGTATCCGACGGGTCTGACCGACCCGTATCTGACCCGTTTTAGAGGGTCAAAAGGTCAACCCGTGATCCGTTCTTGCCGCCCTGGTCTACACCTCATCTCAATCTCCGAGTGACGCTCAGTACCTCTGCGCTTCCAACCTCGGAATCCCTTCGAACAATGTCGTTGTCAAGGTGCATTTGATAATTGATAGAGTAAACGTCCGGAGCATACGGCTTTTGCATTAAATTTGAAAAGTGTCCAACGTCGTGTCTTTAAAACATTGTTTTAAAATAAATATTCAGTTTGTTGATAGGTGAAGAGATTGGGTGGCGGTTTTGGTGGCAAGGGCACGGGTGACAGAGTGCCTCGAGGACCAGCGATGGTCGCCGCAAATAAGATTCGGTGAGAATCATTCATAAACTCATAGATATTTTCCAATATTGAAGTCCATGGCTTAGATTGTGATATGAAACGTTGACACAGCGGTCCTGTCCTTCAGATGAAAGAATAAGTAAGTTTACGTGAACGAGCGCTATAATGAAAGTTTAGCGAATATTGCATTTCCAGTCATCTCTAATCCCTATTAATAATCCAACTCCTTGCAGCAAGCCAGAGTCGTGTGTGCTGCAGCGATGCGATGATGTGGCTGCAACGGGCAAGAGACACGCCGCACTCTTCAAGTATCGGTGAGAGGATATTGTTGTTTTTCAAGCCAGACGAGGGGAAGAGGAATTACACCAAATTAAGTAGTAAATCTCTCATATTATTCTTGAAACATATGGAAATTAACCAGCGAATCCACATTCCAACAAGGAATACGCGAAACATATCACACCAATAAGAAGTATCATATCAATTATTTACATATTTGTATCTTTAATAATAGAGTGGGAATCGACGAGGAGGGAAGACTGCTGGCAATTCACGTCGAGGAGTATCTACAAGGAGGATACGCCACTGATCATTCTCTATCGGTAAGGATTACGGTAGGATCGGCCAATAAGACGCGTCTCTTCATATTGTGTGTTCTATCGCCGGTTAACCCGGCATAAAGCTGCATGAAGATCGTTTTGTGTATTTTTTTAGGAAAAAACAATGACAAGAAAGCATCGATAGATGGAGTAACATATTGGTAAAAACGTACAGTGAGACTCATTTAGCGTAAAAAACAGAGAGAAAGACAATTGGAAATTTCATTTCTTTTGAAGCTATCACTAGATGCGGTGAATGACCGGAGATGTCTTCCAATCCATAACTGATATAACTGGTAGGGACATCGATATTCCAGGTGGCTGCAGTAATCGGGTACGCGGATGCTTGCTACCGCGTGCCTTCGATGAGAGGAGAGCGCTGGGCTATGAAGACTAATACGTGCTCTGGAACTGCCTTCAGGTTTGCGATATTTGATCTTAGTTCATGGGGCCAAATCAGTCAATACAACGTACACGGACTTCATTATGTCGAAATTATATTGTTTTTATTTCTAACTGTTTTGTCAGGACAATAGAAGGCGCTTTTGGCCATTGAATCTGATGAAAAGCCTCTATCATTAGTACGAATTGTTAATGGTGTGATGACTGGAATCAATAGATAGAGTTAATCGATAATCTAGAGCGTACGGTCGTCCGCAGACCTTCTTCTTCATGGAGGTCGTCATGTCGAGAATGGCACAGTGAGTGGGAAGACCACTCAATGAGGTTATAATTATAGTTTTTTTTTAATCAAGAGCCCTGCCCGATTGACGGGCGCATTCGCCGGATACCAAACAAATGCATTCAGTGAAACTCAAATGTAACCGACATAATTTTTTTTTAAAAATCGAATCCTGAATTTATTCAAGTTGGTAGTCTGAATAGCAATTTGTAGGTGAAGAAGTTGAACCTCGCCAAGGAGGGAGACATGGCGCTGTGCGGCTCCAGATTCAATAATTTCTGCCTTACTGTGAGTAATAGTTGAGTCAATTGTATTAAATCGACCTTTCTGTTTCGAAAATACGGGCATTTATTAGTGTTAACTAAGGCAACGACACCAAAAAACATTTGTCTTTCGTAGACTAAAAATACACATATTCACAGGAATGTTGGCGCGAAGTCGAACGTTTGTCAAACTTTGAAAAACTGCAGAAGGAGTTTGAGGAGTTCAATAAGACGTACGTATTTCATAATCAATATGCATCAACATTTAGTAAGTTACTGTATTGTATTTTCTCAGATCACCCCGAATCAAGCGCGGTGTCGCCATCTCAGGCACCCTGCAAGGACTGCCCGTTTTAGGTTTCATGGAACAGGTAGACCAAACTGTTTCACAATCCATCACTTCTGAGAACACAATTCGTCCCAAATGATCATAATTTCAGGGCACGGCCCTTGTGCAAAGTATGCTCGACGGCACTGTTCGCGTCAATGTGGGAACGGTGGAGATGGGACAGGGTACGGCGAATTGTTATTGATTTGTTCGCACTTCGGTATTTGATAGTTCTCAATTATTTACGTATGTATATTTGTTTTAATAATTTTAGAAAATAATTATAAGATTGCATTATTAATCGGTCAGTGTAGTCATTTATAATCTATGCCTATATATAAAGCGCAGTGTCTGTCCGTCTGTCCGTCTGTCCGGATTGCGAAACGATTACGAAATGGGGAGGTAGAGAGAGATCGCGCGTCAACAAGTTGCGAAACAAGTTATTGCGAAACCTACTCCAATAGGACGGTGCCCACGCCGAAGGCGGGGGGCAGCCGGACTAGTGACAATATAATCATTCCGCAGGTCTCAACACTAAGATGACGCAAATTGCTGCATCGATCCTCAAGGTTAATCGTATTTAGTTTAAAATAAAATATAAAATATGATGCATTGAGTCAACAAGATGATTTACGATACTTTTGGTTTTTTAGCACTCGACGCTGACAGTTCACTAATACAACTCGTGATTTTTGATATTTGTCGTCTGCAGATTCACTATGAGGCAGTGACCATAATCGAGATGGCTACGGATAAGACGGCCAACACAGTCGAGTCGGGTAATCAATCCTTAATTAATAAATTAATTAAGTTATTGATTTATGTGAATAATCAAGCGGTTCCATCGGCACAGACATCTGTGGGCATGCTGTGAAGGTAGACACTTGCGCATTCTTTGGGTTTCAAAATAGGGGAGAGTGATAAAATAGAATAAAGAGTCATTTATTGCAAAGCGATATCACTTGTTTTCAGAGAGCTTGCGAGAAATTGCTGGCAGGACTTCAGCCTTACATTGAGAAATTTGATGGAGACTTTAAAAAGGTAGCAATAATATATATAAATGTAATTAATTTTAATAAAAAATAAATAAATAAATTCAGGCCTTAACTCCGGCATGGATGGACAAGGTGCCCTTGCAAGCGAGCGAGACTGTATCGTAAGTTATTATATGTATTGTAAGTTATTTGATCGTTGATCTTATGTGTCCGAAACATCAACTGAACCTGTCCAATAACATGCTTTCGAAAATCAACACATTGATTTGACTTCTAGATAAATGACAATTGTCAACAATCGAGTGCAGCATAAATGTGATATTTGACCTTTGTAGATTCCCTAAGAAGGAGTTCAACATGTCCGCGGGTGATCATCCGTACTTTACATCGGGAGCAGCCTGTGTGATGGTGGAGATGGACGGAATGACGGGAGAGCATAGGGTGAGGGAAGACAAACGATCAACCAATTATCTAAGCCTCTCCTAGAGCTTATGCGTCGAAAGAACAACGAATAACATAAGGAAGAAAAAAATGTTTAAACAATATATTCTATTTTGTTCAAAAAAGTTCAAAGAACAATTTTGCAGTTGAAATCGGTGGATATCGTAATGGACGTGGGCGACAGTGTGAATCCAGCAGTGGATATTGGCCAGATCGAGGGAGGATTCGTGCAGGTGAGAGAGATCAACGATCAGATAATATGAATCTCATCGTAGATCATACATCAAACAGCAATTACTCAAGGAGATCAATACATTTCAAATAAGTGAAATATGGTACCGTATAAATATGTATCATTAACTGAAAATGACAACTGCCAAATCAAAGATCAAAGGACAAACTCACAGGGTTACGGTCTCACTACGTCGGAAGAACTGGATTATGACGATAAGGGAAGGATCACAAGCGGGAGTGTCTACAGCTACAAGGCAAGCAAATTATTAGTAGATCAATATACATTTTGAATAATGTTACTATAATGGATTCAGATTCCGACAGTGCACATGGTTCCTGAGCGCTTCCGAGTGAAACTGCTGGAGAAGGGCAGCAATTATCCCGGACAAATCTTCAGATCAAAGGTTCCTCTCTATTTTCGGTTTAGTTTACGATAGAGATATTGAACTGTAGACGAATTGCGATGAATTGTTTTCCATATAATATATGTAATAAAATCTAGACGAATGCCAATAAATATATCATAACATCTATTTCTAAGGGAATCGGCGAGCCTCCCTACCTTCTAGCAACTGCTGTCCATTCCGCACTTCGGATGGCTATCGACGCTTACAGGTCTCTATATTTATTATTTTTCCCTGTTTATTAGACATTTTATGTATAATGGATAAAATACGGTTATTGTTATACATGTAACGGTAAGAACGTAATACATTTTCAGGGGCAAGTCCGACTTTCTCCATCTCGATTCTCCACTGACTGCTAAGCGAATTCTCTCAGCATGCCAGGGAACACTTTGAAGTGGATTAATCGATATTACGAAATCAAATTGTGAAACAAATTCTTGGCACGTACGTTGTTTGACGCTGTTTGTTGCTCCAAAATAGCAGCTCATCAGCTATTCACTCCCGCTCCACGCTCTCCTATATCTCTCTCCCTCTCCACTCTCACCAAGACCAATACCACCCACGTGCATAGCTTATGCTGGTAATAACGATCAAATATAGTCGAAACATGTTGAACACTATTAGGTTGCTGAGGAAGGGCCCAGTCAGTCATCCACTACGATACGCCGAAACTGACGCATTAGGTCGGATGAGAACTATGATGTCATGCTCCCTTTCGTTTATTAAATGACGTCATATCATCCGAACCAGTACCCAACTGACTGTTAAATTTCGTAATGCTGATATCCGTATCTACATTGTACACACTCTTTAGAGCGTTTTGGATGCGAGAGCGTGGAGAAAGAAGAGAAGAAGAGAAGTGAACGGGCGTGAAGGAGAAACTAATATTTTTGATTAATTTTTGTATCATTTTCATTTTTTGGCATATAATTCCATCGAAACATATCTAAATTTTTGGAAAATTGTGTTTTCCAGTTCAAACGTGAATGGTAATGAGAACGCCACATCATGCGAAAATATTTAAATTTGGAAAATATAGAAAATACTTCGTTCTCGATTCGCCTCTCACTGCTAATACAATAGAGAGGAGAGTTAAAGGCGAAAGGTATGAGAGAGAGAGAGAGAGAGAGAGAGAGAGAGAGAGAGAGAGAGAGAGAGAGAGAGAGAGAGAGAGAGAGAGAGAGAGAGAGAGAGAGAGAGAGAGAGAGAGAGAGAGAGAGAGAGAGAGAGAGAGAGAGAGAGAGAGAGAGAAAGAGAGAGAGAGAAAGAGAGAGAGAGAGAAAGAAAGAGATAGATAATGAAATAGAGTGAGAGAGAAAGGAGCGATAGTGAATATCTGATGATCATAAGCACGCAGCCCGTTGCTATCGTGGAGCAACAACACTACGTCAAGCAACTTACGTGCCATGTGCAAACCCACAATAGACCCTCATCTCTCTAACTAAAGCAACAAAGCAAAGATACCACCCACGTGCATAACGTATGCTCTTTAAAAGGCTCAGAGAGAATCGAAACACCCTTCATTTCTTGCGCCATCATCAACTCAGAATGCTTGTCTTTCTACTTCTCTCCCTGTTCCCAATGGTTAGCAATGTTTTCGTTCTCTCCAATTTGCACACTCTCTCGCTCTGTCTGATCAGCAAGAGAGACCGTACATGATAGAGAAAAAGAGATATATATATATATAGAGAGACTCGGACAATTACGCCGATAGCATTCTACAATTGTTCCAATCAACATAACTGCATTTAGGCGAACGCAATCTGCTTTATTCCGACAACTGATTCGATTCCTCGAAAAATCGAACACGATTTTTCGCCTACCTATGCACAGTGCACAGTTAAGTGCTTGCAGATGGAAAAAGTAAGTCCTTTATCTATGACCTTTATCTCCTTAATTGATCTAATCCGAATATGCAAACACGAATCTCATAAAATATTCAACGCAATAGTGGTTTCCTTTCAGTGCGAAAGTGTGTTCTACTCGGAGATCACACGGAAATGCTTCATTTTTGGCGCAGTCAATGCGGCAAAGTGCGGTGGAAATTTCACGAGACTCGTCAAGTCGAATTCGAGATGTTCACGTAAGCTGCAACTACTTTACTGAAGAGTACATGATAACTGCAAATTTCAGAATATGACCTCACAACGACCTACGAGCCAGATCCATGCCTTGCTTCAGCCGTAATTGTCTCATAATTGATACACAATTTGTAATTATTCAGAAAATGATTCCGGACAGTCTGACTCTGAACGGCGCCAGCTCAATTTGTCCCAATGCTCCAGCGTTTAGAGACAGTGTGGCGCGGCTTTATGTTGTTAGGCACGACGATTTTGTTGTTGTTGTTTTTTTGTTTTTTTTATTCAAAATATTATAAAACATTCATATTTCAGTGTAATATTCACGAACGGCAGCCACGGCATCCTCGATAATAATCGCGCAGCGCAGATAATCTGGTAATTATTTGGGTTTGCTATTCGAGACAAAGTAGCTCAACAGCTACCCCGTCGCCTAACCTCGAATTGTCATTACTGTGCAATCATTTCCGATCATTGGACTGTCAGAAAACATCTATGATTTGGCATGATTTAATGGAAAATTGAAATGAGAATTTCAACTTTGTGTTGGCCATATACTTCGTAATTCTGGCGCGCGTTTTTCCATTGCTATCACTCTCTCCACAAAGGCCGAATGATGTATTTAATGAAGAAACCGAGATCGTTTTAAATCGTTTATTGAATCCTAATTCCAGGGACGAATCGCTCGGATACGTCTACTTGCGGCAAAAGGACCTCGATGTGTACATAAAGGAGTCAATCTACGCGGCTAATTGTGTCTACTACCCAGATGGAGGTAACTTTAGCAGCCCTATAGATCGGATGAGGCCCAAAAACACTCTTCCCAATGCGTTCTCGGATTATTTTTGTTTTGTCAGTGTAGGATCGTTTTCCGAAAATCATTCGGAAGAGTACGTATTATCATCCGGTTGTTCAGCATCTTACGGTTCTCATGCGACCTAGTACCAGTTTAGCTGGATAATTCGAGCATTTCCCGCTCCAAAGGGGAACGTCCGCTATTTTCTTGAATATTCTTACTTCATCGAAATTTTAATTTTCGTATCAGACAAGTGATATAGAACGAATAATGAAGATATAATTTATAGCGAAACTATTTCTACTAATTTTGAAAATAGGCACTAATCGGATGAGAACTATGACATAATGCCGCCTTTGATATATTGACATACATGAAATTCGGCATGACATCATAGTTCTCATCCGAGATAGTGTACATTTGAGTGAGCAACGACTGTCCTTGCGCTGCACTTCCCCGCGAATTGTCTTCCGTTCAACTGGGAACCGATACAAAAACTCCGACTGAATCCACAAGTGGCGCATGCGAAGCATACTTCAGTGGAAAGTGAGTAGAATTCGATGTTCTTCATATCATATGTTCGAAAACCCTTTCGCCAGTCGAATGAAGAGACGCATATACGAATTGCGATCTCAAAAGGACTAGGTCGTATGATCGCCGTGGGATGGTAACCTACTGGATGATAACCAAAAATGGACCCTTCCGCAGAACTTTCACCATAGGTTCCCAAAGTGTCAAAAATGATTCTATGAAAGTTCTGCAGAAGGGTTCGTATATTGGTTATCATACAGCAGGTTATTATCTGACGGTGATCATCCGACCTAGTGCCGCGCTAAATTACATAATTTTCAGATTTATCGCCTCATGGAGCCACGATACAATTGATTGTACGTCCTGCGACGACTTCTCCATTACATGCATGTCAGTTTATCGTATTGCAACGAGCAAACGTCTGGCTCTCTTCAGTTTGCACGCTCTCTCGTCTCTCTGATCGGCGAAAATTCAAAAAATTGCAAAAAATCATAAAAATGAGCGCAAATAATACTGTAATGGTTCAATTATTGTATAAACTCCCCGAATCGTTAAGATATGAAGAAGACATTAATAAATCTATAATTAGATAACCATTTCAGAAACCGCCAGTGGTTCCTTTCGATGAACGATCTAAAAGGAACGAAAAGATTAGATTCACTTGCTATCACCAACGGTACTTGCTTCTCATCAGGTGTAGTCTCAGCCTGAACTGGAAGGACACTGTATATGACGGCGTACTTCTAAGGTTCGGACAAACTCTGGAACAGCGATTTTTCGAAAACTTGGATTCCGGAGTAGTTTTGGATGCTGATGACGATAATCAACTCCATTTTGTATGTTTGACCTACTTTGATGAGCTATGGGTCTCGCTAGAACTACTGTATTTTTAGTGTTTCTAGCCATTCTCTACGCCGAGTTGCGCTAGGATTACGAAAATTCGTTTCTTGGGGTAACTTTTCATTCTCTACACGCTGAAATAGTTGCCATCTTTCTATGATCGCGTGTTTATCGATATCGTGAGAGAAGGTGGGCTTAAACTCAAAAGTGCATTAAGCCACTTCGTGGAGGTGTTGGTCTCAATGTATAATTGCCATAAAACAATTTTGGTACGAATCGATTATTGTCTTTTTGAGAAATCATGGTTTCAATTTTCCGGAACCTTTGCTTCCCATTTGCGACCAGTGAAGAGAACGAACAACATCCTTATCTCGCTCACTAATAGCATAGCCCGGTTAGCGCAGTCGGTAGCCTGTTTGCTTCTCAATCTCTTTTGTCAAGTTCGATCCCGGCCAGTGCCAATCTCTTTTGCTTCTTATTGGGCGCATAACCGAAACTATCCGATGTGCGCTAGTATTTTATTGAACTTCTTTCCGAGAGATTCATAAGGCGTCTATTCAGTCGTCTATTCAAATTATTCAGTTGTGGTCGTGCATCCAAATGAAATGGGAAAGACTCCAAGAGCACGTGCAAGACCAGAAGGGAGTTTGTTGGTGTTTCTGAGCCAAATTCCGATGTCGGAGAGTTTCGGTTATGCGCCCGATAAGAAGCAAAAGAGATTGGCACTGGCCGGGATCGAACTTGGCAAAAGAGATTGAGAAGCAAACACGCTACCGACTGCGCTAGTCGTGAGCGAGATAAGGATGTTGTTCGTTATCTTCACTGGTCGCAAATGGGAAGCAAAGGTTCCGGAAAATTGAAACCATGATTTCTCAAAAAGACAATAATCGATTAGCACCAAAATTGTTTTATGGCCATTATACATTGAGACCAACACCTCCACGAAGTGGCTTAATGCACTTTTGAGGTTTAAGCCCACCTTCTCTCACGATATCGATAAAGACGCGATCATAGAAAGATGACAACTATTTCAGCGTGTAGAGAATGAAAAGTTACCCCAAGAAACGAATTTTCGTACTCCTAGCGCAACTCTGCGTAGAGAATGGCTAGAAATACTAAAAATACAGTAGTTCTAGCGAGACCCATAGCTCATCAAAGTAGGTCAAACATACAAAATGGAGTTGATCATCGTCATCAGCATCCAAAACTACTCCGGAATTCAAGTTTTCGAAAAATCGCTGTTCCAGCCCCTTCAATGAATTGTCCGGTTCTTACAAGTACGCTGTCATATAGAAAGACGCTGTATATATCTATTTAGTTTAATCAATGTTCAAAATTATTTCACCCTATTCATGTCTCTACACTTGAAAAATGTACATTACCTGACGTATTTTATGTCAAATAGTCGTATGCTCATGTATTGTAAATGCATCTGCAATTTTAAAGAAATAAGCAATACATGTTTCATTGATTGTTTCGCCATTGAATAAAGTCAACTATATTTGTGTCGCACTGATGGATTCATATACTTTAGGGGTGGCAATTCGTGGTTTGAGAATTTGCAATAACACGTCTATTGCGAATTCGCAACCTCTAATGGAGATGAGGGGGGGGAAGCAAATTCACATTCATTTTGCGAATTCGAACTTTTTCGAAGAGCTCTCCCTCCTTTGCGTCATCAATCACGCGCGCTCTCTAACCAAGCCGGGTTAGAGAGAGCGGTGGAGGAGGACGGAGTTAGCGAACACAGAGCGAGACGCGTTGCGAATTCGCAACGGTGTTTACGAATTGACATGCCTCTTGCAGAAATCTACAACAACTAATTGCGCCTTTTATACCTAAAAGGGGACTATTTTATAGTGTACCGCAACTGCATTGTCATTGTTGTCGATTTCCTCAGTGTTGTGCACACTTTCGATTTCACTCCACACATTGCGGGTGCACGTTCCACTCTAGTTTGTGATTTCTACCCCAGGTCAGGGAGAGAGAGCAGAGGTGTTTATAAGAAGGGAGGGGAGTTGGCGTGGCCGCATTTCCATGTTTCCTCCCAATTTGCTCACAGAATATCTGATTATTAACCAATTTATTTGTTCGTAATTCTCTAAACTATCGATTTTAGTATTTTACTCAGTAATACGCCCTTAGAGTGCTGGAAAGTGAGAGCGCGCCCCATATTTTGCCCCAGTATGTCCATAACTCATCATCCTTCAGAATGTTCGAGTGCTCATCTTGCAACTATCTGGTACTGCTTGCGGTTGGAGTCATCGGGCTCTACTTGCTCAGGTACGTTCTGTTCGATACGAACTGCCCATCACTTCATGTGTTATATTGCGTCACTAGATCGGTGTAGAAATATTGTCTCATGTCGCCTTTGATATGTCGATGACGAAATGACATTCTCATTCGGCATAGTGACCTATATTTCTTTGTTTTCGTACTATAGCTCGACCCTAATCATGAAAAGGCGTTGAAAAAATGTAAAAAAAATTTCACGATAACTATTTCATTTCAGAAAGTTCTTCAAGGGTGGTCAGTTCACGGAGAACGTATCGGCGAGAGGAAAGGTAGGCGTGCAACTAAATATAAATCAGAATGCCCCGGTGGCCTTAGTGATGATCGAAAGGCATTGCAAGACGTAGCATAATGGTGATTCGAGTACCTTTTCCTAGATTTATTCTGCAGGGAGCTGGATGAGCTCTGATTTATGTTGTTTGTTCTTTGTTCTTCAATCCTTTTTCTCACAGGTGGCCGTAGTCACAGGAGGAAACACGGGCATCGGTCTGGAGACAGTGAAGGAACTGAATCTCAGGGGAGCTAAGGTGAATTTTTGATTCTGAAAATAATCATTAGAATACCGACAACATTATGCAAATAATCGTTAAAATTCTATATTTGTAATTTCACAATCAAATTTCGTTCTCCGAAGTCGGTGGGCTCACTTGTGAGCGAATAATAGTGTCACTGATAGGTTTCTCTTATTTGACATTTTTTGTATCATTTTCAGATATATGTTTCATGTGCGCTACAATATCTGAACACACGAAACATATCTGAAAATGATACAACAATTTTCGAATAAGATAACCCTAATGATAACATGAAAAACAATACTCAGGTGTACATGCTGTGCCGCAGCGAACAACGGGCTGATGCAGCTAAGGAGGAACTGGTCAAGGTTGGGCTTAGACTTACATACTTAGGCTTAGGCTTACCAGCCACCGTGCTAGGTTTCAGCTGGTAACTGTATCTACAAACGAGCTAATGGGTTGACGAGTCATGCGACTCCTTGCTAGTATTTCGGATTTATATTTTGTTGATGATACACATAATGCCAGCATTATTATCGGAGTAAGATTTATCTGCACTTGAAGAAACGGTGAAACACAAAATATTGTGTGCCTATACAATACTCATGATTGAAAGCAATCTATGAATTAGACAAGTAGAATACGCTTCCGGAGCTTAAAGTAATGCGAATAAGTGAGATTTTTGCAGGCCGGATGCGATTCCTCTCGTCTCATCTACGTCAACTGCGACCTCGGCAGCAAGGACAATGTCAGGGAATGCGCTGCGAAGCTCGCACAGTGTGAGCTATTTCCCGTTTCACGCTCGTCGGACACATACTTTTACTTTTTTTTCTTATTATTGTAAGAAGACTCTTTTTTTCTGAAGAAGACTCTCATCATTCGTAGAATTATTCATAATAACGTAAAATCAAAAATTGTATGCAGTAAATTAGACGAGCGTTGCATCTTGAGGCTCAAACCGAATGAGAGCATTTTTCCCTTATGCTTCACTCCTATTATGAAGCAAGTTTGTAATTTGTAATTCGATCCAAGCGCGTCTTTCCTCTAGAAAATTAAATAAAAATAACATTCAGACGAATCCCAAATCGATATTCTCGTCAACAATGCTGGAGTGTGGATGGGAGGATACGAGAAGACGAAGGACGGACACGAGATGACGTGGGGAACCAACCATCTAGGTGAGATTCGGACGAATTTGTGTACAGAATATTCACGGTATCGTAATTTTTGGTATCATATTGGTATCATATCATGTATCATATCAAATCATGGTATGATAACGCGGCAGTTCAGGCCCCTTTCTTCTCACTGAACTGCTCCTGCCGCTGGTCGAGAAGGCGCCGGAGGGAAGAATCGTCAACGTATCCAGTTTGCTGCATGCTTCGGTTAGGTTTCAGCTGAAAACCTTATATAACAATGAGTTAGGGAGTGTTCAATACTTATAGGAGGTAGTGTTGGCAATACTAGGCGAGGTAGCGAGCCCGTTACGCCTCTCCTCCCTTTATTTCGCACTCAGAGGAGGCATACCAACCCTAATAGGAGGACTGAAGAGTCATCATAAAACCCTAATTTAATGCAAATCAACGAAATTCCTTCTAGAGCACGGCTCTGGATGTCTCCACCATCGATTCAAATAAAGGGTACGACACCTCGATGGCCTACAACCGATCAAAGCTGGCCAATGTGAGTTGTTGGTCGACTAACGTAAGCAGACGATTGTGAAACGCAAAATGTTAGTCTTATCTTTTTGGAAAATGAATGTTGCCTTTTGAGGTATGTTTCAGGGACTATATAGTCTATGGGTGTTTTTTTAGCACAAGTGGAACTTGCCCAAACATATAGCAAGCATTGTGCAATAGTAGAACCCTAAAAGTGGGCAAATTGGTAGGTACATTAACCTCACAGCTCGACTACCGTAATCAGAAAATATCGGATCACAAAATGGCCGAAATGGTAGCTACAGTAACCTCTACAGTAACTTGCAGGTGATGCACGCGCGAACTGACGAGAAGACTGCGCACCAAGGGAAACACTACCGTAACTGCGAACTCGCTTCATCCAAGTGAATGATTTCTTCCCACCGGTTGATGACCAGCTATAATGCGCGGGGTCTGTGCCAACCAGCGGTTGACCAGTTCCTCCGACCAGTGGTTAATCAGTAGTATGGTGATCAGTGGCACTATCTGGATACTAGAGTGCGCTATTCAGGTAATGGTCACTTCATTGCTCACACCCCCGACCTGTCGAGAGAGTGTGGGAAATGAAGAGACCATTACCCGAATAGCGCACTCTACTGGATACTGGTTCACCACTGGCTCGAAGAAACCATAGAACGACCATTGGGAGAGTAACAGTTAGAGCGCACTCCGAATCAGTTATGTTTATTCAAGAAATAGTAGCTATCTTCGTCCCGCGTTCTTTCCGATAACTGAAAGAGTACGCTGCATGCAGAAAATCAATTTTTGCGAAGCCATTTCGCGCATGAACTTTTTTTTGGTTATTTGTCATATTTCAGAAGTCAAATAGCAATGATAATAAACACATTCAGGAGTCATTTTCACTGAGCTGTATCGTAATTTCGGATTCGGCTTCAAACTTGTCCAGATTGCGATGTCAGTTATTGTTTTTTTAACGATCGAAAAGAGATAAAAACGTCAGCGTTGGCACAACATCGTATTAAAACAGTGATGAAACATAACTGAATTGATAGAGTTTCCTTATGAATTTCCAGCGCCTTCTTCATGAAAACTTTCAAGGACGGAGCACAGACCTCCCTCTACTGCGCTCTCTCCACCGAAGTGAAGGACGTGTCGGGACGGTACTTTTCGGTATGCTTCTTTTTGTCTTGTAAATTAACCTAGTAATGAAAAAATGAACTATCCCATAGAACTAACTTTTTATGTGTTTATTCCACTACAACATCACAATAATGTGCCACTTTTTAGGATTGCTCCAGAAAAGCAGAGTCTCCTCTCGCCATGGACGATCTCGCTTGCAAGCAATTGTACGATTACAGCCTGAACGCTGTCGGCCTGGCTTAAGTGATCTCTAATCATTTACTCCCAGTTTCCCCGTAACTGTTATGTTATCAAACTTGTTTTTGGAACTATTAAACAATGAAATGCTTCTATTTATTATCAGTTCAATGTCAAATGGGCACAACAAATCAGTTATTATGCAATTAACAACCAGGAAATATAAGATCATGAAGTTAATGTAGCAATCGACGTTGCTGTTGAGGCTTTGCCCAGCAATGGGAGAGTTTCCTGAGAAACAAAATCATGAGTAATGTTTTAAAATTATATTTTAACTCCGTTTTGCTAAAGCCCAATGAGTATGAGTATCCCAATGAGCACAACGTACGGGTTCTCAAGAAATGACAATTTTCCTACTGAATCATCGGTCTAACCAGGGAGCATTAATGAAGAAAGAAGATTATCATTTCTTCCGTAGTCATCGATTTCTGAACCACTTACCTCTTTCGAATCGCCTTCGCAATCGCTCGCCGATACTCAGGCATTAGCAGTAGCACATCGATAGCGTCGAGTGGAACGAAAAGATGAGCGATCAGGACCGTGAAATCACTGCAAATATTACACCGTAAAATCTTGAACTAGTGGCACCTTGAAAGGGCTAGGTCGGATGATGACCGTTGGACCTACTGGATGCAAAAAAACATTATATAGAACGTTCACGGAATTATTTTTGACACTTTTTGAGCCTACTATGAAAGTTCTACAGAAGGGTCCATTTTTTGGTTATCATCCGACGGTGATCATCCGACCTAGTGCCCTTGAAAGTAACCGAATTTATTGGATTTTTTTAAAGTTCACCATACTCGATATTTTGCTTGATGTTCAAAGCCTCTTTCAACATGCAATAATTACCGAGATATGTTGATCTCCTTTTCAAACAGAGGCGCAATGAGGTAAGCCCCCACATTAACGTGGATGCATAGGATCGGTATCACAGTCTGAATTGAAATTGAGGCTTATTTCAGGGTTGACTTGCCAAAATATAGTCCACACTAAACGCTGACCTGAATAAGGAGAATCACAAGAATAGTTCGATGGAATCGCAGGGCCGACGCGGAGATTAATTTAGCACTTGATAGGCAGGAGTAAATACGAATTGTGCAGAAAAGCATCAGTGCGCACCCAGAAAGTACAATTCCAGAGAAGATGGCTAGTCCAGCCAGAGAGCGATTGTTGTAGTGACCGTCCCTCTGGAATAAATAGTACGATACATAATCAGGGACCATCTATTAGCGTATATCACGCGTCTTCTGAGATAATGCATGAAAACGGACAGCCCGCGGAACCAGGAGCCCCAACTTTCAGCACTATCCACGAGATAATTATGCCAGAGTATAATAATTATGCCAGGTGATTAGAAAACTTTCTACGTTGGCCGTTTTTTTCATAACCGGCTTTTAGGTATTTTCCGGTTCCGCACCCGGCTCTACCGTATTTCAGCTCCCAGGTGAGCTAGAATGCTGGCATTGGGATCAAAATGTCCAGAAAATTATTTCCAACAACTTTTACGTTTACAACAAAGTTCGACGGCGTCCACTTCATATTGAAATTTACCAAAAACTGCAATTCAAAACAGAAAATAAATTCTACCGGCTCGGGGACCCTTTCAAGTAAGCGGTGCTCATATTCGGAATCTTCATACCCGATTCTATCAGGAAAAAAATACAGCCGAACTTCTTAGGGGTGACAAGTGGTCTTCCCAAGGCAAAAATAGCGTCCAAATCGCTCAATGTCAACATGACTTTTCTGAAAATTATCGGATAAAAGCTCCAAAACATTCCTATATTGGCGAAAACATCATAAATAAGTAACATAACTCTAAATAACTCGAATGGATTGCATTTTGGTACTTTTTAAAAAAATCGAAAAAAATTCGAAAAAATTGTCACGATTTTCATGAATTTCTATTTTCATGATTTTCATAGATCTTGCGTGATATCAATTTAAGGCGTTGGATTCCTTGATTTGTCCTTCAAAAATGCTAACTCCAGGGTTCAACTCAAATATTGTGCATCTAGCTTGGAAAATAAGGTGTGTTGAAGTAAAGTATTGTACATGAATTGTACAGTAAAGTATTGTTCATGCCTAAAGCAAATCCCAAACCAAGTTCAAATATGAATTAATTCATTTTAAAATTTGGAAAATTCAAAATAAAGCGCACATAGTATTCGCCGACGAGCATGGGTGTGGTATGCGCATCGACCCCGTATTTTAAGTTCATCCGTGATGAAATTTCATCCCGTTGCGAGTCTGAAGCTTCGAAAAGGAAGTAAGACGCGGCGTACCTGAAGGCTGTACAATTAATTATGTTTTCTTTAAAACAATTTTAAAATGTGAGTCCTTCAATGTTGATAAAAGGATTTATCATACCAAACTGCAAACTCCGGAACAGCAAAGCAACTAAATGTGAAGAGGAACCGTGTTTTGGAGAATAATTCGATGTAGGATGGACTGTAAATGTTTGAATCTGGCAGCACAGGTAATGTAATACCTATACAATAACCAGTATCGATAGAGGAAATGTAGTCCGATGATTACAATGAAGAGTGAAAACAGGGCATTGTAAGCGCACAGTAAGTGCTGAAACAAATGTTATTGGTTATACAATTAATCGTGTTGTATATAGAGTGACGTCGGATTTAATTCACCCGTTCTGAGATCAAATTCCCGTTCAAAAATTCAATGGAGAAGACCCACCAAGCTATTGAACCAGTTGTCCAGCAAAAACAGAACGAACTTCGATTTTGTTGTAAAAAGTCTCTGAAATCGCATATTTGGTACTTGGATAGCTGACAGATAACGTTTACATTGCCGTATCAGCCTAAGTTTCATCGTTCTACAAGAACTGCCAGAAAGATATACGGTGAAATGAATTAGGTCTTTCAGCCAAGCGAGTTTCTTACCCCCATACACAACCAGCAAAATGTGGTCCATGTAATGTTGAAGATCATAAATGTCATCTAAAATATAGAATTATGATAACTTCAACTTCATTTCGACCTGCAGGAAGCGAAAACTGCCGAGTCGCCTTGAAATTCCGGATTTCAATAATAAAATAAGCAGAATATTGAGCAAGATGCCGATAACTGAATTGAACTTTGAATAGTACAATATGAAAAATTGAAAGATAGACACAGCATATGGTAGTTCAAAACATATTTTTGCTGAAAGGTATTGAAAGTACCATAATTCACGTTGAATATCACAGCGAAAGCGACGGTCATTTGATATGGTGAAACTGAAAGGAATATTACTCATACATATCCATTCGTCGGGATATCACTGCGTTAATGTTGATCTTTAAAAGGGAATATACAAAGCATTGAATTTGAATATCATGAGTAAGACTTTCACAATAGAGCGAGAGAGCACAATAGAGCGATTCACAATAGAGCAAACATGATAGTGTGATATTCGCTCAAGACTGAGATCTGTTCTGTGAATATATCGATATATGAAATACTTTAAAGGTCAGAATCGTACAGATTTCAGTAGAAAGCAACGAGGCACGTGTTGTTACCTCAATGCTGGAATTTTCACAGCTAATTACTCCTTTAGAATAATTCCAGGCTTGTTATGTCTACTATAAATAATCGGAACTATTCGAAAATGCGCAGAATAAAGAGTTGTTTCTTCAAGCCATCCCTAGTGTGAACTAGGGTTCCCAAATTGGGCGTAATTGGGCGTATTTTGAATCATTTTCAGATATGTTTCATGTGCGCTATATATGTATTCGATATATCGAAAATGATTCAAAAGACGCCCAATTCTGGAACTCTAGTGTGAACGCAGAAAACATTGAATGAGGAAAAGTTCTCCCACGAGAACACACTTGCGGAATGAAGTCAGAGAGAGGGAAGCTGAGTTCGCTCTCGCACATGCACGCCGGCACCAAACATCGCTCCTTCCTACTCCCTTTCCAAAACGGGGAGACATTCTTCGCGAGAAATTCTCTTTATTATGTGTGCTCTTTTACCCATCAGACGGGCGAGGGGAAATTGCCGGGCATACTCCCTCCCGAAGTCATGCTAGAGAATAGTGACCGACACGAGACTGAAGACAAGAGAAGGAGTATGACCTGATAGAATCAACAATTCCCCCACCATAGCTTCGAAAATGAAATTGTTGCAAACTTTATACTAGGCCAACTTGGTCCTATTTTTGATTCTGAACAAAATGGCGTTGTAAGTTTTTCGAAATTCCGACTTTGGGCACCGATATGGTACAGCGTCAGCGTCATATATTTCAGAGTTGGTGCTGTAAGCGGTGCAAGCGAGCTGCTACAAAGCATCACATTTCTTGACGGGAAGTATCACAACTAGGGTTGACGAGACGAAATCGAAAACGAAAATTTCGAATCGTAATTTGCCGATTTGCATTCATTCCGAAACGAGAGTCGAACAAAGGACGCTCGTTCCGAAACTCAGCCATTTTCGAATCAATTTCGGAACGATTTCGAAACGCGTCATTTCTCGAATTGACGAGAAAGAGATCGGCTTTTTTGCTGTTTGCAATTATTACTGTTGTGTTTCAACTGAGGGGAAAACCATACAGGATTTATTGATAATTCACTACAATCTTACTACAACAGAAATGAGCTGTCAATACTGTTTAACGATGAATATCATTATGCTGGATAAATTAACACACTAAAATTAACAAATCAAAATAGAACGAAAGAAATGCATCAAACTATCAGTCTTCATCGTCTTCACTATCAACGTCCATTACGAAATTAAGGGGTGCTAGATCATCAGTATCGGGAAAATCGGCTTCACTCACTGCCCCATCACTGAATCGATCACCCTCCTCATCTTGGTCAGTCATCTCCTCATCTTCCTCTTTCTCCTTCTCGTCAGTCTCCATCTCATGGGCTTCATTCTCATCGGGTGTTACAGTGGATGAGACAATGTCAGCTTGAGGTTTCGCAGAAGCAGACCTATATAATATAAAATAAAATATAAAATAGTATTAGATTTGAACAATAACATCAGTACTTCAATTGATAACATGCCGAACTATAATAAATGCGAAAACTCACCGAAACATGTTCACCGTACGTGCCCTTAGCAGAAGAATATCTCCACCAAGTTCAGCAGATAGTTTGCTGCGCAAATGGCACCGGTAGATGAGTCCTGAAAAGGGCAGACTAAATAGTGACAAAAATGAATGAATATATAACTAACCGGCGATGCTGAAGATGCGCTCCGCAGACACACTTGTACAAGGAACGGCGAGATATCGCTTGCTCATTGCAGACAAGCTTAAAAGTTATTATGAATAGGTTATGAATTATATAAAATACGCGATCAATACTCACATTGGATACACCTTGGCATTAGTCTCCCAAAACTCGAGCGCAACTGTATCAACGTCCACCTCGTCCCCTCTGCACTCAGCGAGATAGTTCTTTATCTCTGTTTCGATTGCCGGTGTCGATAATACCACTGGCTTGGCAATGGGCTTGGCAAAATCAGAATATACAGATGATGCCTTCATTTCAGTCGTTGTCTTCGCATAAGGAGTATTAGGAGATGTAGCTGATGCTGTAGCTGATGCTACATCATCAGGGTTTGATGCTATAGAGGGCTGATGCTGTAGGGTTTGGAAATAATATAAAAAAGGACTGAAATATAAAATGACACAAACTAACTTTCTTGTTTTCCGCACGAACTTCGTTTGCCATCTCCGGGATCGATTTGGACATGAGAGTAGTTCGAGAAGGAAAATCCTGTCGTTCATCCGATGGGAACATCGCTAAGAAAGCACGAGCACTGAATAAAGACGCAGTCACAGTCGGCACTTCAGCCATTAGCTCCACGCATTGGCGAGCCCTTCCGTCCTGCTTGCTCTGAAAACAGTTTATTTTTATGAAAAAAAATGGAAGATTTCTACGTATTACAAAGAAAAGAGCAATAGCTGACCTTCATGTCTTGTATCCGTGCATATTCAGCTGGATGCTCATATTTCAGATGATTGAGCATATTGTTCGTGTTCCCTCCTTTCCTCGATGATATGTGTTCCTCTCCTTTGGCGCGGCAGAGTGTACATAAGGGCTTCGTCTTATCTATTCCGTCTTTGAAAAAGAGCCAGACCCCGCTTTTCCGTTTTGGGCCCATCTAGAACAGAAAATATACAAGCAATAGCGATAAATAGCTAAAAGGAAAGACAAGTAAACTGAAACATCACGAAGTTGAATGGAAAATGGGGAAGATGTCCCGAGTAAGCATGCAAATGCTTCCTTTCTGGGGTCGAGTGTCCCATTCGGTCATATGCAAATGGGGAAGAACGTGCAACAGCTTGATTCATTGATCACTTTCAAATACCACTTCAAACAAATGGAAATTTCAAATATGTTTCATACTCGATTTCGAGCCTCTCTGAATAGAGAGGGGGTAATTTGATTACGTTTCGCAAAGAGCGACGAGTCAATACGAAATCAATACGAAATTGGTCTTTGTTCGACTCTCGTTTCGGAAAGAGCGACGATTCAATACGAAATCAATATGAAAACGTTCTTTGTTCGACTCTCGTTTCGGAACTCGACTAATTTACGTGTGATTTCGCATTGCGTTTCGCTTTTCGACTCGTCATCCCTAATCACAACTATTTGGAATAACGATTCGAAAGAAGTTGGATACATGATCGATTTCTACTTTAGACACTGCTTCACAATGATTTGCGCACGTCAGCTCGGCGAAAAAATAAGATAGATTCATCGTTTGCTCTTCTCCATTCTCCATTCTCCATTCTCCATTCGATCGTCGGTGAGGGGCGGTCGCCTCTCGGCCCCCTCTCCCCTTCTTCCCTCTGGAGTCTCCCTCCCAGTCAGCTTGGACAACCTGGTGAGGTATCTGTCCAATCAATGCCACTCAAGCTCACGATCGGAAGTTTGAACTGTCGAAGCCTATGCAAAAGTGATCGAATAGTGGAATTTGAGGAGTCCGTGAGTAAATTGTCGTTCGATGTTATCGCCCTTCAAGAGACTCGCCGAACTGGCTTTACTTCTATGACTCTATCGCAATCCAACCATCTATTCCACGCTTACGGCTTACGATCACTATATGGAACAGGATTTCTAATTCATTCGAAATGGGCAGCTCATGCCGATTTCCACTATCTGACCGTACGCCTCTCATATCTCGATATCGACAAAATGGGATTGAGGATCGTATCAATTTACCTTCCAACAAGCGCCTCTCCCGATGCTGACTATGAGTGTGTTTTGAATGAACTGCAGACACTGTTAGACGCTCCCTCCAGTCGTGCTCACCTACCGGGTGTTGGGAGACGTCGAGTGGTTGTCTGCGGTGATTTCAATTGCAAGGTTGGATCACGGGTGGCCAAACATGAAGAGTGGATAGGGAGACACGGACTCGGAATGCGTAATGAAAGAGGACAAGTTCTGGGAGACTTTTGTTGTGCTAATAAATTGAAGATCATGAATACGAGATTTGACAAGCGAGAGAGTCGCAAGTGGTCATGGCAATCACCTGATATGAAAACGAAAAATTTGATCGATTTCATACTCTGCCAGGATCCTTCACTTTTTCTTGATGTCTCCATAGTTGGATCTCACTCGTTCTCGTCCGATCATCGCCTTATTATGGCCAGAATACGAATCAATCAGAAAGAACGAAAGCGACACCGACCACCAAGAATCAATCAGAGACTGTCAATTCCTGCATTCGCAGCATCTATGGCAAGCCAGCAAACCAATCTATCAAACTACCAGGAGATCGTGAGTTCGATGAAAAACATAGCGGCAACTTGCATGATTCCTGATCCGAAACCCAAGAGATTAAGCTACAAGACGGAACAATTGATGAGAAGTAGAAACATGCTACGAAAGCAACCTCCTACCGCACTGAATAGGATAAATCTAGCTGTGACTAGCAAAGCTCTAAGGTTCTCTCTCAATGACGATCTACATCGACGGCATGTGCTGTTTGTCGAGGAGGCGGTACGGTACGGTAGAAGCACGAAATTGGCTCTACGTAAATCAGAAATTGGAAGAACTACGTTAAGTAGACTAATGAAAGATGATGGAAGTGTAGCCGCCAATAGAAGCCAAGTATCCCAAACAGTTCAATCGTACTATAGCCGCCTATACTCATCAACTATTCAAATCGCCCAATCAAAACACGGTAGCGATGACACATTTCCTTCGATCCTCTCAAGTGAAATTATGTTGGCTATAGCTCGATTAAAGAATGGAAAAGCTCCAGGCCAAGACAAGATAAGTGCAGAAATGATAAAGGCAAGTGCGGAGACTCTAACGAAACACTTCCTCGTATTGTTCAACGAGTGGATCGAAAGGGAGGAGATTCCCGATGAGCTCTCAGATTCGACAATTTCATTGATATTCAAAAAAGGATCGCCACTCGAGATAGGAAATTACCGCCCAATAGCCCTGATGAACTTGACATACAAGCTCTTCACCTCAGTTATCGACAATCGTATTGAAATGATACTATCAGAGAACCAGTCGAGTGAGCAAGCAGGATTTCGTCGAAACTATTCAACCACTGATCACATATTCACTCTCTCGGAGCTAATCAGCAAGTCAAATGAGTATCAGTTTCCTCTATATTTAATATTCATTGACTACCGAAAAGCTTTCGACTCGGTAGAATTCCATCATGTTTGGGAGGCTCTGAATAATCAAGGCGTTCATAGCAAGATCATAAATACTCTAAGTGCAATCTATTCCAAAGCAAAAGTCTCGGTGAGAGTTGGCAGTGATCGAGTACCTGTCGACATTCGGAGAGGAGTACGCCAAGGGGATCCGATTAGCCCGCACTTATTCAATGCAGTATTGGAGGGAATATTTCGAAGAATGGATTGGTCAGCCTATGGAGTGAATGTAAACGGCCAGCGAATGAACCACCTTCGCTACGCCGATGACGTAGTTCTCATATCTCACAATGCAACCGAAAGCAATACTATGTTGCAAGAACTATCAAGAAGAAGCAAAGAGGTTGGCTTGGAGATCAACATAGGCAAAACAGTCATAATGTCCAATACAACACGAGTCCCTATGTTCATCGGCAATGATCGAATAGATTACGCTGATTCATTCATATACTTGGGCACGCGTCTATCGTTTGATCAAACTCTCTCTCTTGAAATTAATAGAAGAATAGGAGGATCTTGGAGAGCCTATAACAAGTTCATCAACTTCTTTACGAATCGGAGATGCGCCGTTGGGCTGAAAGTACGCCTTTTCCGAATGTGCGTCGAGCCTTCGCTAACTTACGGAAGTGAAACTTGGAGCACCACAGCAAGAGACAGAAAACGGCTCATTGTTGCTCAAAGAAACATGATGCGCAAGATGATTGGAGTAAGCCGAATGGACCGAATATCAAACGCAACGCTGTCTCAACGTGTCCCTTTAACCGATATCCGAGTTCGAGTAATGATAAGGAAGAGGAGATGGGCGGAGAGACTAGCCACCTTAACCGATGATCGTTGGTCCAAGAGAGTGTACGAGTGGATTCCGTGGGATTGGGATTGCACAAGACCCGTTGGACGACCTAGAGTCAGATGGAGAGACGAACTCACTAAAGAACACGGTGTACACTGGCAACGCGTATACAGGGAAAACCCGACTGAATGGAAGACTGGCATTGTTCGACAGGCCTCTGCCTTGACGCTCGAATAAATGATTATGATTATGATTATCGTTTGCCAGGATATCCGTGGCGTAGCGTGACTACGTCGACAACTCTGAGGGCGAGTGCGAGCGGAAATAATGTCGCGCATCCGGGAAGTTGATCAAACATCTGTTTTGAAGGAAATCTCATCTACGAGTGCTAGAGCACGCGACAACCTATTCTTTCCTGGTCAGGGAAATCGAGAAATCTCGCAACTTGGGATGTCTACAATGACTGATAAAGGCTCTAATTAAAAATGTAGTCGAGACAATACTAATCTAGTCGAATTTATTCATGAATGTTCATTAGACTGACATGCATGAAGTAAAGAGTCGCCTTATGGCTCTTTTAGTAGACAAACACTGAGTATACAAATTATGTGAACATTATGTTGCAATAACAAAACACGTTAATTTTGTGCGCTCTCTCGACATCACTGAATACAATATGGACTGACTGCAATGAGCGGAGAGTCAATGGTCGGCGCAAATAAGACGCGCTTCCGAAGGCCGGGATCTCTAGGGAAATACATAAAACAGGATGAAACGGAATATGGGTGGCCAATGAATGGAGATCCTCTATGTAAGGGAAGACGCGGTTAAAGGGGTTGTCAGTTGAGTAACAATAACACACTCACATAATGGCATTTGCAAGCGTGCAACCTATTCAAGGCACAAATGTAGAGATAAGGTATTAAAGTGAAATGAGAACGTGCAAGGAAAGAGGGAGTCTCACGCGGATTATGCTTTCGCACAAGTCCAAGGGAAGAGCCAATTTGACGCGTCTCACATTCGAGCAGCAAAACGAAACGAATTCGACTAGGACCATACCATCAGTAAACGAAGGGGGCATTCTTCGCGGATAAGGTTTCACCGTTTCACCACTGGGAAAACTCATCCACGAGGAAATGTACAAGGGAATACCCATTTAAGCTCGAAATTAAGGAAATTAGAGCAAAGAAACATAGCGACATTAAGCTTGCATGTTTTGGTGGAATTTGGGGAAGCAGGGTTCTATCTAGTAGTCGGACTCAACGGATTTGTTTTTTTCCTAGCGTTGCAATCGCGCTCCAGCAATAACATTCTCTGGACGTTGAAGTACCTTTACCCTGAGGCATATTAGAGTGCGCCGCATGCGGGAAATTGAGTGGCTGAAATGAAAACCCGATTTCAAATTTCATAGGACATTAGAAATACGTTTCCGGAGTTATGGAGCGAGTTTGCAAGCCGAATATGGTTCTCAGAGAATGTGCTTCCTAGTTCTCAGAGCGGGAATGGACGAGAGTAAGAGGATCTGGAGACGGCTCCCACGAAGGAATTGCGAGTGTAGTAATCGTCTGACTCTCTCCAAATTCCATGCTCTCTCACTCTCTCTAACCGGCGAGAGAGTGTGATATGAGGAGAGCCAGGCCAATCCTCAGCGAGTGAGACGACGATAGAAGAGTGGATAGAGGAAGAGGAGAGCTCAAGTTTTTGCACTCGTAAATTCTCGACGGAAGTACACTTAGCACGGGTGAACCAGAGTTGCTCCTACGAAGCAATTGAAAAGAGATAGAAAGCATACTAACTGCACATGCAAATTCTAGAAGAAATCCGGCTGCATCTTGGGTGAGAAGGACTTAATGAGAGTTATCGCACTCAAATGTAAGGGAAGACCAATTTCCTCAAATTTCTTCTAGACAGAGCGGAAATGCGAATCATCCTCGTGCATGTGCACTGAATCGCTCGGAAGAGACACAAAATAGAGAAGACGAATTGCAGAACAGCGCGTTACTCTGAACAAGTCGGTCGGGCTGCTCTGAGACTCCTTAGCATATATAAATTATTTTCAGATCCACATGACGTCCAAACATCTGTATTTACAAACCAAAATACAACGAGACTGCATGGAATGGCACGAGGCCTCCTCATCATCCCCCCTCATCAACAAAGAAAACCCTTCTCGAAAGTAGTAAACAAGAAAGAAAAGAATCCCATATTGGCAATGGTACAAAAAATATTGTCCTAATGCCGTCGGACTTGACTCTCGTGGGATTCCGCAATTGAATTCCAGAAATTTGTAGGAGATGATCTCTAGAAATGTCCATTCCAAGAAAAGTCATTCCAGAATCCATCCTCTATCCAATAGACAGAATTTTTTAGAAGCCACAAGGGAACGTGACGCGATTCTTGTTAGGAGACAGTTCCAACGTAAGAGGTCAAATTTTCTGACGATGTATAGCATAAGGGGAATGACGCGAGTAAGGGGATAAGTGTTTGATGTGTCTGATCCCAAAGGAGATGTATATTCACTTCTAAAGTTCACGGAAGCCCCATCTCACCCTCATCATCCCTCTATTATAGTCCATCTCGCAAGGGTACATTCGTTTGTAAAGGAATATTACTCATTAGGGTTTCGTTGGTGTGTTTCCGGCACAAATTTGTGACAAAATTAGAATACCATTAGTGCGGAGATGGGCAACCTCCGGATGTGCTACAAATAAACACATAATTTGTCACACATGCTTTTCCTTTCATCACTTCATGAACATCCTCTCATGAATATCTATGCCATTTGTTAAACTTGCATGAAATAATGCGAAATGGCACCAAATTTAGTTTTGTTCGTGGAATCACATCTTGTCATAATTGCATTTTGTGTCAAGAGAGATTGATAACAGGCACATAAAGGAATAGATACACGCCATAGTTGCCCGCGCCGCCGCCGACCACCATGACCCCCTATTCGTTGATTTTTGAGTCGGGCGCTTTTCCTGCCCGACTCAAAAATCGATGAAGAGGGGGTCATGGTCGATAATGTCGAAGTAGGTCATGGTGTAACAAAGCAAAACTACCGTACCAACTTACACTTTGGGACTACCGTAATCCAAATTACAGTAACCTCGGTTCCGTGGAGCAACTTTAGTTCCTTGGGTCAAACTTTTTACAAAAATTGTCAATCGATATTATTGATGTTCTACAGTAACCTACCGTAACCCTCACTACCGTATGCACATTGGCGAATCATGAACTGACTTTTTTTATAAAAGATGCCATACAAATCAGTTATTTGCTCAATGTTGAGTAACTCTTTGATGTAATTTTATTTTCATTTTTTTCGTCATTAAATCATGGCCGAGTGGCTAACGAGCTTGTATAGCAAACCGAAGGTACCGGGTTCGAGTCCAGCAAGTGGCTAACCTCTTTGCCGTGTTTCGGGGAATTCGCCCAAGGAAAGTTGAGTTACAGTAAACTCCTACCGTACCCCAGTCCGGTGGGTCAACTCTAATTCACTGGGTCACATACATGATTCGATATTGTAAGGGCGGTGTGATTAAGCCAGCATTTATGTCGACAATATTTTAGCCCATAAGAGATACTTGTTGGCTCAGTGAACATAGAATATTTGTGAAGACACTTGGAATTAGGCCAAAAATATAATTCCTCTAAAATGTGCCCACATGTATTACTCAGTGAGTATAGCATAGCGGTGGCATATGTAGTGATCTAGGTCAAGCGCTGAGAAATGCGCCGAACGTTTTCGGAAATATTACGGTATCTAATTTTTCCTCTTTCGCTCTCGAACGAAACGCATGTTCTCAAAGAGCAAAATGTATAATTGTAGATTTGTCTATTGCCGTCGATGGCTTTGAATCGGTTTGAGATGAAACTTGGGTCGGATAATGAGCAGGCTGCGGCGCATGTTTCCAGGTATGCGCCAACTCAACTTTCCTTGGGCGAACTCCCCGAAACACGGCAAAGAGGTTAGCCACTTGCTGGACTCGAACCCGGTACCTTCGGTTTGCTAGACAAGCTCGTTAGCCACTCGGCCATGATTTAATGACGAAAAAAATGGAAATAAAATTACATCAAAGAGTTACTCAACATTGAGCAAATAACTGATTTGTATGGCATCTTTTATAAAAAAAGTCAGTTCATGATTCGCCAATGTGCATACGGTAGTGAGGGTTACGGTAGGTTACTGTAGAACATCAATAATATCGATTGACAATTTTTGTAAAAAGTTTGACCCAAGGAATTAAAGTTGCTCCACGGAACCGAGGTTACTGTAACCAGGTTACTGTAATTTGGATTACGGTAGTCCCAAAGTGTAAGTTGGTACGGTAGTTTTGCTTTGTTACACCATGACTCGATTCTCCATTCTAGCGCTCGTGATGGGCGGTCGTCCCTGACCCCGCTCTTTTCCGACCTAGTTTGGGGAATCCTCTCCCGTCAGCTTGGGCAACCTTGAGAGTATCGCCTACTTGGTACACTTCAAGAGGAGGAGCACGTACGGATTCCCATCGTCTCGAGTGATCTACCGTCAAGAAAGCCTCGCTGTCTGCGTTGTGAGTTCCTAACCGGCGCAAGTCAGGTGTTCGGCGGCAGGATGATCTACTTCGATGCTCAACGGAGATCCGTCACGATCGTCCCTACAGTTGACCAGAGAAGCCAAAGAAGATCCCATCCCTTGACCTAACGACGCTCTGAGACCGAAGATCCCCATTCCCTCCACACTGAAGTCACCCTCCTGCAGGACCATTGTGCCTGACGTCAGGATAAATATGATATGATATAATATGATACACCATGACCTACTTCGACATTATCGACCATGACCCCCTATTCATCGATTTTTGAGTCGGGCAAACACAGCTAATATTGAACGTAGTCGTGCTTTTTTGAGTCGGGCAAGACGGCTCTGTTAGGTTAGGCGGTCCCGGCCAAAATAGTGCGGTCCCAACATTTTTTCCGGGACCGCACTATTTTTTTGAGAAAACCAGTAGTGCGGTCCCAATATTTTTTCCGGGACCGTACTATTTTTTTGAGAAAACCAGTAGTGCGGTCCCAATATTTTTTCCGGGACCGCACTATTTTTTTAAGAAAACCAGTAGTGCGGTCCCAATGTTTTTTCTGGGACCGCACTACTGGTTTTCTTAAAAAAATAGTGCGGTCCCAATATTTTTTCAGGGACCGCACTATTTTTTTGAGAAATCCAGTAGTGCGGTCCCAATATTTTTTCCGGGACCGCACTATTTTTTTGAGAAAACCAGTAGTGCGGTCCCAATATTTTTTCCGGGACCGCACTATTTTTTTAAGAAAACCAGTAGTGCGGTCCCAATATTTTTTCCGGGACCGCACTATTTTTTTGAGAAATCCAGTAGTGCGGTCCCAATATTTTTTCCGGGACCGCACTATTTTTGAGTCATAGGACTATTTGCTCCAAGTTCTTTCTGGGACCGCGCTATTTTTAAGGTTTTAAAATTGTGCGGTCCTCAACTTCTTCCGGGACCGCACTATTTTCGTTCACAAATGCCATAACATTTTGCAGCACATTCGAAAATAGAGGGGTCCCTAAAAAAAGTGCGGTCCCTTCTCGCCCATGTTGAATCTCTGCATCGGATAAAACGTTTCTTTCGTAAATACATTTATTGATATGCATGTTTCGTTCGTTCAAGTTTACCGTACATAATATATTCAGCATATTTCGATATCAGAGTCAGATGAGAAAAAAATCGGTACAATTGAAAGATAACAAGTAGAGTTCCCTTGATGGAAAAATTAGGCTATTGGAATTCTAAAATCATGAACTCACTTCCATTACCGAGCCTGCATACGAGCGGTCAATAATTAGAATTCCGATCGAAATGTAATTCCAAACTGTTATTCGAATTAGAACAGGGGGAATATTGAAATTAAATGGCGAAAATAGGTTGAATGTTCGTAATTTATTTAAATGAAATTCTAAAACTTTTGGAATTCCATTCCACAGCACCGCGTGAGGGAAATGGAAGGACTGGAATTGGGTCACTCCTTTGTCCGCGCTATTGGAATTACGGATTCAATTCTATTAAGGGAACTCCACTAACAAGAGTTAAAAGTTAAAAGGTGTTGCGTACTCTCACAACGTTCACATATTCAACGCAAATTAACTGGCCGAGGTTGTCTTGGAGGAGAGGGAGGTCACTACAATGAGTAGACTGCTCAGCGTTCACCTGAAATTTTGAGAATATCTTGAATGTTATTGTAATAATACAATGGATGATATTGGGTTCTTAATTAAACATACTTACTTTTCTATAGTCCGCGCAGTGGCTCCTATTGTCAGTGATGAACAGTCCAGTCAATTTGACGAAGGTTCCACTCTGTATTGATTGCGATGAAACATAATTTAACGAATGCGGAAAGAAATGTAAACATGTATGTAAATAATACTTTCAAAGTTCTAATTTCACCTTCGTCTTTGCCGAAAAGACGTTCTCTGGGTCTTCTAGAACTAGGGAAAGTTCATGTCGGCAGGACAACGTGCCCACTCCGAAGCGCAGCATTCTCTCCAATGGAGTAACCCTGTTAGTGCGCGACATGAGAGGCTTCATATTCATGCGTGTACCTAAACAGGCGATGAATGGATGAGAGGGAATGATAATAATACGAATGTTTAATAAGTGGATGTGGAAGTTTATATAATAATTAGAGTGAATTTTTTAAATGAGAGTACGAAGTTTAATGCTGCTGTCTTGCCGAGTGCAGCTTCCTGATGTCCATCTTGCCGAGTGCTGCTTCCTGATGTCCATCTTGCCGAGTGCTGCTTCCTGATGTCCATCTTGCCAAGTGCTGCTTCCTGATGTCCATCTTGCCGAGTGCTGCTTCCTGATGGCCATCTTGCCGAGTGCTGCTTCCTGATGTCCATCTTGCCGAGTGCTGCTTCCTGATGTCCATCTTGCCGAGTGCTGCTTCCTGATGACCATCTTGCCGAGTGCTGCTTCCTGAAATCTTGCCGAGTGCTGCTCCCTGATGTCGATCTTGCCGAGTGCTGCTTCCTGATGTCCATCTTGCCGAGTGCTGCTTCCTGATGTCCATCTTGCCGAGTGCTGCTTCCTGATGTCCATCTTGCCGAGTGCTGCTCCCTGATGTCCATCTTGCCGAGTGATGCTTCCTGATGTCCATCTTGCCGAGTGCTGCTTCCTGATGTCCATCTTACCGAGTGCTGCTCCCTGATGTCCATCTTGCCGAGTGCTGCTCCCTGATCTCCGCCATGGAGCCGAATCCGTCCTCGTATACAGGTGAATGCAACATAGGGATGACAAAATCGTCATCGGATTCGTCATCGGATTCCTCATCGGGTTCCTCATCGCATCTTGCTCTGGCAAATTGACGAGAAGGAGCAGATCGATAATTCTGGAGGATGGGCAAAGGCGAGAACGATGGGGGTGGATAATCTAAAATATAATAATAAATATAATGATATATCACGCCACTCACGAGAGAATCGAGCTAAAATTGTCATTCCTGGGAATGGAGCTGAAATCGTGAAATGAGTTATAACCGGTTTTGGGCCCCCTGAGGCATGTCTGAATGACGCCCGAAATCTTTTTGTTCATACTCCATTTTGGAGCTCCCTACGTAGGCTCGGATATCGGCATCACCCACTTTGAGAGCATTTTTCTTGGATACGGTGTAAGATAGAGCAAAATTGACCTCTGAATGACCCCCACTCATTTTCTGAGCTCTATCGACCTATACAAACCATTTTCTCTAAAACCCATTTTTAAGAGTGGTACACTGTAGGTCAATTTTCTCAAAAATGTAGGTAAAACAGCAGCTAAAATTTTCACAATAGATGCAGCTCTGCGAGAGTTTTCCAATGAGTGGTTGGCCAAAAAAATACAGGCACGCTGGTGAGAGTTTCGCCCTTTTAACTTCGTCTGGATCGTTTGAACTTTTTTTTTCTATAGTCGATTTCATTTCACACCGCACTTTTCGAAGAGCGCGGCCGAAAATGATTGATTTCCAGTCGCAGTCCCTGTAGAAAAAAAAGTTCAAACGATCCAGACGAAGTTATAAGGTCGAAACTCTCACCAGCGTGCCCGTATTTTTTTGGCAAACCACTCATTGGAAAGCTCTCACAGAGCTGCATCTATTGTGAAAATTTGAGCTGCTGCTTTACCTACATTTTTGAGAAAATTGATCTACAGTGTACCACTGTTAAAAATGGGTTTTAGAGAAAATGGTTTGTATAGATCGATAGAGCTCGATAGAGCTGGTGGAGTGCAACTAATGAAGAATATCGACCTATCATCTTCTGAGCGTCTATTGCCTGATAAGATAAATCGATTGATTGATTGATTGATAGAGCTCAAAAAATGAGTGGGGGGGTCACTCAGAAGTCAATCTTACACCGTATCCATGAACAGTGCTCTCAAAGTGGGTGATGCGGATATCCGACCCTACCTAGGAAGCTCCAAAATGAAGTGTGCACACAAAGATTTCGGGGATCACTCAGACATGCCTTAGGGTGCCCGAAACCGGGTAAAACTCATTTCACCATTCCCATGGTCAGCTCGTTTCTCTCATGAGAGGCGTGATATTTTTTCCAAAAGAGTGTATCATGTCTTTCCGAGTGCTCACGCATGAGCTCCTTGAAATGGGCCATGTAGTAGTCTTCGTTGAACTCGGCAGATGAAGTAATGTTCTGTAATAAACGAATAAAATACAAAACTAATTAGTAGACAATATACTAATTATTATTTTTCTAAATGTTACTACTAACTTTAACTCTCTGAATGAATTGAGCGTATTTCGCATCCATATCGTCTTCTTCGTGCAGGGACGGAAATCCCATCGCCTTGAAACTCTCCACGTGCATCATCTTGCTGAGCGTGAATGTTGCTGCAGCTGTCATTCGAGCATGAGCATCTAAAATTGAATGTACTTTTTTCAATTTATGGTTAAATCGTACCATATTCGATGAGTCGGTTCTCAAAGTGATCGTGCACCCCGAATTTCCACGTCGATTTCTTATCATGTTCCTTCACCATCATCATTTCGCACGTTTCGGTTTGGGAACGACGCTGGCATATGTCGTCGGTGCAACTTCGTGAACCCGATTGACCCCGACATCCACACTCAGTCGGTAGAGGCGACGTGGGGGGCTCTGAAGAAAGGGCTGAAGGCATACTACGGAGTGCCAGAGATGAGAATGCAGAGCTACCTCTACAATTACATTTGGAGAAGGAGATTAGAGAAGACCAAACTTCTAAACCATCTCATCTATGAGATGATGTTTTATAGAAGATCTGAACACAAGTTTGATGATGATTCCACAACTCCACCTCCCCTTGTCACTACTGGAAGTAAGGACGAATCCGATGATTGCGAATCCGATGGCTCTTCGGAGACAAGGGACTCCGACGAGAATCAGATTCGATCCCCTCCTGGCAAGAAGAATCGACCGAATAATCCCAATTCGCCGAACGCCATCACACACTCCTCGACCACTACAACCTCATCAGCTCCAAAGGTGATACTTTTTCACTCTTCACTTCATTAAATAACGTACTACAATTCTCATTTATCGCACTTTTTACTAAATATTATAAATTAATAATTCATGCTTAAATATAATGTATTTCAGTCATCAACGACGGCGCTCACCACGACTACCAGGCTACCGACGACGACTCCAAGAACTACTACTACTACTACTTCAACTGTAAGATTATTATTCAACTTTTCCTTTTTTTAATTTGAGAACTCAGTAAAATCATATAAAACATTTCCCCTGAGAATTTTCCTTAGAATTACTATTTACCTTAACTCTCTTAGAGACACATTTCAGCCTTCCACTACGACTCCAAAGCCGACTAAATCTCATGGAACGAAAGCCTGAAAAGCCGATGCAAGCAGTGGAAGCGGATCAACCGGAAGCAATGGAGTGCGTACGAGAGGACAAGACAATAGAGATGGTACGATTGCAAAACATATTAAACTTTCCCAATTAATGCGAACACATACATTAAAACATAAAACTACACGTGTATTACAAAAAATAAGCAATCCATGAAAGATAATAGTTTTAGGCTACGGAGTACGCGGACAAGGAACTAGAGACGGATCGATTGGAGGTAATGGAGGACGTACGAGAGGACAAGGACCTGGAGACGGATCAACCGGAAGCAACGGAGTACGCACGAGAGGACAAGGAACTGGAGATGGATCAATTGGAGGCAATGGAGGACGCACGAGAGGACAAGGAAATGGAGATGGTACAATTGCAAAAAAAATTTCTTAAGTTATTATAAACCAAACTTTTCCAATTTATGCGAACACATACGTAAACATAACAATAAAAATGTATTGCAAAAAATGCAATTCCACGATTAAAATATCATCGTTTCAGTCAACGGAGGACGCACGAGAGGACAAGGAACTCGAGTCGGATCAACCGGAAGCAACGAAGGACGCAAGAGAGGACAAGGAAATGGAAACGGTACGATTGTAAATATTTTTGACAAACATTATTCACGAAATTACTATCATTGATGCTAAGAAATATTCTAAAGTTAAATTTCCAAAAAAATTACAAGAAAATACAATTAATAAATGTTTTAGGAAATGGAGGGCGTGGAGGCGGATCTGGAAAAGGAAGAAAGAATGAGAATAACTGAATACACTTCGTTTATCGTTTTCATCATCATTTACAATTTTTTTTTGCAATAACTGTGTACAATACATGTGTTGATCAATAAATGTATTTACGAAAGAAACGTTTTATCCGATGCAGAGATTCAACATGGGCGAGAAGGGACGGCACTTTTTTTTAAAGAAAACCAGTAGTGCGGTCCCAGAAAAAAAATATTGGGACCGCTCTATTTTTTAAAGAAAACCAGTAGTGCGGTCCCGGAAAAAATGTTGGGACCGCACTATTTTGGTCGGGACCGCCTAACCTAACAGAGCCGGGCAAGACGCCGCCAGTGCTGGGCAACTATTGGGGTGTCCGGAAAGTTCGTATAATGCTTCGGAAAAAAGTCAGTTCGCGATCAAATGCAGTGATTGCGCAATCTGTTTGTCAACAATGTATTGCATCATTCTGACGTTGAGTAGTGAGAGGATTTAATCAGTCTCCTAGTTGCTACATTGATTCTTGTGATGGACTCCCATCTCTACCTCCGAGCAGTTTTACTTCATTACTACCGTCTTGGCCGATCCGTGAAGGAGGCCCACTCTGCCCTGGCCCAGTCGGAAGGAGCTGACGCCCCCTCCATACCCTTCTGCTATAAGTGGTTCTCCCGCTTCAAGAAAGGGGAGTTTGGTCTCGATGATCAACCCCGCTCTGTACAGCCTCTCGCTCTCCGCACACTGAAGCGCGAGCCCATGGCCAGTGTGCGTGAGTTGAAGAAGGATACTGGTACTCCCAGATCAACGGTGTCCGATATCCTCCATCGATCTGGGAAGAAGCCGAAACTCCCACAAGTGATTCCCCATGACCTCTCCCCCGAACAGCTGAAAAATCGTGTTCAAGTCTGTCGGGAATTACTCCATCGTAGATCCAATCTTCGATGGGTCAATTCCATCATCGCTACAGATGAGAAGTGGATCACGTACGATAACCCTGTGAGGAGACTGCAATGGGTGGATGCAGATGAGAAGCCCACGCCCGTCCCGAAGAAGGAAGAGCACGGAAAGAAGGAACTCCTCTGCTTCTACTTCTCAGTGCTCGGTCCCATCTACCGGAAGATCCTCGCCCCTGGCACCAGTATCAATGCCGACCTCTTCTCTGAACAACTGGAAGATGTCGCGATCAGAGTCCCTCCCAGACCCCTGAACCAGGGCAAAATTCTTCTTCTGATGGACAATGCTCGCCCACATCGAGCGAAGATGACCCAGAAGAAAATGGACGAGCTGAAGATCGAGAGGATTCCCCATCCACCGTATTCCCCGGATCTCTCCCCATGCGACTACCACTGCTTCCGCTCTCTCTCTGACTTCTGCAAAGGAAAGAAGTTCAAGAATCGAGACGAAGTTGTGAGGGCTTTCGTGAACTGGGCGGTCTCGAAGAAACCCACATTCTGGAAGAGAGGAATCGAGACCCTGCCCAATCGCTGGAGGGAGGTAGTGAGAAAGAAGGGGGCATTCATTGGTCACTGAGAATTGTAAAGCATTGAATAAAAAATAAAAACAAAAAATTATACGAACTTTCCGGACATCCCAATATGATACACGCGCTTAATCGGCCGTTGAGAGGAGAGGCTTTGAAAGAATTCATCCCACACGGCAAATGTATCTTCGCTTATAAAATTTCCGTGAACTGTAGAAGTGAGAAAACTACCGTTGTTGTGATGTAACGTTTCCTCACTCCTCACTCCGGAGCAAGGAAACAAGTGAATGCTCGTGTTTTTGTAATTTTGAGACGGATTCAAATATTAGAAAACTGTAATGAATCTGCGTGGACTCTCTCACCGATCTGATGGGCGTGCAAAATTACAATATGAGGCAATCGTAAAGCCTGATAAATCACGAATTGATAGATAGATCGCTTAGAAAACGATACTGAATTGTGTTGACATATTTATAGTGCAATTTTGGTTCCATCGTGAGACCATATGAAACGAGCGCTTATTATAATATAATGGTTCAGAGAGATCAGTTGCAGTGTCCCTCTCGATTGCATAAATGGGTCATGTTCATTTTATCGATTCACCGGCATACAATATCAATGACTGAGCCAGAAATCGTCCATTTTGCTTGAGAAGGAGAGTGAGTACTTGCAATACGAGTGATATCATGAGGAACGAAGTGTATGAGGGGACAAGTGATGTTCGCTCATACAAACTCTCCAAGGAACAGTAGTCTGTCCCTCATGATGGCGCAGATGAATGGTTTTTCGGACACCGGCTCGCAAATGGGCGGTTGCTCGGTGAGGTTCATGCGTTTCTCGCCGCATGTGACGGTCGGAGCGCTTGCAGTAGTCCCTTCCTCGCAGACCTGCGATCAGATTGTAGCCTGAGATCTCTCAGACTCGCCTGATTCCCTTACTCAATCTCTCCTTCTCCCCATAGTTCCCACCGTTTGCGTCTAATCGAAGAAGATAAAGGTCTAGTGAAACAAGAACACTCCTTGGAGAAGTTGTGCAATTATTTGGTTTAAAAAGATTGGGATTACCAAATCTAAAACATATCTAAAACACCCATGTGTACCTCTCCCTCAAGGAGTAAAGGTAAACGCGCGCCCGATTTAAATATGTTTCAATTAGCGACGGAACTCTCTTTAAGGGGCGTGCTCTCTCGCTCGTTGCCTGAGCTTTCCCTGATTTGGCTCCCAGCCAATTACCGATATCTTTGTTCGGAATGGATCTATCAATGTGAACATTTCGGAGATTCTTATCGTTGGGGAGATCTACGCCGTGCATGTGAAAGCTTCACATATTGAATTTTGACTTTACTCCTCCTTTAACTTGAAAAATTCGGCCGCTCATATCGACAGAGAAATGAGAACCAACGGAATGAATTGAGGCCACAAAATGCGTTTTCTCTCCAAATTTGTTACATAAAAACTTTCCTCGGGAAAAATGCTGTCGCTTCTATCGTACAGCAAAAAAGCTGGCGCTTCTATCTTTATGAACAATGTTATGTCTTTCAGAGGGGTGAAATCGGTCAAAAAACGTATAAAAGGATCTATCGGAACAAGGAAAGCCACTCTAAAGCCTCCTTCTCCTCCCCGTTTCTCTCCATATCTTTCTACTCAAAGTTAAAATTGTGTTTCTTCTTTGGATCTGTTGCTTTCATTCATTCCCTAATGGTCCATTCATAATCGAAAAAGCTGAGGGGTCACTCTCTGCATTTCCCGAACTCTCTCACCGGTCGACCGGTCGAGAGAATTCCGGAAATGAAGAGAGTGACCCCTCAGCTTTTTCGACTATGAATAAAGCATAACACATGCAAATTCTCATTTTTTCAATCGATGCCTCATAAACTACCATCATATTTTTAAAATGATTTCAATTCAGAAATGACTCGTTTTATTTTTCTAATTACATGTGTCGTTGGCATTACAATGGAAGAACTCATCACTTTTCGTGCAAAGGTAGGTTTAAGGAGCAGTACTATTACCATATTCCAAACTTTTGGTACGTTAACAGAAGAGATAACCATGGAAACACAAAAAAAAACAAAATAATTTACATGTCGGTCAACGAGTTGAAGTCGAAAACAAAGAGGTGGTGGGAGTGATAAAACCAACGGGGGCTCTGTTCACGTGGGAGCGAAAACTACCAAATGGAAAGATCCCGCGAATCAGGTATTCATCATTTACAAGTTTATTATTGCAGTTGTATTTTATTGCAGATTCCAATGCCTCGGCACTTTTGACTGCAATACTTGGACAAATTCGGTTAGTTTTCAAGCATCTGTTGTAAATAAAAATTGTTCAGCTTGGAAAGACAATGGCTCCTGGCGATCGTTTCAGTGTGACTCGTCTGAAGCTCGTGATCGATAAGGTTTGCTCTCGAGCATTTACATGAAAAATCACAGTCACTTCTTGATCTTGCCACACACCAAAATTGATACCAAAATACAGCCGTTTTTCAAGCCGAGAATATTTTGCGTTAGAGAAATACACATATGTGATATATAAGAAGTCGCAATGATCGTCAGGTCACGCTTGCCGATTCTGGAGACTACTACGCTCCTGAAGACCTCCTGCCTCAGTATATTAAGGTGTTTAATGAATCGTTTATATTTAGTAACTACTTAGAATTCATCATGCATGATTAATTGCAGAAAGCTGACGGCTTGAACTACCCTATCAACCGTTACCCGAACAAATATCGACTAATCGTATCGTAATACGATATATACATAATAAATGTATCACTAAATAATGAGTCTCTGAGAGTATGTTAATTAAGTTTGTCTAAGGGCATTATTTCAATGATTACTCAGCAGTGACAAGAAACGAAAGGCATTTAACAAAATATGAAGTAAGAATAGTTGGTAAGGTGAACGTTTTCGTAATGATTTCCTGCCTAAGAAACATGAGACAAGACTTGTTTATCTGATGTTCAAGGTGAAAAGGAATTGGGCGCCTGTGAGAGGGGCGCGAGGTCTGGTCGAAAAATCATCCTGTGTCAAAACCGTAGACCCGAAGTGATTTTGTTGTTCTTCGCCGGAATACTTGATGGTTAACACCTGTAATGTGTTAATTCTTATCTTTTCGAATTTCATTTTGTTGTTTTACCATTATCAAAAGCGTTTAGTTTAACTTACTTCATTGGTTCCCCGATCTTTAATTCTTTGTGTATGAATTGGTTTTCTCTCATCGAAAATCTAGAATTTTTTGAGATATAATCTATGGAAAGCATTAAGCAAATACAAAATCGATATTGATGCTGTCCAGGGATGCTGAAATGGATCATGGGGTCGATATTTAGAGAAACTGTCCCCTCTGGCAGCCCTAACCTCCCTTTTCACTGTAGAAAGAGATTAGTAATTAATATACGATTGGGATTGATGGGATTCGAACCACCAATATTCGGTTTTCTAATCCATTGCTTTAGCTACTCGGCCATGGAAATAGGTCAATATGTGTTTTATAAATCATTATAAATCGAGTTATTAATAATTCAGCAAAGAAAACTTCACAATAAGAAGTTCAAAATAATTTTAAAAAATCGCCATTTTGCGATTTTGAAACCTATAATTTAAGCTAATTAGCAATTATTTTTGAGTTTAATTGTAAAAACAATTAATTTTAATTCGTTTAGTAATTGTTGAAACAAAGAAACATCGCAAAATCAGCGTGTTGATGCAAACGGAAAATATTGACCGGGATCACGTATGCGCGCCGTCGAACCTGACCCAGCCGAATGGGTAGAAGGGTATACCAAAGCGATTAAGCGGTCTTTTGAGTCAAATATATTTAAATGTGTGAACGGTCGGTCGGACATTCATTCTATCAAAACATGAGGCTATTTTTTACAAGTTGGTTTAAAACTCACTCTTCACCTGTCCACTGTGCATCTTTTCCATCACTGTCCATGCCCACACGCAGCCATTGCATGCTAAAAAACGAGTGGAATATTGAGCGACAATACAACTTTAGTTATTCAAAACTCACTATTCATCTGGGCTTTCCTGGTCACTGGGATTGTCCATCCTATAATGAATAGAGTTCTCTTATTGGTAATTTTGGGTAATTTCGGATATGCTTCACATGCACTATCATGTTTGAGAGAGTAAACAAAAGGTTAATCGTGATCCATTTTAGTCACCTTAGTTCTGTCTTACCAGTAAGACTTCGGCGAATGAGAGTTCTTCCACTGGTAGTGGTCCCTCATATATAATGAATTCAGTGTTCTCGGGGAATAGGGCCGATGCGGTTTCTGCATTCTACTTCTCCATTCGCACTCGTTCAACAACTGATCGCAGTAGAGATTCGAGCTAGTGGATTCCTCGATTTCAGGTATGGGCGAGTGTAGTGGATCATTCTCATCGATTTGCTGCCAGTAGCCAGTAAGATAAAAGCTCATTGTTTCGGACAGATCATATAATATGAACGGTCGAAATGATTTACATAAAGATCTTTTATCTCGGGTTATTTATTCTGAAAAATCTTATAATCTAAACAAACCTGTATCGTAGGGTCGATACTCCTCATATATTCGAAATAAATACATTGTTTGGCTGCAAGATGCAAAAGTATCGAGTGAGGCGGAGTAGACACCTGCAACAAAAATTTGCTCGATACCATCCTTTGAATGGCACTAAATCAGATGATAACCATGGCGTCATGCCGCCTTTGATATATTAAATGCGGCATGGTGTCATAGTCTTGTCCGACCTCGTGCGCACAATTTGTCATTTTAAAAAGATTGATCGAGTGTTGAAAAATAGGAGCAGGAAAAGCATAGTCTTGTCACGACAGTATATCAATAAATAAACAACTTGAGACAAGAAATCAAGTTATCGGGCCATCCTTCTATTCCTCACACTAAAGAAAAGGATAACATCTGGCTCGTTTCCTCTTTCCATTTCCCTCCCTCTCCTCTTTGTCTGTGGCTCGTCCTTTAGTACCTTTCGCTCCCAGAGGAATGCAAAACAAACTATTTTAACTCTGTAGCCTTCTGCGCAGCATCCGGACTGATCAATAATGACTGTTGGGATGTTGTGCTAATCGTAATTCGTCTGCAGTCAGTACACGGTCTGCTCTATAACCGCCATAGCCTGTGTTGTTGACAGTCGCCCGAGAGCGCAATTTCGAGAGTGAGCGAGATAGAGGGAGAGGGGAGGGAGCGCAGTGTGATGTCTACCCCGGCTGGAGTAGAGAGCACTAATGGGTAGGCTGGAGTTTTAGAACGAGACCTAGCGGGATCTTTATTCAACTTTTTTTATATCTGATGAGGGCCTCTGTGGACGGCTGGGTTGTAGTGGGATTTCAGAACATAGCCTGAGAAATTGAATGGTTTGCACCTCTCCCCACTATGAGAGCAGACATCCACATATGACCTCAGCAGATATGAACAACTTGCAATATGATCTATATTTCGATCATGTTAGGTATCGTTCTAACACTCCAACCTACCCTCGCAGTAATTCCTTGTCAGCAATATTATGTTCTCATATCCGAAAATGTCAATCAATATTGTTCTCCTTTTCCGATCATCTCTCATCATCCTACTCTTTTCTGTGCTGAATCACTTCTCCCCTCTCTTATTTTTCTCCTTTTATTGGCAGCATCGTAGTACAGTCATTTTCGTGCCGATACTTTACTTTTCATTACTTCATCATTATCTGTATTTTTTTAAATTAAAATTTTCTGTTCATCAACAATACATTGAAGGTTAATACTCAACCTCAACATCATGTAAAATAAATATCGATTTTCGTTTTATGCGAGTAAGGCATGGATTTAGAAATTGGGCTATTAGAGTTATTCAGGCGCCAATCAACACTGTTGAGATGGAGTCTCTAATGGGCCAATTTCAACCAAATTATAACTATATGAGGCCGGTCACCTAAGAATCGGGAAATCGTGTGTAGAGGATGGCACAGTGAAAATATAAAAACTTACAGAAATGGGTTGTCGAGGGTGCTTATCATCATGGTCTACTTAATTTCTCGCCAATTCGACTGGTGCAGCCGGGCTGCACGGCTTAATTTCTTCGCTATTTCTCGTCTTTTCGCCATAACTCAAGATCCATACAAGCAATCGTGACGAAAATCGGATTTGGTCCTAAATGGATCATACAGACTCCACCGATGATGAAAAAATCGGTAACAGTTCACCATGGACTGAATTATTTTTGTTTTCTCGAATACTAAAGATGCGCCTTCTTCCCACGATTATTTTTCGTATGCTATGTGTGGGATTCGACTGACACTAATTTGTAGTTTCACGCCTCTTTTCATCTCCATCCTCCCTCTCTCAACACTGCACGAATACGCTCAAGGATTGAGTAATGAGAGAACTAAATGTGTTTCATTTCGTGAATATAATAAATTTAAATTAAATCTTATGTACAAAATGAAACACATGTCACCCTATCAATCGTTACTCATCGCACGGAATTGCGCGGTGTTGAGAGAGGGGGGAATGGAGATGAAAAGTGGCGTGAAACTGCAAATTAGTGTCGGTCGAATCCCACACATAGCATACGAAAAATAATCGTGGGAAGAAGGCGCATCTTCCCATCTGCATGGCTACTCTTGCAGATGTTTAGTATTCGAGAAAACAAAAATAATTCAGTCCATGGTGAACTGTTACCGATTTTTTCAGCATCGGTGGAGTCTGTATGATCCATTTAGGGCCAAATCCGATTTTCGTAGCGATTGCTTGTCTGCATCTTGAGTTATGGCGAAAAGACGAGAAATAGCGATGAAATTAAGCCGTGCAGCCCGGATGCACCAGTCGAATTGGCGAGAAATGAAGTAGACCATGATGATGAGCACCCTCGATAACCCATTTTTGTAAGTTTTCATATTTTCACTGTGCCAGGCCTTTTTCGATTCTTAACCGACGTTAACATTCCTGCTCAGTTGCAACTAACATGATGACTGCTACGTAATTTATGCAACTGTAAGTAATAAATGTGTACTATCTTAATCATTTGACAATCATTTCACTTTTCAGAGATTCGTCTCGTCTTAACTTCGTAGCGAATTCTGAGATGGATAAATCATAAGTGTATGCTGGAATCTCATGGTAAGACTTTGCGAACCGTGTATAATCAAACCGCATGATTCATATGTGTAACATTTACGAAGTGGGATTTAAAAATTTTAATTTCTAAATACTCGGTGCAGTCCGATAGACTCATTCGTGATGTCCGCGCTGGCTCACTTGAAACTTCTTCTTTTAATCCACTCATCATTCCCCCATTTCAACTCGTCACTCAATTACATTTTGCAGGTAGAAATGTGGAAATGATCACGTCGTCGAAAAAACAGCATTGATCAGCATCATAGTTTCGTGACCACGAAAACTTCACGAAATGAATTCTCGCTGTGTCTTAGGACTTAGAAGTTTATAACATTCAATATTTGCAGTTGCCTAAAATAATAGTTCAAAAGATTTTATGAATTACCAAATTAGCGTATTGACATGACAATATATTTATTTCTACATATGAGCCCGTTTGTGTAAGAATCGGACAATTGTTGGCACGAGTTAAAAAAGTCAAATCGCTGAAACTTTGTGATTTGGGGTAATCTGACCCGCTAATCACGATAGACATGTTTATTTTGGTCCAAGATCTGTCGTTGACCCCAGACGCCTTGACGTCGAAATGTGCTAATTTCGCATATCTGAATTCAGGATATCGCTAAAATTAAGCCAACATATATTCCGGGGCAGAATTGGACGGCGATCACGGCTGTCCATTTCATTTTTCATGAATAATTAATGAATAATTAACACTAATTAGTAAAATCCAATTTTTTTTGTACGTGCAAAGTATTTGGGGAGACCAGTGCCATTCTGTCCGCCTTGACGAGAGGATTCCAAAAATGTCTTCAAAAGTGAGAAAAAGCGTCGCCGAAAGATTTTTGGTGCGATATAGTGAACTGTTTTGCCTGCAAAGTCAGTGATCCCATCAAGTAGAGTGTGGGAGACAAGGGGGAGAGGAGGCAGCGAGAGGGAAGGGAAGAGGTCACTAGACAAAGAAACGCCGGTAGATCAAGGGACGAGTTGATGGGATCACTGACTTTGCACGCAAATCAGTTCACTATTTCGCACCAAAAATCTTTCGGCGACGCTTTTTCTCACATTTGAAGACATTTTTGGAATCCTCTCGTCAAGGCGGACAGAATGGCACTGGTCTCCCCAAATACTTTGCACGTACAAAAAAATTGGATTTTACTAATTAGTGTTAATTATTCATGAAAAATGAAATGGACAGCCGTGATCGCCGTCCAATTCTGCCCCGGAATATATGTTGGCTTAATTTTAGCGATATCCTGAATTAAGATATGCGAGATTGGCACATTTCGACGTCATGTCTTCTGGGGTCAACGACATATCTTGGACCAAAATAAACATGTCTATCGTGATCAGCGGGTCAGATTACCCCAAATCACAAAGTTTCAGCAATTCGACCTTTTTAACCTGTGCCAAATCTACTCAGATTTGTCCGATTCTTACGCAAACGGGCTCATATCTATCTGTACAAATCTCGCCGTGCGGTTTACCATTTTGAGGCATCATATTGATAAATCGTATAGTATTGTTAACTGCTGCTCTTTTTTTGTTTTTTTTTTCATTTTTGCGTTTTCTTAGCTGTTCAGTACTATTCGAAAAGCTCTTATAGAACTTTTTGCCGAGCGCGTTGAGTCACTCCACTCGAGCTTTTCCATTCTACTCATTCCTCTCCCTCTTTTCATTCTTCTTCCCGTTATTTGGTAGGACTGGTTTGTAGTTCAGCAAAGCAGGAATGGACTTTGATGAATCTTATTTTTTGCATTAACATGATATCGTAGTATGTGTTTCGTCATGGCTTAGCCAACATTTTTCTAATTATTAAGCGTTGAAGGTGCCTGCTCAACCTCATTATTCCCCCTGCATTGGTCCACTTTACTGAAGAATTCAAAGCATCAGAATATAAGCTCGGTTGAGAAGAATAATCGGCCTTGTCCGAAGCCAAGGAAGAAATTACACTAATAATGTATTCCAAAATTTACTCGCATCACACGGCTCTTCATCCTGAAAATCGAGCATCCGATTTACAATTTCGCGACTGATAATGCGGAGTGACCACGTCGATGCCATCATTCCGCAAAATTGTGTTCAATTGTTTGTATTCTGAGAGATTGCATGACCATGTGGAACTAGGAGCCCCAACTTTCAGCAGTATCCTCAAGATATTTATGCCAACGTATATTGGGGACAAGAAAACTTTTGCAGTTGTCCGTTTTTTACAGAACCGGCTTTTAGGAATTTTCCGGTTTTGGGACCGGCTCTGTCATATTTCAGCTCTCAGAAGAGCTACAAGGATGGCTTTGGGCTCAAAATGTGCGGACAATTATTTCCAACACCTTTTATGTTATTGAGAAAATCCTACGTCTTCATCTTCATATAGAAAATTTGAAAACAATGAATACAAGACCGGAAAATAATTCCTACCGGCTTTGGAACCTACCCCTTCTTCCATTTCTCGTTACAGATTTGAATTCTACGATATCGAATTAGTCTAGAAAAATTAAAGTCTGATCCCGGTAGGGGTGGGGTAAGCTTTTATGGGCGCCAATATTGCAAAAATGTCAAGAAAACTCGATTTTTTCGTTTTTTCAAAGTCGTATGTAAATCGACTCTCAGCTTCAGTCTTACAATAATTCGCTTAGAATCGTTTCAAAACATCATTTGTTCATTCACAAGTAATTTGGAGGACATCCGAGAAAAATATTTTTTATCCATTTTTTCCATACGAATATGGGCAATTTTTTCGTAAAAATAAAATTTTATCGGATGCCCTCCAACTTACTTTTGAATGAACTAATGATGGTTTCAAACCATTCTAAGCGAATCATTGTAAGACTAAAGCTGAAAGTCGATTTATATACGACTTTGAAAAACGAAAAAATCGAGTTTTCTTGACATTTTTGCAATATTGGCTCCCATAAAAGCTTATCCCACCCCTAGCGGGACCAGACTTTAATTTTTCTAGACTAATTCGATATCGTAGAATTCAAATTTGTAACGAAAAGTGGGAGAAGGGGTGGGTTCCAAAGCCGGTAGGAATTTTTTCCGATCTGGGATTCACTTTTTTTCAAATTTTCTATATGAAGATGAAGACGTAGGATTTTCTCAATAACATAAAAGGTGTTGGAAATAATTGTCCGCACATTTTAAGCCTAAAGCCATCCTTGTAGCTCATCTGAGAGCTGAAATATGCCAGAGCCGGACCCAAAACCGGAAAATTCCTAAAAGCCGGTTCTGTAAAAAACGGCCAACGACAAAAGTTTTCTTATCCCCAATATACTTTGACATAAATATATTGAGGATACTGCTGAAAGTTGGGGCTCCTGGTTCCGCGGGGGGTCCGTTTTCATGCAATCTCTCAGAAGACGCGTGATAAATCCGTGCTCTCTCTCTATGTTCGAGAATGATCATTTGCAAATCCAATGGAAATGTTCACTATGTAAAGGATTTGATCTCAATTAGTTCGTACCGGAACGTCGTATCTAAATTTCCTTTCCTGTTCTGATTCATTCCGAACAATTCGAAAAGCTATTCCATTTCCTCTTTTTCATTTTTTTTATTTGCATTCCTCTCCAAATACTGAGCTTTATATTCCAACTCTCATCACTTTTTACTGCACTAATAGAAGTGTATTTCGCAGATGAACACCGTCTCATTCCATGTCTTTGGAATTGTTGTTCATTTTACTCTCACAACGACAGTACATTGAAGGTTTCTGCACAACTTCATTTGAATTTGATGCGCTCATAATACCAAAAAATGCGATCCTCTCAAGCATCAGATTCTGGTAAGTATTGTACAATAGCTGATGCCGAAACTGTAAAAGCTGCAGCTAAGAAGGCCAATGTATTTTTATCAAACATGGAGGTGGATGATATTGGAAATCGATTTGTGTTTTGATTTCAATCATCAATACCATCAGTATCGTCACCTCAAGCTGTTGTGCGCACGATGGGTGTTGCGGAACCGATCCAGTGGTACCTCCTTTTATACAAAATATGTATGCTCACTCCCATTGGCAATAATGACGTCATTAAGAAAAATACGGATGAACCGATCAGAGAAATGCGGCATTGTCTTCAGATGGTCAACGCTATTCGGATATGTTTTTTCTTTGCATTATTTTCATGATAATAAAAAAGATCTCGAAATAAAGCTTTGTTCCACACACCTTTTACAAATATAATTATTGTTGAATCGTTCGCCTGCATGCTGGGCTCGGCCTAGTATGACATTTCACGATACTTGAGAAATTATTAAGATTAGAGTATCAATCCATCAACCAATCAATCGTTAATTGAATAATTCCGATGAAATAGAACACCGGATTCGATTGGGATGGCTGGCCTGAAATAAGCTCTCACACCTCCTATCTTCTCGCATTCTGTCCATCAAGATTAGAAGGAGTCTTCGAGAACTGCGTTACGGGTGTAGAGTTTCAATAGTCTAAAGTAATTAGTGTTTTTACCTTGATGCTATTTTGCGTATTTTTGCCGGTGATATGAATCATTTCAAAGCAATCCCCCCAAATTTCATTCCTTTCTCTGATTCACCCGGCCGTCTTCCATTGCTTTTCTCTCACTTCACTCCCATTTGTTCACTTTACGATTCCAACTATCGTTATTTATTGTTGTGCTATATGAAATATATTCCATGCCAAATTTAAAAGCCTTATGTTATCGTGTGTGCCTTAAAGGAGTGCTCCGGGGAATATTCAGTCGCCCATAGTGACAGAGTGGATATTGTTGGGGATACTCACCCGATCAGATATCACTTTGTCCGAAGTTCCAGCGACGTCTCTGAGGCTTTTTACATAGGCGCAAAGTTCATTGACAGCGCAGGGTTGTGACAAGTTCATTTATGTTTCACTCGCTCAACTTAAGTTTCACATCATTTCTGGGGTGAATTCGCTACAGTTTCCCACTGAGAGCGCAGAATTTTCGTGATGGGACTCCCTGACATTCGTTCCCCGGAGCACCCCTTTAAGCCAAAATTTTATTGAATGCTCCTGCACAACCTCAACCTCGTTTGAATTGTAATGCATCAAGAATTGAAAAAAAAGTAATGAGGACAACCTTGATTGGTAAGTATTTTGTATCATCGTATTCTCAACGGCGGAGAGAATGCGATGATACAAAATCTTAAAATATCATTTCCGCTGAGAACTCTTATGAGTCTTCAGTATTGCAGGTCTTCTGATGTCTCCAAAATATGTTATTGTTACCTCCGCAGCGCTCAGCACATAACAATCTCAACGCTGCATTGCAAATCACATGATGCATGTTACGGAAGTAAACCAAGGGTACCTATACTAAAAAGGGAGTAGGGAGAATTGCCATAGTCAGTTAACAGTCAGTCACTCGTCTGAATGAGAGACGAACGGAATCGGAGAATCATCAACACCGCAAATTCCATGATGATTCAGTTGTGCGTATATAATTTGTGTCGCATCAAGATAAATCATTATTCCCCCGTATCGCTTTCACTGTGCGATTGCAGTACCTAAATAAGAATGTTGTTCTTCCCCAACGATTACACTCAGAACAAAGCTAAGTCAGTCACTTATTGCTTGATTTGTTTAGCGACATGAAGACGGGCGGTTTCGTGCTGATAGTAACCTTTCGTCTCATTTAGGCTTGAACCATCAAGTTATTTCTTCAGATTCTGTAGTTGTGCGACGGCCTTGGCCCCAATATTTAGTATGCCATTGGTGAGCATCTCCGATTAGATCATGCCATCCCCTCTCCATCAAACTAATATTATGATTTTTAGGCGGCGTAGCTCATATTTGGAGACATCCTATGGGGTCTCTCCTTCTCCAACCCAATGGGCTCCCCTGTGGTTATTATCGTATAGGGTATATCTACCATCCCCGGTTATGAGCCGGTCCAGCCATCGATACCCATCGCAGAGAGCGAGGAGGGTTTTGGAATCTTCGATTCCGCGTCCAATGTTGGCTTGGGTCAGGTCATGAGGTATGAATCGACCGTTTTAAGTTTCCCCATTTCAAGGGATATCAAGCCTTTCTCTACTGTGCAATGGTGGGCTCAAAGTTTATTGGCCATTTTCAGGGCAGTTTGAGATGGATCCGTTTCCACAACTTTCTTCAATGTTTCCAAATTTAATTCACGAGATCTCCCAGAATTATCATGATCATCGAGGGAAAAGTCATATCCATCGAATCGATGGAACCAATTCCTGATGGCGTTGTAAAGGGGACATGTGTGTAATAAATATTCTTCAGTAGGGAATCCAAATCCTTCATCGTGGTGCAGGATGTAAAGACGTAAATCAGAACATAGCGGAAGTGGATGCCACTAAGAATGTACTTCGTTACTCTACTAGGGCATTACTGAGGGGAAGGGAATGGGGGGTTGTTAACTATAAAGGCCCTTCACCGAATGTTATTCACTAGGAAATATAGAACGCCAAAGTGCACTTACGACGAGCAGTATTAAAACAAAACCAGTGACAACGACTTTCCGGACAACCTGATAGTTGAGAGATAGGAATCTGAATCATTTCGTACAATGGAAAAAAATGCCTTTCTCCTCTGCTCTGATTCATTTGCAACGCTTTCTTTCCATCGCATTTCTCGGCTGAATGCTCGGGATTACATTTACCATTTGTATTCCTTCACTATTTGAAATCGAATTTTTCTCTCGTCATGGTTATATTTATTTGAGTGATGTAAAACGTTATCTCATCATTGAAGGTTCCTGCACAACCCACAGCCTGTCATGTTAGACAACTTTGGCATTCTCGTTTGTGCTATATCGAATTTAATTAACTGAATAAATAAATTCAGTGAAGCACATTCCACTTTGATGGTTTCAGAGCAAAATGTAGTGGGATAATTAACACGTCTAGTGAAGCTCATTTTAAAACAGCTATTTCGAAACTCAATACATGACGATTTTCAAATTGAAACTAGTCTATGCACAATATCGGCCGACCCCACTTCTGGGGTATTTTCTGAATCCGCATGAGCAGCTCTACATTTTGTATAGAGAGATTTTTGATATTGTTCCTAGTATTCGAATAATGTGAGAAAATACGCCATTTTAGCACCCTTTCAGCTGTTTCTTGAATACTAGGAAGAATATCAAAAATCTGTCTATTCAAATTGTAGAGTTGCTCATGAGGATTCAGAAAATACCCCAGAAGTGGGATCTGCCGATATTGTGCGCAGACTAGTTCCAATTTGAATCGGAAAATGGTTAAATATTCGAAATTGAGTCAAACGGGAGCCGGCAAGTAAGATAAAAATCCCAAAATTTAACCGTAGGCTCATGCCTTACTGTTTGAATCCCTTGCTAATTCGGATAATTAAATTTTAATTTCTTAATTAAATTATGGCTTATGTTTCAACAACTTTCTCCCTCACTTCACCGCTCAGCCGGCGTGAATGGATGGGAATGGTCCGCCGCGAGAACAAAGGAAATTGTCTGATCTGACAGGCTGTGCAACCTCGACAAGACATATTTCTATGTTGAAATATTTCTTAAAATAAAAATAATATGAAGTCATCGATTTTTCTCCTTCTCCAGTGATTCATTCTTGGGAGAAGGGCAACTTCTGGTATCTTCCCCTCTCTTCTCATTCCACTCCTCTCCTCTTTGTCTGAAACTCGGAAACGCGCGGGCAAAGTGAGATGTGTTTCCAGAAACGCTTGATTCCCCTTTTACTGTTCATTTTTGCGCAGCCAGGATAGATCGGTTGCTAACAAAAACGACAACAATAATGTCATAGTTCTCATCTGACCTAGTTTCCCGGATGCTCTCTTGTGATATCTACCCCGGTTGTGATATCTACCCCGGTTTATGTAGAGGGCACTCAGTATTATTATTCAGCAGAACGATAGCTTTAGTTAGGCACCGGATGTGCGTTTACTTGGGTTCCCGATTTGTTCACACAGAGTGCCCCCATCAGCCAGGTAAAAAAAGTTCAATTTTTGGAATCCCCACTAGTGCGGGATAAATCATTGGCGTGATAATGATCGAAATGAAATGCCAATAGGATTACCTAGAGAGAAGAGGGAGTGTGTGGAAAACGAATTAAGTTGTTCATAACGTTCGCTCACCTACCGTGTGCTTGTCATGTCCGGGAATGTTAATCGATAAGCACTTCACGGCAAGTCAACTCAGAAAAAAAACTTCATTTGCGTGGCAGAACAAATTCAATTAACTGCGGACAATGGGAGCTTCGGAACAATGGAACGAGACAATGGAAGCGCAGTGGTTTCCAAACGTTAGCTCTTGCCACAGCTGACTGAGATCGAAATTGACCAATCGGCCAGATCAGATTGTGCGGATGGGGTTTAGGCAACTTTCTGCACAAACGCGATGTCCATATCTTAACTCCTATCGGAGTTAATAGCCCTGGAGTGTGCAAAACAGTCGATTTTAGCCGTTTTGTGGGGTTTTGTTTTTGTGTTTCAATCAAAATAGACGATCGAATTTCGCTTTAACAGTGAATCAATTTTAGTTTACATTGATTTTAACTGCGTTTTAAGTCAGGCAAAAATGACGATCGGATTTTTAACTCAGGCAAAAATGGCGATCGGATTTTTAACTCAGGCAAAAATTACGATCGGATTTTCAGATTTGCTAGTTAAGATCAAATCAATGAATACAGATATGTTTCACAAATTGAATAACTTTATGTGTTTTGCCTTACCGAAATTGGTGATGAATTTCCATCAACCGACCCTGATAAATAGCTACAGTAGATAAATAGCTACAGTGAGAGGGCGCGATTGATCCGAAATTATATCTGCCACGCAAATGAGCTTTTTTCTGAGTTGATTTGTTGTGCACTTATATTCTATGCGTCAAGCCGAGAAACGTTATGCTATCCTTTCCTGTGCTGACTCACTTCAAACTCTCCCCGTCTTTACTTCTTTCCTGGCAGTATCTTGAGTCATTTTCGTGCAAAATATGTATTTTTGTTTTCTAAAATGTTTCATTCCTCTGAGATTGCGGTTGATTTATTTTTCATATTTTATTCGTAAATCAAGAATATTTTGAAGGTTTCTACGCAACTTCATTTGAATTGGCACCAATTTCAACACCAATTTACCTTCCGGTAAAAAAATATACTTTTAAAAACGAATCGTTTGTGCCATCCAGGCGCACAATTCAAAATATGCGCTATCTTTCTTTCAAGATATATATTGCTGCCCAGTTGCCGATTACTGTTTTCGGAGGAGACACCTGTAACTATTATACTTGCACTGTCACAATCATTCGCTAATCGTTCCATTTTTCAGAGCTATGCTACGTCTTGGCAGCGTTGCGTATTCTGAGAAGGGTGGATCATGAGTATTCCTGGAAATTGATAGTAAGACAAATAAATTTAGTTTTGCATAAATAGCGTTAGCATACACTGTTTTTAATCAAACCACATGAACTTCAATTTCTAAATATTCGGTGCAATCCGAAAGACTCATTCGTGTTTTCCGTGCTGGTTCACTTCAAACCTAAACTTTCAATCCACTCATCATTTCGCCATTTCAACTCGTCTCTCAATTATTTGCAGGTGAAGATGTGGAAAAGTGCACCTCGTCGAAAAACCGCGCTGTTGAGCATAATGGTTACATGCCCACGCAAACTACACGAAGTCAACGATTGCTATGTTTTAGGATTTAGACGTTTATAACCAGCAGATATTTGCAGTTGCCTAGAGTAAATAGTTCGAAAAATAATGAATAACCAAATTAGCGTATTAGCGTCTCAATATATTTATTTCTACTTATCTCTCTGTACCAATATCGCCCTGCGGTTTATCATGGGCAACATGTTGATAAACGTAGGCTCCGCCCACTTTGCCCGGACACTTTTTCCCTCGAAAGCGAGAGAACACAAGCTTCATTCGCAACCAAATCACTCGATCAAAGACGAATTCGGAAGCTCTTTCCATTCCTTTTCAAATGAGCCCTGGCCGGCTGTGCAAAATTGTCCCTAAATAGGTCAGCATACGACAATTAAGTTGCGAAAACGCTGGAAAAGCTGGTTTATCTCTCTCTGGGAACATACGGCCAACGCTTGGATGATAGCCTATCGATATTCTAGTACCTCCATCAAGAAAAATCGATAAAATATTGTTTTATTGATTTGTGATTCAAAAGAAACCAGTCCGCGATACACTCGTTAAGCGGGGAGAGCGGAGTACATTCTCTTTCTCCCCTCCTCCCTCTTTTGCACCTATTTTTGCCCCGGCGCGTGCAGAGAGAAGCTGCCCCGATGAAAGCGTAAGGATGCTGCAATCGTCCGCCTCACATTTCTGGGGTGAGGCGCATCCGGGAAAGGGCGAAGCCCTGCCCAAATTTTTGGCGATTTAGCTGGAGAGGAGTCGGAATTGGCTCCGCCCCTTTCTTCCTCGTCTCTCTTTTCTGCCGCTCTCCGTTAACACCTTTTCACGTACTTTATGACGTCTAGCGCGATTCGGAGATGATATATCGACAAACGGCCAAAAGCATGATCTTATTTGGATCCCATCGGGCATTTTGAGCATAGTTAGGGTGACATAGGTTCATTTCGGCTATACCCCTTGTGGTCCCTAGATAAACGATTACGCTTTTTTTCTTGAAATATTTACAGTTTCCTACAATAAATAGTTCTGAAAATGTTATTATAATAATTACCAAATTCAAATTACTAAAGGATTGTAAAGAATTTGAAAAGGCTTTTACAGCTACTCTCTCCTCGGATGAGAGTAGCTGTCAGCCAGAGGGGGCAAGCCTTTTTTCGGCTTTCCACTCGCTCTTTCCAGCTTTCCGTTTTCCGTTTTTTAAAAGTATTAGTCAAGCAAATGTAATGATTTTAATATTATTGAAAAGTGCTATCGAAAACAGTTTCATGCATGTTACTAACTAGAGTTCGTAACGGTTGCGGTATTTCCCGCAACCTCTAAAACTGCCGAGAATGTGTTCCGACACGCTAATACCAGGTACACCGCTACAATTTCAGATCGCGAACTCCGCCCCTCTCTCTCTAATCCGGCATGATTAGAGCTCGCGCGAAGGAGAAAAGCAAGGGGAGAACGCGTATTCAGAAAAAAAACTGCGGTATTTTGCGGTTTTGTGTGGTATCTCCGCCTCTTTTAGAGGTTGCAGTACCGCAGCCGGTAAAGAGGGAGAGAGGAAGGGATAGTGACTCGCAAACGCCGAATATCGATCCCTACGACTCACCTTGAACTGATAAAAAGGAAAAAGACCCATTTGTGAACTGAAAAGGCGGGTCCATCAGGAAACGTCGCCCCTCTACCAGTAAGAAGAGAATATACAACAAAGCGGTGTGATCACAACCGCAATTCCCTAACTCCATTATTAAATAATAACATTAGTTAATTAGATTAATTAAATATCGTAAACATATAATTAAATTGCACACTAGGAAATGACGTTAATTCGTGACTATATTCAAGTTGCCCGCGCCTCGGATACGGTAGGAATTGACTCGGACTGGTGACGTCAACCCCAGTTTCGTCAGTTTTCGTTGTTTTACACGTTTTTGCTCCGTTTTTTCTTTGTTTTTCGTCGATAAATGTGTTGCATTAACTCACGCTCACGCGCGTACTTGCATTGCAACTGACTGATCAGCAATATTCCTAAACATCCCCAATCTATAATCTCCCAAATGGCTCTTTGGTTAACACTGCCAGATGATTCGGATGAGCTGCCTGGCCGAGCAATCGTCTGACTCTCTTCAGTTTGCAAGCTCTCGTCTATCTGACCGGCGCGAGAGCGTGTAAACTGAAGAGAGTCAGATCATTGCTCGCCTGTCCCGTCTCTGATCCGATCGTAGAGGGAAAACGAATAACCCGAGAGCCGTTTTCTCTACCTTAGTGAGTAGTGTTTATACAAAAGACATTCGGCTTGTTTAATCTGTCAGAAATGTGCGAGAAAAGTTGCGTAAAAAGTTGCGCAAAAAGTTCGCGAACTTCTGATTCTCTCCTATTCGTGTACTCTCTCTCTTTCTCTAACCAGGTCGTTGAAAAGTTTACGAACTTTTCGACGAACTATGTTCGAAAATCATACTTTTCTTTTGTTTTACTTATTTTCATAAACTATTTTTGCTTTTAACTTATGACTTCTTATAATGACAACCTTCCCTTAGCTGGAATAGCTTCAGAATACAGCGTAGTGAAAGTAAACAGGGTTGGAGTATTTTTTTCGAAAATGGGTCACCACTTTCCCCACCCTGTAATGTCAAGCTATTCCATCAGAGGGAAGGTTGTTCTTATAAGCAGTCATAAGTTGAAAGCAAAAATATTAGGTTGAACAGAAAGTCTTTATAAACTTTTTATTTCAATTCTTCTGACAATAAAGCGCAAGAGCGAAATCAAACGTATGCACCATTGTTATCTACGACAAATCTCCAACGTTCAGGCAACTTATGGATTCCCTCCTTATAGAACCCATCTCGGCGCGAATCAAAATATTGCTTGAGTGCGGCCTCGATCGCCCCACGGGAAGTGAAGGATCTCTGATCGAGATGACGGGTCAGATCCGAGAACAACCAATCATCCGAAGGGGCCAAGCCAGGAAAATACGGTCTATGAGGGAGAACCATCCAGCCATATTTGGACAGCTCCTGCTTGACCTGCCGTACAACATGGGGTCGGGCGTTATCGTGTTGATAGTACACTTTCTTGCCGTTCAGGGCAGATTGTGCGGATTTCTTCTTGAGATTCCGTAGTTGTTTAGTGTAGACATATCCAGTAATTATCCGCTTCTCGGGTAGGAGCTCCCAGTAAATCGGGCCATCCACTCCCCACCAGGCAGAGAGCAAGATTTTCATAGGGTGAAGGTCAGGCTTTGCGACGTCCTGTGGGGTCTCATTGGCATCCACCCACTGTGCCTTCCTATGGTGATTCTCATAGCAGACCCACTTATCGACCCCTGTTATGAGACGGTCCACCCATCGATCTCCAGCGTGAAGAGTGAGTAGAGAAAGGGAATCGTCGACACGGTGGTCAAACTGGTCTTGGGTCAATTTGTGGAGTATGAAACGGCCTAGCTTCTTCTTCTTGCCAATGGAGACCAATCATTTTACGATGGTGCTTTGCGATACCCCAAGTGTGGCTGCCATGTCGCGGGTATTTGGAAAGGATCCAATTCCACTACGATCCGTAGCGCATCCAAATCCAGCTCGGGTGGCCTCCCAGACCGGTCATGATCATCCATGGAAAAGTCCCCCTTCTCGAAGAGTTGGTACCAATTGCGCATGGTCTGGTAGTGAGTGGCATATGAATCGTACACTTCAGCCAACTGACGTTCCTATTCCTTCATTGTAGTGTGAGAGAGGAATACGAATAACAGAACGTTGCGGATGTGCAAGGCCGTGTGAACAAACATCGTGATCTTACTAGTAGCAGAATGAAAGGCGTGGAATGGGGAGTTGTTGACCACATAGTCCCTTTGTCATTTGTTATTCACTAGAGGCGAGGGAACACCAAAGGTCTCGTGCACTGAGCAGTGATCGAGCAAAACAGTTTATAAAGACTTTCTGTTCAACCTAATAATTGATAAAAATAAGTAAAACAAAAGAAAAGTACGAATTTCGAACATAGTTCGTCGAAAAGTTCGTGAACTTTTCAAGGAGCTGCGTGAAAAGTTAGAGAAAGGCGAGAGAGCACGCGTTCTTGAGAGAGGGAAAAGGAAGCAGTGATTGTTTACTTCCTTTTCCCTCTCTCAAGAATGCGTGCTCTCTCGCCTTTCTCTAACTTTTCACGCAGCTCCTTGAAAAGTTCGTTAAAAACCGGCATTAATTCGTTCGAAATTCGTACTTTTCTTTTGTTTTACTTATTTTTATCAATTATTTTTGCTCTTAACTTATGACTGCGTATAAGAACAACCTTCCCTCTGATGGAATAGCTTGACATTACAGGGTGGTGAAAGTGGTGACCCATTTTCGAAAAAAATACTCCAACCGTGTTTACTTTCACTACGCTGTATTCTGAAGCTATTCCAGCTAAGGGAAGGTTGTCATTATAAGAAATCATAAGTTAAAAGCAAAAATAGTTTATAAAAGTAAGTAAAACAAAAGAAAAGTATGATTTTCGAACACAGTTCGTCGAAAAGTTCGTGAACTTTTCATCGACCTGGTTAGAGAAAGAGAGAGAGCATGCGAAATGGAGAGAATCAGAAGTTCGCGAACTTTTTACGCAACTTTTTCACGCACATTTCTGACAGATTAAACAGGCCGATTGTGTAAAATATACTTAAAATGAGATCTGAATTCATGAGTTAGATACATTGAATAAATCGATAAATCAAACATATGACCCGTCTTGGTAATCAATATGCTTGATGCTGATCAACATCCAGTTTGGCTTGTAGACTTTATAAAGCCCGTTTTGAGTATCAATGCCCGGAGTTCAATCATACATTGTCCACTGAACTTTCAGTCCCTCGTGATGAAACAGCTAAATTTTAGAGGATATTAAGGTACACCCTATTTAAGGTTTGTTGTGCTGAATACATACTTTGAGAATGTTAAAATACCTTGAGCAACTTCTCCAAATCTGAAAATTTGTTTTGAGATCCGCTTGAAAAATATAGATGATCACACTTTCGCTTTAGCATTTCGTAGACAAAAGTTGCGGTGTCGAATTGTCCGTTGCATCCGTCGGCCTCTATTGAGATGGTCTTTGCAAATTCTGCCAGTTCGTATAGAAAAATGACCGAGTCTAGAATTTCTATATTTAAAATATATAATGTTGGAATAAGAAGTTGCTAAGTCATGTACTGAAAACAAACCTTTGGTTAGCTTTCCAACTTTGTATTTGATAAACTTCGGCCTCGTTTCTTTGATCAATTCAAGTGCAGGTATGCTATAATATTATCGATCAATCGCTATACATATCACGCATATTCTGACAGAATGTATGAATTACATATGACATGGGAACAAAAAAAATCAAACGGCTCTATTCTTGTCGACGCAATAACAGTTGATGTATCCCTTGTCGTAGATGTTTATAGTGAAGTGGTGAAGCCGTAAAATCGAAACTACCTAAAAGACGGCTCTCGGCATTTCAAAAATTCAAAAAATCATAAAATGCTTCACAGTTGAGCTAGAAAGTCGTTCAAAAAAGCAAAATGACCGACCCGATGAGTTCTTCAATTCATCACTTGAGGACGTTTTTGAAAACTCAATTTAAAATATAGATAAATTGGAAAAAGCGAATTGTGGGTTCCGAAAAGTTAGTACCCTGAAAATTGTTTCCACAATTTCCCAATTTCTTATTTCAAAAACAGATTCTCCGTGCAATTCTACACCATGGTTATTGATTTCAGCTCTTTTCATTGTTTTCCCGGGAGGCTTCAGCGTTGGAAACACCAAAAACCCGCTGTTTTTCGAAAATTCAAAAAGTTCAATAAATTGCCATTTCCATACTGATGGATCAGGAGTGGTTCTTTTGGCTGAAAGTAACATTACTGGGTCTGGGCAAGCACCTGTGAGCGAATTAAACGCTCTTTTTGATGAAAAAAATCGCCGCATTTTTTTCAGTTATTTTCGGAAAATGCTAAAAAATGCTGATTTTTTCAGAATAAAATATTTTCTCTGGAAATGACTTCAATCTTCTTAAAGTGTGACAATAGTCAATCCTAAGCAAATTAGTTGTCATTGGAGCGCTGATAAAGCCTAAATGTGAAAACGGGAAATCATTGAACTTTTTGAATTTTCGAAAAACAGCGGGTTTTTGATGTTTCCAACGCTGAAGCCTAAAACAATGAAAAGAGCTGAAATCAATAACGCTGGTGTAGAATTGCCCGTAGAATCTGTTTTTGAAATAAAAAATTGGGAAACCGTGGAAAAAGTTTTCAGGGTAACAACTTTTCGGAACCCACAATTCGCTTTTTCCAATTTATCTATATTTTAAATTGAGTTTTCAAAAACGTCCTCAACTGATGAATTGAAGAACTCATCGGGGCGGTCATTTTGCTTTTTTGAACGACTTTCTAGCTCAACAGTGAAGCATTTTATGATTTTTTGAATTTTTGAAATGTCGAGAGCCGTCTTTTAGGTAGTTTCGATTTTACGGCTTCACCACTTCACTATAAACGTCTACGACAAGGGATACATCAACTGTTATTGCGTCGACAAGATTAGAGCCGTTTGATTTTTTTGTTCCCATGCACCTGCGTTCTCTCAGAAAATCTGTGATATCATATTAAAGTGCTTATAAATAGAAAATACAACGACAATTTGAGACCTCGAAGTATGATACAATGCGCCAAAATTTGAGAACAGTGTATCCGTTATGATCTATTTTCTAATGGTTCTGATTGGCAAATGTTATGGAGAGAACGTGTACAGTTATGAAATAATTTTTAAAAAAATAAACAAACTCACAACTCGTATCTCTCTGAGTACGAAGTACAAATAAAGATTTTTGGAACATGTCTTCCTTTGAAGAATTTCGTGCAAATTCGAATTGCATATAATTGCATATAATCGAATTGGCAATGCAAATACAAGAAATTAAAATGAATGCGAGGAATTAGTGTATTCAATAGATCAAGAAAGCTTTCTAATTTCTCCAACTCCATTGAAACCTGAAATTGTCTATTTTTCTCGAATGCATCAATACACAATGTATAGATTCCAATTGAACGAACACAGTTATATAACGGTTTAGCTATTCCGATTTTCACTACTGCTTGCGAGACGAAAAAATTCCAAAGGGGGATTTTTCTGAATCCGAGATGAACACGCACATCAGTTTTCTGAAAAAAAATATACCGCTGTTCGAGTGTCACTAAAAGTGAATTACTTCTCCAGATTGCTTATCTCCAACAATTCCGCCTTGGAATTTTAAATTTACCACATCTAATTGATCACACATTATTGTTCGCTCTTTTAGAAAATCATCGAAAATGCTTTTACTGGTCTTTGATACCTATAAGAAAGTAAATTGCAAACATGAGACATTTGTATTGATTTATAACCTCTCTCATACGGAGAAATGGTACATCGTTCATGAATTTGCAAATATGGTTCTTCGCATTTTGAGAAAAATTTTTGAAATGCATTGTCATGATCTTAAATTATATTGACTATGTTGTAAGCGAGAACAGTAATGTCGATAAGAAATTAATACGACAAAACATGAAATACAATTAATACAATATTCATGAACATATCATGTGAATACATGAAGTTGCTCGAGGCGTCTTACTCTTTCGCGCCAAGAATATAATGCTATAGGAAGCCAACATTTGGTGTTGTGTACTATTTTACGGATGTCCATGAGTAGACAAGTGCACTCGATAAGCAATCGGTAATGGGGATGACGGAAAAAGGCGTAAGTCGATAATATGATAGTAGAGGAAGGTAATCCCTCTCGATATAACACAATACATATGAAAACGTCGGCAAATGGCTCACCCTCCTAGTAAAGTTCAAGATATATTATTGACTAATGTGAATTGAATGTGGTGAGTGTCTAGAATAGGGAGGAAGGCTCTGCTTCTCGGTTTATGCAACTTTTCGTAATTGCATTATGAAGGTTCCTGCATAGCCTCAAGCTATAGATCTCATTGGTTCACTAGAAAGAAGATGCAATCCGAAAAGTCAGAATATAAGCTCCATTGAGAAGAATACACGACGCTGTCCGAAGGAAAGCATGCCATCATCACACGGCTTCAACTGGAAAATTGAGATTCCAAGTTGCAATTTCGCAATTGTTGATTCGGAATGATCACGCCGATGCCATAATTACGCTTCATGTTTTTCAATTGTTTGGATAAATTCGTTTTCAATTTCATGTTTGGGAGTGATCATTTGAACATCCAATGGAAATTTCCTCTATGAATATGGCTTGATCTGAATTATCTTCGTATCGGTGCTTCATATGGATACTGTCTTTCCTGAGATGATTCAGTCCGATCAACTGGAAAGGCAATTCCCCTTTCGCCGCTTCTCTGATTCACTCGAAACTGTTCCCCTTCCATTCAACTGATTTTTCTCCCAATACTTGCGATTACACCTCACATTACTTTTTACAGCACTATTCGAAATTTCCGTAAATAAATACTGTAATATTTGTTACCATTGTCATTGTCGTTCATTTTGTTCTTATAACGAAAGTACATTGAAGGTGACCTCATTTGAACGTACTCATAATCCCAAAAATTCGATTAATTCTAGCATCAGGTGGTGAGTATTGTACAATAAGATATGCCAAAAATATAAAAATTGCAGCTGATAAGTTTAATCGAGGTGTTTGGCATTGAAAATCCCTGTTTTTTTTGCTTTCAGTAATCAATAACATCAATATCATAATGTGCACACGACGAGTGTTACGGAATGAGTCCAGTGGTACCTTATGTGTTTGAATGATCCTCCCAAGTATCTCAAAACACAATAATGATGCCATTCAGAGCAAAACGGATGACGAAACCAGACAAATGCGAATATCCCGTCAGATGGCCATCACTAATCGACCATTTATATCTTCGCTTTATCGTAGTGATAATAAATATAGATACAAAATTTTGAAAAAAAATTATGTTGCACATAATTGTTACCATTAAAATTATTTTGAATTGTTCGTTTACTTGCTGGGCTCGGCTTATTTTGACATTTCACGATGCTTGAAAAAAAGAGTATCGAATTGAATTTTTACCAGACAGCACTATCTATTTTCAAATAAATCGGTAAATTATTATATAAAGTAAAACTACCAATATAAATATTTCTTTCTGAAACTCTGCCAATTTATTTTCGCAGTTATGAGAGTTATGAGTCGTTTCGTACAATTGGTAAGATATTCCTCATCCCCTTGCTCATTCCCCCTTCACTAGATCGTTATCGTATGGCGTCATACACACGGCTCTGGTCATTCCAAACGCACTCTCGGAGAATCCCGTATAGTCGTTGATGAAAGGAATATAGGAGCATCCATGGAATCCAGAGAAGGCCTTAAACTGAGAAATAATTATCTCAGTAGCCAGCTCTATCACATGAGATATACCGTAATATCATTTCACACTACACTGTAGCTGTCCGTTTGAGGGATTCACACGAAATGGTTGTAGGCCACTGGCTCAGTGATGGCAGAATTTGAAATCAGGGACTTGCTCCTCGTCTGATGCTGGTTCGGAACTCGACCTCTTCAGGAACAGCTCTATAATGGAACTGAATTATTTCGCCTCGAAAAGCTTATTCACCACTCGTTGTTCTTGACATAACATTTCTTTCTTCGGCCCTCATGAGCTTATCTTCCTTCCGAAATCGATTGAGTTCTTCCACCGTTCCATCCTTCTCGATTGCTTCGGCCGCTTCTCTTATTGCTTCTGCTAAATGTTCTTGGAAATTTACTGAAACATCCTGCATTTACATTTTTTCAGTTGGCACAGCACGCACCCTTTGCAGTTTCTTGGCTCTATAATCACTTTCGATTGAATACGATTTAACGTTGCTTGCATGAAACAAGATGAGGCAGTGTAGACGCTTGAAATTAGACTGTCTACATGAAAATTGTTAATCATTTTATAGCGTATGAAACCTGTAAAATAAAACATTTACAAAAAAACATTAAACAAAGTATCACGAAACCGAAAACGATGAACTATGGGCGCAGTCTGATATTTTCGAAAAGCGGGCCGCTACTTTGTGAAGTATATCCTTCTTCAATGATTCACTCTAATGGGAAGGGCAACTTCTGGTCTCTCCTCCTCCCTTCCCATTCTCCCCCCCCCTCATCTTTGTCCGTAGCTCGAAAACGCGCGGGCCAAGTGTGATTTGTTTCCAGAAACGATCGGTGCTTCTTCTATAATACCATGCGTTACAAAACACTTTAATGATTGGGTCAATATCCCGTCTTCTGCAGGAAATGTCCGGATGTTCTCTGTAGCTTTGGAATACGTTATTGACAGTCGGTTGAGAGCGCAATTTCGAGAGTAGCGAGAACGGGAGAGAGGGGAGGGAGGCATGAGGGATTTCTCCCCCGGTTGGTGTAGAGATCATAGGTTCTTGTTATTCAGCACAACGAGTGAGATAGGTAGGCGCGGGATCGACGTTTACTCGGGATTTCTCGGGTTTCATTCATCTCGGGTTCCCGCTCTGGTCATACAGAGTTCACCCAGCCAGGTACAAAAAAAGTTTAATTTTTGGAATCCCCACAAGTGCGGGATGATTGAATTGAAAAAAAATCTAACGTATTTCCTTCTTGTGTGGAAATACTATTTTAATAAAGGAGAGTGAATGCTGAACAAGAAGGCCGAATAACAAGAAATAGTACTCTAGAGATCTCTAGACACCTGTCAAGTGCACACAATGCATTCAATCACTACAGCATCGACTCATGATCATGTGTAATTTCAACTGCATACAAATTCACATTAACACTGCATAATGAAAAAAAAAACAATCTATCTTGTAAGATAATCCCTCGTTAATCATGCAAAACACACATATAAAAAATTATTTGAGATTTCAGAAGCCGAACATCTTGCGGTACAAGGTACACCTGAAATTTTTATATGCATGTGTCCAATCAGTGAGTAAACGAACTCGTCGATCAAGTAGTGATCCCTGAATCTTGCTTTCCTCTCTTCGTTCAACCCTAATATTAGCGATTTCGTCGTCTCAGCTTCTCCCTCCTGAGAATATATTTGGGAATGTTGATGATCAATTTGCTATTGATACTGTTATTGCAGCAATTACTCCGTCGGTTGATCACCGTCTGATGATAACAGTTCTAGAGAAGGGACCATTCTGTTGGTTTTCAGTCAGTATGCTATTATCCCACCTAGTGCCCTCCACATCAATCACACACTTCACTAACCAAATACTTTCCAAGGGCTGTTTTCAATGCTGCCTGGAGCTCCGCATTGGGTTCAGCATCTATTTTGGCCGACAGTATAGGAATACACTTCTCTGCACAATTTTATATTTTCTAAGTTATCTTATGAGTCTGCAAACCTTCTTCAGGAGGGAGAGGAGCTGCAAGGATGAGAGCGAGGGAGATCACGAGGAGAACGGCATAACGGAACATTATTCTCTGATTGATCTCTGATTTGCAGACACCGAGCATGGCACAAATCCACCCTTTTGTAGGGTCACGTTATCCGGATTGATCATTAAATCGGGATGATGAGGTCGGGAGATTAATCGTTGTACGCATGTGCGATATTACATTTTTTTTCAAGTTGTTTGTGTTTATTGTTGTCCAAAAGCAATGGGCGATATATGCTGCCGCGGCTCGATCAGAGCGGCTTTCCAGCGGCCTGCGCAATATCAGATTTGTTCCTCTTCTCATTCCTTCTCATAGAGACTAGAACACTGTAATTTGCAAGAATAGTGATTGGCCGGTGCGACGAAGGCAAGAAATCCCCTCGTTACGAAAGTGTCGAGATCAGAGGATAATCCTGGTTTGCCCATCTATAGGAAGCAACCAGTGATCGGTCATAGCAAAATTATGATCAAGAGATCATCGATTGCGATAACTGAAAAACTGAAAACGTATGTGAAAAAAAACTGAAAACTGGAAACATTTATGATTTTTTTTAAAAATAAAGTAAATGTTCCACCAATATAAACTCACCGCAATCCGTGAAATATTACATCTTTTGGAAATGGTATTCGTTCATATATTTCCATCACGTACGATATGTATTGGTTCGAAAATGATCATTGTCTGTTTTGAGTTCCGCAGTATATGATCACTGGTTGCTATCGAAGGAGAGAGAAGAACACACCAGGATTATCCTCTGATCTCGATACTTTTGCAACGAGGTGATTACCTGCCATGGTCGATATGGTCAATCGCTATTCATGCACATTACGGAACGCTTAGATCTAGAGCTATAATTAGTATTGTTTATTCGCATGTTTTCTCATTCTCTCTCATCTATAATTGATGGCTATACTCCCATTATCACCTAGATATGACGTCGTAATTATCATGTTTATATTTCTTGAAATTATCAGAATTGTCATTTCAATGACTGGACTGAATAGAGATGAGCGACTGAAATTGGTGAGAGTATTATCTGTTTGTGCGAGTATACATAAGCTGTTGCGCATAACAGGGATTAGTATTATATTTGTGCTTTGGTCAGTTGCATGTAAGTTCTGATTCAGATCTCCCCAATTCGGCGCCAGCTATTGAACATCTATCTAGCTATACGAAAGCCAAAACCCGTGATTTTTTTTTAATTTTTGACTGTAGGATTGAACATGTGACTATGATATAAACTTAGGTGTCTTTGCTATTTTGATAATTTCTGAATATTCAGGGTGAAAGCAATGAAGAAAGTGATAAAATCGTTCATATATTCAAGAAGATTCGCTTGAATGTCCTTCGCATTTATGGAAATTACAGTGGTTCGTATGCGATATTTTCAAATTTAAAATTCATTCATTCAAAGCGCTTGCCCTTTGTGGGAGAGAGAAGTGCATTGGCTAATATTCGTATTTTTATATGAAGGGACATTGTCACGACAAAATTTTTGATTTTTTTTTCAGATTCATTGGTCAGATTGTTCACAATTTCAAACAACTTGAAGAAGTTTCAATTGAATCGAGGATGGCTTGTGAGGAACGAAACAATGCTAAAAATGCCCACATAATCATATTTAATCTTCAGACTATGAACAAATTGCGCATTTTTTGATGAAGTCAGTAATATGAATTGCTATATAGTTCCCCCCATTATTCTAAAGTAATTTACAGATTCGGCTAATCGATGATGACGTTCTTCTTAATATTATTTCGAAGAGTACTGAATCGGAGATTTGGACGAAATATAATATCACTTCAAATGGACTCGCAAATGCTTTTGAAGTCAGTCATTTGTTCCCTTTCATTTTTTTCCAATAATAATATGCAAATTTCAGGAAATATGTGTTGCTCGCAATGGAAAGATGATAACTCTTACATATATTCTCCGTTCCCCGTTCGACGAACGATTCGAGGTTGATCATGAGAAGGATCTGGTCAAGCATGTAGCTTCCGGTGCAACCCTCACGTATACTATATCAATTGATGTCAGTATTATCATGTCAAATATCACAGCAGCTCGAATCTCTGGGTATGTTCAAGTTAGTTTCATATTGGCAATCTCTTATATACATTTACCATATATTTGAAGACTAAATGCTTCAATAGTGACATACATACTAAATGCTTCAATAGTGACATGCATGCACCGGAAACTTCGTTCTGCAAATTTGCATCTGACCTCATTCCCGGATTCGAACTGAAGTATGAAGTAGGGGCCGTGAAACATCCAGTGTCGGGAGCAATCATAAAGTATTGGAATACATTCAAAAACATGTTGACGTTTTGTGTGGATCCTGTACCCAGACGATCACTTACGAGTGGAAAATAATGGTAATACGCAATAGCTCACATATCCCAATGAACCAGTTGTTCTACAATATTAATTTCCTGCTAAGTGTTTGCCGTTGTTTTCCTTTGTTCAGATCACTGAGTCGCAGATCGGAGCATTTGTATTTGTGAAATCGTCGTTCCTGTAAGCGTAATTACAAATGATACAATTCTAACGATAAATGGGCATAAGAGTGACTATCTGAGAGAACTGAGGAATTTCACCTATTTTCCGCACAGCAAAAAATAAAGTATTGATTTTAAGATGACCCTAGGTTTAACTTTTCACGTAGAGTTCGAAAATCGGCCATAGGAAGCCGTATCTCTAACCCCTGATTTTCTGTGGCGCGCCTCAACGCTGAGGTCGGATTTTGAAATCGTGAACGGTTGATCCAAACCCCACAAATATATAGTAATTCTAAAAGAACTCGACGAGATAAGCATTTTTACCGTTGGAAGTGAAAAGCTAGCTCTTCTTCGAAAATAGTTGCGGCCCTTTGAAATTTCAAAATTTATATCCTGAAAAGGTGTTTCAATGTGTGTCATTTTCATTATGATTATTAGATTCCGTCTGAAAAGTTACCCCTGGAACCAACATTTAGTGAACAAATTCGTGCCCCATAGGGGTCTCCTAAATCAAAGAAAAGGAAAGGTGGTTCCATTTTCGCAGATATATGAATTTTTAAGCCGAGCAACAGCGAAAACCGATCAACTATATGCAGCGTCTAACAATACTAAGTTAGGGTAAAAGTATTTCACAGGGAAAACCACCACAATTTCAATTCGAGAAAATTCGATTTCCTGAACTTCGATTTTTTGCATGTTTAGACTCATATATCTTTTCCATTTCGATACGAATTTCCAATTTTCTAGGTAATTCTAGTATAACAGAGTAACATACGTCAGAAAACATTCAAAGTTGGGTCATCACCTGTAAGGAAGGTTGTCATATTTGTCCTCGGAAAAGGCCGAAATTAAATTTTGAGCTCTGTCACTTGCAATTCTGCTAAATTATAATTGTATGGCACTTTTCCAATCAAGATTACTAATATTTTATGAATTACTGCGAAATATGAGACTTTTTTTTTAATGTAGATTTTCAGGTGTGAGAAAATCATATGTTTTTAGATTAAGGGGATGTACAATTTCACAATTAAATTATAGTTCGCCTATGTCGACAAAGTATTTTACTGCATAAATGCAGCCGGTTGTCTTCGAAATTTCGCTTGTGAGCATTAAAATCTCATTTTTTCCAACCTTGCGGCGCATTTTCAAGGACAAATATGACATCCTTTCTTATAGGTGATGACCCAACTTTGAATATTTTCTGACGTATGTTACTCTGTTATACTAGAATTACCTAGAAAATTGGAAATTCGTATCGAAATGGAAAAGATATATGAGTCTAAACATAAACAAAATGGAAGTTCAGGAAATCGAATTTTCTCGAATTGAAATTATGGTGGTTTTTCCTGTGTTATATTTTTACCCTACCTTAGTATATTTAGATACTGCATAGAGTTGATCGGATTTCGCTGTTACTCGGCTTAAAAATTCATATATCTGTGAAAATGGAACCATCTTTCCTTTTCTTTGATTTAGGAGACCCCTATGGGGCACGAATTTTTTCACTAGTTGGTTCCAGAGGTAACTTTTCACGAAGAATCTAATAATCATAATGAAAATGACACAGATTGAAACACCTTTTCAGGACATAAATTTTGAAATTTCAAAGGGCCGCAACTATTTTCGCAGAAGAGCTAGCTTTTCACTTCCAACGGTACAAATGCTTATCTCATCGAGTTCTTTTAGAATTACTATCTATTTGTGGGGTTTGGATCAACCGTTCACGATTTACAAAATCCGACCTCAGCGTTGAGGTGCGCCACAGAAAATCAGGGGTTAGAGATACGGCTTCCTATGGCCGATTTTCGAACTCTACGTGAAACCTAGGGTCATCTTAAAATCAACACTTTATTTTTTGCTGTGCGGAAAATAGGTGAAATTCCTCAGTTCTCTCAGATAGTCACTCATATACACAAAAACACATTTATTTAGACACACGATGCATATTCAAGCGTGTCTCCATGGGTCTTCGCACCAGGGGTGTGCAAAAAGTTTCCCGCACTCCTCATTTCCCATGCTCTCTCGTCGCTCTGCCTGGCGAGAGAGCACGGGAAATGAGGAGTGCGGGAAACTTTTTGCACACCCCTGCTTCGCACCACAACGTCCAATGTCCATTTCAATTTTCAATGTACGTGTGCGTCTTCAATGTTTGAATGCGAGCCATTGACTCTTCGCATTGCGAAGGTTTACAGTGAGAGATCTTCGTAGGTTTTCCGTCTGGAATTAAGAGGCGTGTGCTGATCCGTGGAACTGTTGTGGAGGCATTATGAGTTCAGCGTACTAGCAGTGATCGATCAATGTTCTTGGGCGACATAATATCCATGATTCTGTCTAGCTTCTTATCGTATGTCTTGCTTCTCTTCTCGACTGCGTTGTGGGCCTGAGCGTTGTTTTTACAATCACTCTTACTAATTTGCATTTGATTTGACTTCTGACCGTATTTCCTATAAACAAATCTTTAACTTAATGATATTAATTGATATTCTCACCCCGATTGCTCTCTCCCTATTCATCTCATTCCGTATACTATCCTTTTAACCCGTAAACCCGTGAACCCGTAAAGCATCATCCACAAATTCTCACGTTCTCACGTCAATTATCCCGCACTAGTGGGGATTCCAAAAATTGAACTTTTTGTACCTGGCTGGTGGGGAACACTCTGTGTGAACAGAGCGGGAACCCGAGTAAACGCCGATCCGGTGCCTAACTATCTCACTCGTTCTGCTGAATAACAAGGAACAGTGATCTCTATAATAGGCGGGATAGAGTTACCTCGTCCCTCCTTCCCCTCTCTCCCCTGTTCTCGCGCCCTCTCTAAGTGGCGCTCTCGACCGGCTGTCAATAAAACCTTCTAGATCACGCGGAAGAAGGGCGAGTGTGCTAACCTATTTTCTTAATTGTGTGTCATTTGTTAGCAACGGAGAGGAGGATGCGAAAATTTTGAATGATGTAAGGAAAACGAACGATGGACGAGGGACGGACACACAGACAAAGAGGAGAGGGAGGGGGAAATGAGAAGGGTCGAGTGGAAACAATAAGGTACCCTCTCCCCTACAGTGAATCAATGGGGAGGATAGGCATGAATAGAGCTGGACTGTCCGTCGAAAATCGCTCGTACATTCACTTTCTGCATTCGTGTTATCGTTTGATGATATTGTTTCATATCGATTCAATGGAAAATTTACAGGCGTTTATTCCGCCTCTCTTTGCTCGCAATGACCAGTCAAACAGTAATTTTCAATCGGCTACTTGAAGAAAGTTAACCTAAATGATATCAGGTTTGTATTTTTTTAGTTACTTCATATCCCACTATTCAATTTGTTTCCGGACTCAGCTGTATGGATCATGTTGTATGAATACTTATTTGGGGGTGCTCAGAGAATTCACTAAGACGAATGAGCTCTGATTGGGTGCGAATAATGTGTACCGTACTCGACTATCCACCAAGCATATGTCATTGATATATCAGTGATTGGAGAGGGAGCATAGGATAGAGAACTCCGTCCTGCAACAGTAAATCTGTTAGAGCTCAAGTCCAGGATCTAGCTATAAAGACACATACGACTGATTTGACGTGTGATTTACAAAAAAAATGGAGATGGGGAAGACCATCTGGAATTCGAGGACGTGCACGTTCGTATCATATGAGAAAGATTAGATATGTCATATATGTTTATGTCAGTGGTGCATTTATTTCGCAATTCGTCCCTACTCCACATTTCATGTCGTCATGTCCCTTCGCATGATAACGACTTAAAAAATGGCTGAGATCACAAAGGCATGGCTTTTGGTTTACTCTTTCAACTGCAAATTATAGCGCACATCAAGATTTCGCTAAACGTTATTGTGCATATATGGCATTCACAGTGCAAACAAATAATTAACCAGCAATGAGATGACGCGACGCCTAGCCAAGCGACGCGGCTCTAGCCCTCTGGGGAGGAATCGACTGACTCTCTCCAAACCACATGTTCTCTCGTCGATCAGAGTTAGGGAGAGAGTTTATGATATGGGGAGAGCGAGACCGTTGCTCCCTCTGGGCGTCCTTGTCTCGTCGCAGTATTTCGATATCCCTGTATTCGCGTCTCAATACCCTTTAATCATTCATTGTAAATGCTTGTAGTGTGCTATAAAGTTTGTATTTGTACATGATAAGTTTGTATGTTCTGTAATAGTTTATTGTCTGGTTTGGAATCGCGTAATGTTGTCCCAATTTATGCTTGTATACCATCATTAGTATTTACATTCAGGCAACTAAGTTATGTCCGCAAGCTATGAACACAACCGTGTCACCAGGACTACAACTGACCCTGCCCAGGTACTTACATTATTCGATCTGTTATTCTTCCATTTACAGTGATCGTTGAATGAAAAAATTTAAATTCAAATATATTTAGTTTCCACTTCTCCGTCTTCCCAACGAAATCGTGACTAAAGTGATCGAGAAGATGAAAATGGATGATCGCCAGAATGTGAAAGTTTGCAATAAACAACTGAACGCACTCGAGAAAAAAACAGGATGCCGACATTTCATGGCTATATCCGTCGATGTGGTTTGTGGCATTCACCATCTTTGTTATGTCGTTTATGAACAAAATAAACTTCACTTTCACATTTTCAGAATACATCAGCTGGTGTAATGTATGCAGAGAAACTTGTAAGAACACCTTTTTCATTCGATCAAGAAGGAACAATACATGAACTGGCTACGGTCTTTAATCACGCTACTGTAGAGGTTGGAAATATGGGTTAGTGAGATTAATATGCATTCTACCTCAAACTTGCGTTGGAAAATCAAAATATATACTTGTATCGCGACGAAAGAAATGAACTGTTGACACTTTCCGAATATCAGGGTGACATCAATGAGGAAAACGAGAAATTCATTCATCTATTCAAGAAAATTCGATTTGATAATCTTCGCATAATTGGAAATTACAGTGGCAGGTATGTATTCTATTCCATATTTACATATTTGATTTGCTCATCCAAAGCCCTTCTGGGAGATATACAGTATGTGCTAATCGCCTTGGCCATGCACGCGACTTGCGCGGATTGATTTTGCGGGAAGAATATTGTTTTTTTTTTCACGATTAGAACCTATTGTTTTCGAATTCTCCGTAAAATTTAGCATCGGAAGGACAATTCATTCACATTTTAATTTTTAAAAAATCAATATTTTGAATTTTGTAAATATGGAACCTACAGTGATCCCAGTTTGCGATACTGTCGATATCGTAAACTGCGTTTACGGTAGGTTGCAGAAATACCGCATTCAAAATATTGATTTATAAATATAAATATATGTATGAAAATATGAATGAATAGTAATTTCGATGGGAAATTATACGGAGAATTCGAAAATAATAGGCTGGAATCGTGAAAAATAATATTCTCCTCGCAAAATCAATCCGGGCAATCCGAGCTCCGCCGCGCACGCACGCATTTGGCCAAGGCGATTAGCACGTACTATAGAAGTGCATTGTATAATATTCGTGTTTTTCATATGAGTAGACATTGCCTGGACATAATTTTCAAGAATATTTAGATTAATCTGCCAGCTTATCGGGGATTCTAAAATACTGGAAGAAGTGTCAATCGAATCGAGATTGATTCGCGTGGAGCGACACAAAGTGAAGGATGGGAAAAGCATCATATTTAATCTTCCGATTATGAACCGGTTGCGTATTTTTGATAAAGTTGGTAACGCCTATTACTATTGGCTAAACATTACAATTTCCCATCATTTAATTGAAAATTGTCAGGCTCGATTAATCGATGACGAATGTCTTCTTAATATCATTTCGAAGAGTTCTAAAGCAGAGATTTGGACGGAATTTAATATCACTTCAAATGGACTCATTAATGCGTTCAAGGTACAGTCGCGCCGGAAAGTCACCGTACACTTTTTGAATTTGTTGTATCTTTTTACCCAGGAAATGCATCATTCTGGCACTCAGGTATGATGTACCAAATCCATCGGAGATTATGATCATGGTATTTCGGTATGACGTCATCGCATAGTTATTGCGTAGTGATGACGCAATAAATCGGCACTTTTTCAAAACGGCTTTATTCTTACATAGATTTTTTCCTGCTCGCCATACTTTCTATGATTGGAGATATGACCGAGGCCTACCCAGAATAAATTTTTGAAGGTGTTGCTCGGTCGCACATTTGCTGCAGCGAGGCTGCAAAGACAGGATCTGAAATTCGGAACTTGGCTTCTATAGTAGCCAGAGACCCGTTCAAAGCATCAAAATGATCGTCATCATGAATGTAGATGATCCTGAGAATATGAATATGATATATCTTAATTTTCACTCAGGGCATGAAAAAATCACTTTTTTGCATGACTATTTTTTGGACATCCATAACTTTACGGAATAGTTTACTAAAAATCTGATTTTTATCTGGTAATGTTCAAAATGTATTGAAGAACTGAATTCCAGCTTTGTAGAGTGTTTGGATATCTTTCCGGCCCGCGGCGTACGTTTTTCGGAGGCAAGCTAGGGTCGGAAAACACCTTGCTTACCCCTATGGGCGAGAGAGTGCAGACGACGAGAGTGCGTAAATAGGGTGTTTTCCGACCCTAGTACGCCTCCGAAAAGTGCATGCCGCGGGCCGGAAAGATATCCAATCGCTCTAAAAAGCTGGAATTCAGTTCTTCAATACATTGTGAATATTACCAGATAAAAATCAGATTTTTAGTAAACTTTTCCGTAAAGTTATGGATGTCCAAAAAATGGTCATGCAAAAAAGTGATTTTTTCATGCCCTGAGGGAAAATTAAGAGATATCATATTCATATTATCAGGATCATCTACATTCATGATGACGATCCTTTTGATGCTTTGAACGGGTCTCTGGCTGCTCTAGAAGCCAAGTTCCGAATTTCAGATCCTGTTTTTGCAGCTTCGCTGCAGCAAATGTGCGACCGAGCAGCACCTTCAACAATTTATTCTGGGTAGGCCTCGGCCATATTTCCAATCATAGAAAGTATGGCGAGCAGGAAAAAATATATGTAAGAATAAAGCCGTTTTGAAAAAGTTCCGATTTATTGCGTCATCACTACGCAATAACTATGCGATGACGTCATACCATAATACCATAAACATAATCTCCGATGGATTTGGTACATCATACCTGAGTGCCAGAATGATGCATTTCCCAGGCAAAAAGATACAACAAAATCAAAATGTGTACGGTGACTTTCCGGCGCGACTGTAAGTCATTAATTTTGCCTTTCTTTTTTTTCCTTTTCCGTAATAGTTTTCAAATTTCAGGAAATATGCCTTGCTCGCAATGGAAAGATGGTAGAAATCAAACACATTCCCCTTTCGATTTTCAATGCATTTATCGATAATCTCGATTTCCGATTCGAAGTTGATCATGGCAACAATCTTGCCAAGCACCTAGATTCCGGTGCTATCCTCACGCATTATACATTCATTAATGTTCACATTATCATGTCAAATATCACAGCGGCACACATCGCTGAAGATTTTCAAGTTAGTTTCTTAGTGGCATTTTCTTTAATTTAATTTGTTTGCAGACTTGCTGGCTTAATCGTGATATGCAGAAGTCCAGATTAAGGCATGTTCCGGAAACTTCATTCTTCAAATTTGTATCTGAACTCATCCCCGGATTCGAACTGAACTATACCGTAGGGGTCGTAAAACATCCCGAGTCTGGAGCCACCATTAAGTATTACAAGTCATTCAGAAACATGGTGGAATATGAGCCCAATATAACAACGATGAGTGAACTAAAGGGAATTCCCCCGAACAGACGCATCCCAATTAGCCCGATGGACCTCCAGTAAATTATTTCAATTTCATTAACTTTGCTTATCCCAACTGTTGTCGGTGTATTCGATAATACTTATGATCCAAAGATATTTCTGAATATCATTGAGTATCTTCGCTGCAGATCGATTTTTTGTTTAATATATATCAGGTTGTAACATAAGTTTTGTCGCGTCCTATCTCTTACGCATTCTAACCTCAGAAATTCTTCGAATTAATTTAATCTCAATTTCGTTATTCATAATTAGTGAGGGCCTTCGTACCCTTTCTTACGCGCTTTACTTCAATCCTGTCAAGACAGTTAGAGAGGCACAGTAGTCAGACAAAGTTGTAGTGAGAACAGGATTACAAATCATTTTCGCGCACCAGGACTTCTTGAAAAGGAGGAATTATGTCGATTTGGTGTGATATTCGTAAAGTACAATATATGGGTATAATTTTGAACCATCCACGGATAATGACAAACTAAAAGCTTTCTAGAAAGTTAGACGAGTTTGTGTAATGTGGATGGTAGGTGACGGTTGGGAAAACTTTTGCTAGCAGAATTTTCTTCTCAATAGATGTGGAGATCCAAATAGTTGTGAAATATAATTCACCCAAGGTGTTCAGTATACATTTACCGTTTGGGGTCTATCGGGTTCTGTTGAGATAAGTAGCTCCATATAGAACGATGGTGTGTAAATAAAACTACTGAAATTGGCACTTTGTTGAAATTTCTACCTCACACATACGTTCAATATCTGATTTATTGTGATCATCCGAACCAACCACCATTCCCTTACCATTATGTATTCGGGATAATTTTAGAAATCAATAGCTTTTGAATGACAATCATGAATTCAAAAACACATAAACTTGCATTTTTGGCAAAATTTTCACAAAATGAATTAATGAAAATTTCAAATTTCCCGCATGTAGAGTACTATTTGCCTCGCCGGTTCATGAGAAATTAGACCCTCATGAGTGGTAATTAGAACGCACTTACGATAGTCACTGTTGTTGTAATTTTGGATTCAGGAGACTTGGTCAAGTTGGCTAGGAATCAGCGGCTAACCTTAGATTCAGTGAACTATATCTTCGATTCCGCTCAACATAGCACCATATCTGGCATATATTTTGAAAGAGCATTCACGGGGCATATCATCATGCTGTAGGAGTTTGGTTCATTATACGTATCTTCGAACTAGCACCCGGTCAAACAAATAAATAAAATTTGCATGAAATTCAAATCAGTTCATATCGATATTATTCGCATAGCCGGCATGGACAGTTCAGCTATACACTATAGTTAGAATGGGCATGCATACCCCAAACATATACTATGAGGTCAGGCAACGGGAATATTTGAGAAGTATCGTTCATGGAAATATTGTGAACCTCCGAAATGCGACAAAACTTATGTTACAACCCAATATATATATATATTTTAAAATCGTAATTACAGTCGCGCGCATAAGTGAGTGGTCAGAATTTGAATTTGTTGTATATGTTTGCCCAGGAAAGACATCCTTCTGGCACTATGATGTTATGTACCAAATTCATCGGAGATTATTATCATGGTACTATGGTATGACGTCATCGCTTAGTTATAGCGTAGTGATGACGCAATCGATCTGCACTTTTTCAAAACGGAATTATTCTTATACAGATTTTTTCCTGTTCGCCATACTTTCTATGATTGGAGATATGACCGAGATCTACTGCTCGGTCGCACATTTGCTGCAGCCTTGCTGCAACAACAGGGTCTGAAATTTGGAACTCAGCTTCTAGACGAGCTAGGGACTCGTTCAAAGCATCAAAATTATCGACATGATCCCAGATGATCCTGAGAATATGAAGACAAAATCTTATAATTTGCCCTCAGGGCATGAAAAAATCACTTTTTTGCATGACCATTTTTTGGACATTCATAACTTTGTGGAAAAGTTAGGTAAAAATCTGGTTTTTATCTGGTAATGTTCAAAATGTATTGAAGAACTGAATTCCAACTTTTTAGAGCGATTGGATAACTTTCCTGCCCGCGGCGATCTCTTATCTGAGGCATACTAGGGTCGGAAAACACCCTGTTTACGCACTCTCCTCGTCTGCACTCTCTCGCCTGTAGGGGTAAACATGGTGTTTCCCGACCCTGGTATACCTCCCATTGTCAGAAATATATGATAAATGATTGAATGATTGACTGACTGATTTATTGATTGATTGGTTGATCGATTTACTAAGTAAACGACAATAATATGTCGCGACGCCTGGCAAATCGACGCGGCTCAAGCCCTCTGGGAAGGAATCGTCTGACTCTCTGCAAACCACATGCTCTCTCATCGATCAGAGTGAGCGAGATAGCGTATGATATGGAGAGGGCGAGATCATTGCTACCTCTGGGCGTCCTCGCCTCGTCGCACTATTCCGAGCTCCTTGTATCAGCGTCTTAATTCCCTCCAATCATTCTCTTTACACTCGTTTAAAATTTTTGTAGTTTCTTAAAAACTGTGTAATAGTGTCTGGTTGGGCATCGCGTAAAAATCTGCAAATCATATGTTTAGCCGTTTTGTCCCAATTTATGCTATTATACAGTCATTAGCGCTTACATTCAGGCACCTAAGTTTTCATGTCCGCAACCTATGAACATAGCCATGTCGCCAGGACTACTACTGATCAAACGCAGGTACGAACATCAATCGGCCTATGAATCTTACATTTACAGTGATTGTGGAATTACTTTGTTTAATTTGAATATATTTAGTTTCCACTTCTACTTCTTCCCAACGAAATCGTGACTAAAGTGATCGAGAAGATGAAAATGAGCGACCGCATCAAAATGAGTTCATGTAATAAGCAACTGAATGCACTAGAGAGAAATGTAGGATGTCGTCAGTTCACTGAGATATCCGTCAACTTGGTGTGTTAATTTCTTAATTAAACATTTGAATGTTTTTTTTGAAAAATGAATCATCATGTATTGGGGTGTCCGGAAAGTTCGTATAATGCTTCGGAAAAAAGTCAGTTCGCGATCAAATGCAGTGATTGCGCAATCTGTTTGTCAACAATGTATTGCATCATTCTGACGTTGAGTAGTGAGAGGATTTAATCAGTCTCCTAGTTGCTACATTGATTCTTGTGATGGACTCCCATCTCTACCTCCGAGCAGTTTTACTTCATTACTACCGTCTTGGCCGATCCGTGAAGGAGGCCCACTCTGCCCTGGCCCAGTCGGAAGGAGCTGACGCCCCCTCCATACCCTTCTGCTATAAGTGGTTCTCCCGCTTCAAGAAAGGGGAGTTTGGTCTCGATGATCAACCCCGCTCTGGACGCCCTCCCTCCCTCGATCAGCCTCTCGCTCTCCGCACACTGAAGCGCAAGCCCATGGCCAGTGTGCGTGAGTTGAAGAAGGATACTGGTACTCCCAGATCAACGGTGTCCGATATCCTCCATCGATCTGGGAAGAAGCCGAAACTCCCACAAGTGATTCCCCATGACCTCTCCCCCGAACAGCTGAAAAATCGTGTTCAAGTCTGTCGGGAATTACTCCATCGTAGATCCAATCTTCGATGGGTCAATTCCATCATCGCTACAGATGAGAAGTGGATCACGTACGATAACCCTGTGAGGAGACTGCAATGGGTGGATGCAGATGAGAAGCCCACGCCCGTCCCGAAGAAGGAAGAGCACGGAAAGAAGGAACTCCTCTGCTTCTTCTTCTCAGTGCTCGGTCCCATCTACTGGGAGATCCTCGCCCCTGGCACCAGCATCAATGCCGACCTCTTCTCTGAACCACTGGAAGATGTCGCGATCAGAGTCTCTCCCAGACTCCTGAACCAGGGCAAAATTCTTCTTCTGATGGACAATGCTCGCCCACATCGAGCGAAGATGACCCAGAAGAAAATGGACGAGCTGAAGATCGAGAGGATTCCTCATCCACCGTATTCCCCGGATCTCTCCCCATGCGACTACCACTGCTTCCGCTCTCTCTCTGACTTCTGCAAAGGAAAGAAGTTCAAGAATCGAGATGAAGTTGTGAGGGCTTTCGTGAACTGGGCGGTCTCGAAGAAACCCGCATTCTGGAAGAGAGGAAGCGAGACCCTGCCCAATCGCTGGAGGGAGGTAGTGAGAAAGAAGGGGGCATACATTGGTCACTGAGAATTGTAAAGCATTGAATAAAAAATAAAAACAAAAAAATATACGAACTTTCCGGACACCCCAATAATTAACGCTTACATTTTCAGACTCGATCTACGTGTACGATATACGCATCAAACGCTGTTCGAACAATTATTGCACTCGATCATGACATCACAATGTCAGCACTTGACACTTTGCTTAATCACGCATCTGTAGATAGGGTGGAAATATCGGTTAGTTTTATGTTCAACCTCAAACATTAATTTGCCTAATTTTTTTACGTTGGCTTGTCATTATGATATAAGCTTTATCGTTAACAAAATGTGATTTCGAAAATTTCTTAAAATTCAGGGTGAATCAATGAGGAAAGCGAGAAAATCATTCATCTAATCAATAAGATTCGCTTTGAAGAACTGCATGTGTTTGGAGATTACAGTGATAGGTTCGAATTTTGAATCATTTACATATTTGCATTCAAAGGCTTAGCCTCATTTGAGATAACGTACATAGCATAATATGTCTATGTTGATGGAGAAATTATAACAATATTTAAATGTTCTTTTAGGTTTATATCTCAGCTTATTGGCAATACTCAAAGTCTTAAAGAACTCATAATCGAGCCCAGGTTGATGTGTCCCATTCAGCGAAGGAATGTAAGGGAAGCGGACCGAATCTTGTGTAACCCATAGACAGATGCCGCATTTGGGATAAAGTTAGTGAAGCAAATGTGTATTATACAAAACAGTACAGCTTTCCGCGTATTATATCGTAATTTGCAGAATAGAATCGTCAATGATGACTTCCTTTTGAATATTATTTCGAAGAGTTATGTATCTGAATTTTGGGCTGAATATAGTGTTACTTCAAAAGGACTCGCAAGGGCGTTTGAGGTAAGTGAAGCATTAAAAAATCGTTTATAAATAGTATATTTCTAGTTCTATGCAATAGTTTGTAATTTACAGCAAATATGTTGTACTCGCGAAGGAAAAATGGCAGATATCAAGGAAATATCACGCCTCTTACGAGAGAATCGAGCAGATTCTGGCAAAGCAACCATTTTTCAGTTTCCGGATTTCGACGTTTTTGAGGCCCTCCAAGGTCAACTAAGACCCTAGTGACTGGATTAGTCACTACAGTTGTTACTCATCGAGCTGCTGCACCGGTTGCTCGCGCACCTTGTCCTTCGAAAATTCACATCTGGCTTCAAAACAAACATGAAGTTGTCATTTTTTCAAATTCCGGGCTAACTTTACATGCTCTATCGACCTATCCAATTCATTTGTCCTTGTTTTGGGTCCTTAATGTGCTACATTCAACTGGGCATAACTCAAAAACCGCTCGAAAAGCCACTGATTTTTTTGGATGGATGGATTCGCCTTCTCGAGGCGCGTCGTTTAAGGGGTTTGCGCTCCTATATCTCGAAGGATAACTTAGTTTCCATAGCTAAAAACGTTTTTAGATTATTTGAACTTATTTTTCACTGTGCAATTTCATTGTTCGTCCTCTCATTCTCTGTGAAACTCATCCGAAATTATTGAAAAGCCGCGCCAGCGCGAACGAAAGACGAGAAATGAGAGGGCGAACAATGAAATTACACAGTAAAAAAATAAGTTCAAATCATCTAAAAACCTTTTTAGCCATGGAAGCTAAGTTACCCTTCGAGATATGGGAGCGCAAACCCCTTAAACGACGCGCCTTGAGAAGGCGAATCCATCCATCCAAAAAAATCAGTGGATTTTCGAGCGGTTTTTGAGTTATGCCCAGTTCAAGGTAGCACATTAAGGACCCAAAACAAGGACAAATGAATGGGATAGGTCGATAGAGCACGTAAAGTTAGCCCTGAATTCGAAAAATGACAACCTCATGTTTGTTTTGAAGCCAGATGTGAATTTTCGAAGGACAAGGTGCGCGAGCGACCGGTGCAGCAGCTCGATGAGTAACAGCTGTAGTGACTAATCCAGTCACTAGGGTCATTAGTTGACCTTGGAGGACCTCAAAAACGTCGAAAACCGGAAACTGAAAAATGGTCGCTTTGCCAGAATCCCAGCATTTTGAGTCGATTCTCTCGTAAGATATGTCATTCGATTTTCAATGAATTTATCGTAAAATTCGATTCACAATTTCATGCTAACCGTGAGAAGCAAATGGTCGTGCACTTAGCTTCGGGCTCCATCTTCTCCTATATGTTCTCATTCATGAGCGTGAACATATGCATGTCAAATATCACCGCGGCTCACATCTCTGAGACTTTTCAAGTTAGCTTCCTATTGTCTAATACAAATACAGCATATTTTCGTGTTGCAGACTTTTTTCAATGGAAATATCAAGATGAAACGAGTTCCTGAAATGGCATTCTACAAATTTGCATCGGAATTCGTCCCTGGATTCGAAATTAACTATGACATGGGGGTCGTCAAGCATCCTTTGTCGGGAGCCATAATAAAATATTGCAAGTCATTCAAAAACATGATGTACTTCTGGGTGCAATTTGGGCCAAATACAAAACAGAATAACGACAGAGCCATAACCAACGCAGCAATGCGTAAAACCATTCAGAACCATTTCGGCTTTTAATTTTTTTAAAATATTTATTGTGTACTATATGTTGGTTGTTGTATTCAAGATAATGTTTGATCCCAATATTTTGTATCACCATTATTTATGCACATCATTGACATGCAGACTATTTGATTTTTATTGTTTGTATTTATTTATCTTATAAGTGTAATGAATGGTATTGATAAAATGCTCAAAAAAAGAACATACATTAGTTTCATTGATGCATCGAACCAATCAAGGATTAAAATTCGTAACAACTTGCACAACTTGAACACATTGATTATACATTGCCCGTAATCTATATGACCTTTAGGGTTCCGGAATTGGGCGTAATTAGGCATCTTTTGAATCATTTTCGGATATGATTCATGCGGAATATATAGTATACATATACAGCACACCTGAAACATAAAATTATAATTTATCGATAACGAACCCGATCAAAAAATAACTGAAAGCATGAACACACGAACATGAAAAATTATTATTGATAAATAATCGAGAAAGTTACAAAACTGTCCTCGCTAAAAATTATTCAAACACAACTGGTATTGGTTGGAATCGATTGTGATAAAAGAACAAATCTAAACATTGTTTGCTGATTATTGAAGATCATGCGAAAGCTGTGAATTTCTAGATTATATTAAGATAAATACCTAAATTTCAATTGTTGTCCCCTTATGCAGCTAGACAATGGGGAAAACGAATGAGTTCCTAGAGGATGGAAATGCGTTCATATTCTAAACTGATGGTGCAATGCAACTTTGCTAATATTTAGACGTTGCTAATATTTACCTATCACGTGTCTCTAGTGAAAGGTTTTATGCTATACACTCTCTACCCTCTCGACTTTCGCTTTTTTCTCCGTGGGGAAGATGAAGAACATCGCCAGAAGGGAGCCATCCATGCAGAAGAAAGTCGTGTTCGCGAGCTGGAAACGACTTTGTAAGTATCATGTATGCTATAGTTCACTTGATTAGCGCTCCGATTGCTTACCAATAATGCCCTTTTTGTGAAAAAAAAGGTTTGTTTTTTTTAATAAAAAAAGTTTTTTTTAATACAATCAAAAGAGGATTACCAGCATGTAGAAGTCGTCGATACCGACAGAGTAGATGATCGCGTGCAACTCCATTACCTACATTTATTATTATTAAACGTTTCTTAATTTACTTAGATAAAAATATGACTGATCGTGGGAGTCAGCCTGAAAGGCCTCGAGGCTTGCAATACAGTAAATAATATTTCATCAATATAACCAACAATCCCTCTAATGTTTAATTACCCTCGTATTTCATCAATATAACCAGCAATCCCTCTAATGTTTAGTTACCCTCGTATTTTATCAATATAGCCAACAATCCCTCTAATGCTTAATTACCCTCGTATTTCATCAATATAACCAACAATCCCTCTAATGTCAACGTACCCATGTGAAGGCAACGGGTGCGAGTGGCACGAAGTCGATACAACGGGAGGAGATGGCCCGATACTGCAAATATTATTTATCATTTATGAACAAAGAACGGGATTTAATGTATGACGATGTTCTGTAATTATGTCTAGGGTGGGTAAGGTCATGTCAATGGGTAATTTTTAGTAATAATTTCCACAGCGAGTATTGTACCGCTGATCAGAGATCTATTGTAAATGGTTCAAAGAAATGATGAAGCCTTAACATAACAGCAATAGGAATTTCGAATATAACAGCAATAGGAATTTCAAACAAAAACCGATAATTAAGCCATTCAAATTGTTTGCAAAACATAGATTTTCAGTATTGATGAATACAGGCCAATATTGTCAAATTTTCGACTTTCGGTATACGGTGAATGAATAAATTTCCTCAAAAGGGAGCTATCCCCTGACTTTGCCCAGTCGTATACTGATAAATAAAGAGTAGCTTTAACAGTTAACCACAAAATTTAGGGCTTTTCACCAACCCTGGAAAATGGAAGACTTGTAATATACGAATTTCGATGTTCAAATTTAATAGTAGGGATGATGAATGTTACATGTTTTGCTAGAAGTATTGTATGCCCACCTAAATACAATTTTATGTTAACCATAGAAAGTGCTTTTCGCTTCACTACATTTGAGATGGATGCATCAATAGTTACGGATGCACGGTAAAAATAATTATTTCTGTTGATGTGCAGTTAGGGTCAAGGTAAAAAATGAGTGTAATTTCTGACAGGCCATTCGGAGCGAACCAGGTTTACATGTTGTATTGTGATATCCGTATGCCATACTTTTCGCACGTGACGTAATATTTGCCTTATCCTAGCTTTCCATGGATTGCTGGACCGAAACGTACTCAGTAAAACATTTTGTCGATGTAGCTTTGTCTTCATACTCTGGCCTCAATACCAATTGGATAGGCTCGAACCTACGCGCGATAGAAAGGGTATCCAAACACTCAACGAGCCCAAGTAATAATATCATATTCAGGCAGCAACCAAAGACGGGGTATTGCAGAATCGAAATTTTAAAAATCTACAATTACTTTTTTCACAACCTGATATTATAGGGACAATGCACAGGTGAAAAATACTCATATGGAAAATAATTTTGCAAGTTTGTGCACAAAATGAAATTAATTGATAGAAACAAAAAAATTCTTGGGCACAAGGTCATTTTTAGCACAATCTTGTGAAATCATTTTCCAAATGAGTGTTTTCCAGCTGTGCATTGTTACAATAATACTTTGGGAAAATTTGATGAAGAAAGAACAAAAATGAAAAATATCAATTTTTCAACTTTTTCTTCAGTATGCCATGTTTGAGTGAAAAATGCCAATTTCACGTATCTTCAATTTTGCTTTTTAAATTTTTATTTCATGTGCATGGACTCGTTCTTTCATACAGTAAAAATCTGTATCGCTCTACCGCTTGATAGAGAAAATATTTTTAAAGTGAGCAGAAAAATGGTTTTTAATCAAATAATTTTTCAACGTTGTCCAATCGACTTAACCTGAACATAACAGTTTCTGAAAATAATTTTCCGCACATTTTCAGCCCAATCCCACTTCTCTAGCTCATCTGGGAGCTGAAATACAGTATAGCTAAGTGCAAAACCGGAAATTTCCTGAAAGCCGGCTCTGGGACCAATGACCTATATTTTTCGAAATGTTATCTCTGGAACATTATTTTACCATTATACGAACCAAATTGGGAACAACTTTTTTGAAAATGTTCCCGATCACCTCCACTGACTCACGATACTCGTGTTAATTAATAGTTTGAGTTCTAATCTACACAGAAATTAACATCACTGGTATCAGCCTGTTGTCTTGGATTTCAAAAAGCGGGGAAACCTAAGAGAAATAGATAATACTCAGAAACGTACAATGAGATACGGGCATACCAGCGACCCGGCCATCTGAGCACCCGATGCAAGGCGGCCAGTCAAAATCTGAAATTTGAATATTGTTTAACGTTTATATTTAATCTGTATATCCAATAAAAGAAGAACAATTCGGGATAAACAACACAGAACACAGATAAAATACCAAAACGTTTCAGACTCACACATCGTATACTGCCCGAAACACCACTCCGATTTACAACATTTTGATCTACCGTTCTACTGATCATTTGCTCATTGTCTGAGAACGAATTCTTTCACAGATTCGCACAATTCTAGCACGGAATCGATCGATCGGCACGCTGTGTCCCTTATCTCGGGCTACGCATCTACGCGATTGAACAAGCTGAGAGGCGACTCTCTCCATCATACATGCTCTCTCGCCCCCCTGACAGACCAGATAACGGGTGGAAGGAGAAGGAATTGTCTCAGGTTAATTCCAATCGATCTGCCGGTTGGGCAATCCTATGCAAGGAATGTAATTAATCCAAGGCTGTTCTAAGAGAGAGAAAAAGGAGATTAGCAGAAATCGAAAGCGCAAAACGAATCAGAAAATATCATAACTAGTCCCGATAATTTGCTCGGGCAAATCATCAAAAAACTCCAGCCAACCGGATTCGAACCAGTGACCTAAGGATCTACAGTCCTCCGCTCTACCAACTGAGCTATGGTTATGGCGTTAAGTTCATTGTTCGCAATGATTTTCTCTTTCCCGTAGCACTATGAACAATTCGATAGATAGAGAAATGCAATAAAATTGAGAGTCCCACCTTCCCCTCCTCGTCATTCATCGATCCAACAAGATAGAAGAAGAGCAGCAGACCAACGAGAAGACCGAGCATCATGCGGATCAGGCGCCGCTGAATTATTGTACAATTTTTTTTCAAAAGTGTGTAGATGGAGTTGATTTGCGCTCATTGTTCATGCATATGCATTAGCTATCATGAAAATTAAAATGAGAATGTGATTGTATGAATTAAAAATGAGGAATTTATCGAAAAATTGTTAAACCGATGGTTCTTGCAATGTTCCTGAAACATAGAGATTCCAGATGAATCCGAAATAAATCGTAAATGAAAATCGTAAAATTAACCTTGTAAACTCGAACCTTCTTCGTCTTGTAATAGATGAGCATGGTGAGGAAGAATGCATGCATTGACACCGCATATCTTAATTTGATTAATTAAGCAAAATTGTGTAATATATTTTATAAATTAATTAGTCAATTAACAAGTACTCACGTTTGCAGCATGATAAGCTTAGCGTCGTGGATGAAGAGGGCGTAGCGCAGCCAGAGGGCCGATCTGTATTTTTAATCATCATTTATGGTTGTGAGAGGGGGCGGGACAAACTGATATTACGCAAATTTTAGGCCATAATAAAAGTCTGGGAAAACTAAATTTCCCTATACTATCGTACATCACTCCGAAATGGGTAACATCAGTCGAAGAGGAAGTGAAGGAAGTATCACTGAAAATGAAACTCACGGAATAATCGTGCAGACATAGGGCAGGAAAGTATCGGAGTCGGAAGACTGCCGTCGATACCACTTGTAGACTGCTTGGCTGCAATTAGTACGTTGAAGTCATCTCAGGATCCCTTACAAAAGGAAACCGCAAAAGTATGACTTGGTCCCGAGGTAATCTGGTTTCAACGTTTTCAAGAGTTAAGCCTTCGGGACCAAGTCATACTTTGCGGTTCCCTTGTAAGAGTAATTATATCAAATGTTCCTGATCTATTAAGATGTTTTTGTTTATAACTTACAACAAGCTCTTCGAAGATCGATGCAAATTGATTTGAAGTCAGTTTAACAACTCTTGAAACCTAACTTTTTTTGGCTGGTCACAGCTAAGTATTGTATAAGTTCGTAGTACGGGTCACCTTCCCTTCATTTCATACAGTCTCTCGACCTATCGATGGGCGAGCAAGAGAGTGTGGGAAAGAAGTGACGGACTCGGATTGCAAAGTCTAAAATCCATCAAAAATTGACTCACAGTGGGCTCGTGATTAGTGCGACAGCGTGAATGGCTGTTGAGGTGAGGAAGAGATTCCAGAGGAGATTAGTGGAGTAGATGGAGAGGAGGCGAGAGGGAGAGATGTCCACCTGCAATCGATCGATAGGTTCCCACTTACTCTCCTGACTTGCATATTCATGTCTTCTTAATTAGGTTGGAAACCCCAAGAAAGAATTGTTTGTTGATCATGGAAATGTGATTTTTTTGCCAAGCTAAAGATAAAGAAATCAAAGAAAGTCAGAAACTGCTCGCACATAGAGAAACTGTGAAACACATCACAAATGGGAATCAGCGGAGTCAAACTCGCAAACTGTCTGACCTCAGCGATATCCTGCAGTGACGAGAGCGAATCGATCATTATCGATTACTGTAGATTACGGTAGTTCTTCGGGTCGATCGGTAGGTCAGAGGGGCAGCATTGCGCAGTAGGAAAGTGCAATGAGCTGGTATGCAACGTATGCCACTTTTCGGAATGAGCGGCTCTTTGTCCTATTCTCTGCCACTCTCTTCATTACGCATGATCTCTTCTCGGTTAGAGAGCGAGGGAGAGCAGGGAGATTGGAGAGAGTCAGAGTGAGGCTATCTGCCTGCGGCATCTCCATTCGTCAGCTCTGCTCTATCCCTCTTCTCCCCCTTCTTCATTCCCCTCTGGGAGCAATGGTCTCTCCATATCATACACTCTCTCGCTCGTTATAATCCATGAGAGAGCGTGTGGTTTAGAGAGAGTCAGACGATTCCTCTCTTCTGATCACTGTCTTCACTAATGCTGCTACATGCATGGCAACGACAGATGATTTCGATAACACAAATGGGCAATATTCTTTTTGCATCATTTTGAAGTGTTATATACACCGTAAAACACGCCGAGACAAGTAAATATAATCAGCAAGGAAATCTCCCCTTTCTCCTCCACTCACCCATTCCGGGAACTCACCGAGATGTTTATCTCACTGAGTTGCGCATATTTGGTTGTCTGCTCAGATGCATTTCAGTCACGAATGGCACTGCTTTCTGCAAATTTAAACCATAGCATAACGCGCTGAAGTTAGTAGAAATTGTAAGTCTCGCAGTCGTACTCTCACTATCGAGGATGATGCACACTTGGTCACTTGTATTTTCCCTGAAACTTAAAAATAACCAGTAACCAGCACTCAAAACCTACCTCGTTACTTATCTAGTCGTTATGAAACTCAAAAGTCCGAGCTCATTAAACTTTTAATTTTTGTCATGAATTTTGTCTCTTCCGTTAATGTTGGGAAGACTGAAACGCCAGCTCATCCAACATAGATATGCTGTTCTTCTGTGGATTTTTTTAGACAATACCCAGCTGCATAGTAAAAGCAGCGGCGAGAGGTAGCGTTCGTGGTCACCATCTCTTGATGTCCCACACTCTCTCGCCGCTCGAACGGTCTAGAAACGTATAAAATGTAGATAAATTGCCCGAATTAAGAACACGCGGAGTGATATCTCACTTTCTCAAACTTCCTCGTCGACGGGTGAGAATGTGCGAAAATGAGCGAGTCAGCGAGTCAGAGGAAATTAACGGCGATGGATAGATGAATAGGCTTGCGGTGAGCAACCGGTCGAATATTGCTGTTGCTAGTGAAGAAATGCAGGAACAGGAAGACAGGAAGAAATGTATGTTTGTGTTTGTAATTTTCACATGATACATTAAAACTCGTTCCTTCTCTAGTCGTTCTCTCTCCTTCACGAATATATACCTTTTCGCAACGAGCCAGTGGCAAGCGGACAACCAACTCATTGGTATGTTAGCTTGGTCACTGACATTGGCCAGCACCGAAATTTTACAAACAATTTCTCTAGTTTAAAAAAATCGGACGAGATTTTTTTTTTATTTTCACGACTATGACCAAACTCACAATCGAAGATTGTTAAAGGCAATACTAATCAACTGGCCATGAAACATGTTGTATCGTACTTTCGGGGGGAGGGGGGAGGGGGTGACAACTGCACAACGGACAACTGCACAACAAATCGCCGTTCGCTTGCGGATAGACGTACCGATTGGGGAGTTTCTTCATTGTTACCAGTATGTGCTACCCTACATTTGAATATATAAATCTTGTCACCAGGCGATCATAAGTTTCAACGTATAGGGGGTCATGGAAATGCACATTCCATGACCCCCTATACGCTGATCTGCAGTGAAACTCTATACGCTGATTTGCAGTGAAACTCATGTTCGCCTGGTAAAACGATGTATATATTAAAATGTAGGGTAGCACATACTGGTAACAATGAAGCAACTCCCCAATCGCTACGCGCGCGGACGGCGATTTGTTGTGCAGTAGTCCGTTGTGTAGTTGTCACCCCCCCCCCCGTACTTTCACGCAATTAGTCCTTAGTAGCTCAATATTTTCTTAATCTTGGGTTCACGCTGTTGGGCTCAATAAGTGCGGCACACGCTCTCTAACTCAATATTGATCACAATTGTAGAAAGGGAACGTTAATCATTTTTTCGATATCCTGACACAAATTTTGTAGCATTTATGAATGACCGAATGTTTTGCGTTGGAAAAGATGCCGAGATGGCTATGTTTTGTTCAGTATAAAAACGACGGGGCGTTACAAATTATAGGCCAATTCCTATGAAAGGGATAATCACGCTACTTCCTTGCCCGCGTGAGAAAATGGCCAGTGGATCAAAGAAGAGGAATGGATTCGACGCTAAGGATATTTGATTTTTCAAGATCAATTTTCATTTACTGGCAAGGTATATTAATCACCGTAAGCATGTTTCACAAACTTTTTCACATTTTCCGAATGTCCAATAAAAACTTTATCATACTTGTATCGACATGCACAGTTTGAACCTCCGCCTTTGTGAAATCGTCGTAAATTTTTTTTTTTGGTTTTCTTGATATAATGATGACTAAAATGCAGTTAATTACAAGAGTGAGAAGGCTCATTATGAATGATATAATATCAATTGTTGTTTGAAAGAACTGAAAACGAAAAAAAAAATATGCTGTCGACGACCAAAGTGTTCACATTATTGGCTACGGTGGTCTTGGGTACGAGCATCCGTTCGTCGCCGATTATGTATTCAACGTATTTCACACTCGTGAAGAAACAATAATTGAACACGCCGGGAACAGACATCGCAATGGACATCAATAAAAGGGTGCGTTCGTTCTGTATTTATACTACTCTGTATTTATAATTTATAAATTATGTATTTATTCTGACAAAAACATTTTTTTGTATAATATTTCATGCATTTCACATTTTCTCACATTACTATTTTGCATACTTACCCCTTTCTAGCCCAACATTATTCGAATGCGATCTAGTGCAATGAATAATGCAATGAATGAAGTGTAAAGCCTCATTCCGCCGAAGAATGTGTTAACTGATGCTGAAATGAACGAAATATGAGTTTCCAATCATGCAAAAGCAGTTAACATAAGGGTGTGGAGACATGAATATTCTCTATATATTTGTAAAAATCAGACATGATGGCATATGAGGTTTGAAAGTGTACTTTTTGGAGAATGATGGAGAGAAGAGGAGCTTGGAATAGGCGAAACATGCTGGTGGAACGGTTAGGACCAGGCATACAATTGCGAATATATCTTGGCCAATATCAAATATCATCAGAGCTGACGGCATTTCTCTTCTTTGATCAACTACTTTACTACTTTTCCCACGAGAAAAAGGAAAAGGCATAATTATCACTTACCGGGAAGGCCATTCAGCACCATAATTTGTCACTACGAATTCAGTTTTACTGTAAAAACCCTCTCATCAGATACACCTACGCACAAAAACAGAGATGCTTGTTTCACTAATTTCTTGCATTTTACGTGTTCTTTCAAAGTTCATGCTAATCTTAATCATTATCTAATGAGCAGGGAGTGGTGTCAGAGACGTCACTTCTTCTGCTTCTTTATGTTGAATTTTCTTCAAAACGAAAATGTTCATCTGAATTCGATTGATCATCTTTTTGACTCAACGCGCTTTTTTTACTCCACATACTTTGCAGTTCTTGCTGCGCATGTGGGCGGGGTCGCTTTGATGCTTCCAGCATTTGGCACCCTTCAGGCAGCGACAGTCTAATAGATTTGTTTGTAGTCTCGAATATGGAAATGATAATGATAAAGAGAGAGGAGAACACTCACATCTGAAGCCAACCTCTTTTTCGCAGATCGAACAAGTGTAGATCATGGGCGGAGATGGAGGGGCTCTTTTCGTGCATTCGCAGCCCACAATGAGGTTGGCAGCGACCAGCAACATCAGCACGAACTGAAGAGCAAAGAATTTGATGGCACTTCTTGTGATATTTGTCCCACCCTCCCTTCCTCTCCAACCCCACTCATTTCTAGGTACATCTCCTTTGATTTTCGGTCTCACAACAATAAATGATGATAGGTGAGGGGGGTGGGAAATATCGAGGAAGTGCGTCAAATCTTCTGAAAGTTTAATTTCGACCAACGAAACGCATTGGCGTTGCCACCGCCGTCACGCTACCCAAACATCTTCGCCGAAGATCAATAAATGTTTTTTTTCTGTCACAAAATGGCAGCCTTTTACTTAATTTTAGATGAAATCGGCGAAATTGAGTAGTACGACCACTCTACTAAGCAAAGTGATGTCCAGCGTTTTTGTTTTATAGCGGTTGGAGGAAAAGAAAGGAGAGGAAAATCGCCTGAATGAAGACGAGCATTGTACTGACCCCGAAATTATATTTTAGCCCGAGAGTTCCAGATTGGAAGCAAGAATTCGGGATTTATTTATCTATTTTTCGAAAAATCGGCTGTTTTTGGTCTTCTGAAAACTATAAATGCCCGGGATTAAAATTTAAAATTCTGAAATGGAGAAATCCGATGTAAAATGATCTGGAGAATTTAAAAATGCAATAAACCAACTTGAAAAAGGAAAAATATTTTCAGGGCGGCTAATATTTGAACACCCATTTCCGGTTTTTCGTAGTTTTCTATGCGATTTCGAAGCCAATCGACAATTACTTTATCGAGAAGTCGTAGAACTCGTTGAGATGATCATATCTGTTTTTTGAGCGACCTTCTACGATAATTTTGAACCAAGTTATTGATTAATGAACTTTTGAAGTTCTCAGAGCCGGAATTTAGGCATTTTTTTACTTTACGGCTCCAGACTTTTCAAAAAAAACTATAAATCCTGGCATGAATCATTGATCCAAATTCGGTCGAGATCGGAGCACTATGAATATTTTGTAACACTAGGTCTTAGATTCATGCAATCTCTCAGAAAACGCGTCTTATAGTGTTAGAAATCCAGCATATCACTTTATAGGAGCTTCTGAACAGCTTGATATATCTAATCAGCTTCCAACTGACTTCATATGACTTCATGACTGACTTCTACAAGCTTATTGAGAAGATCCACCTCTCCACGCCGCTATGTAAACTGCTAGTTTTTATGTAAATCTGATCGTTTAATTTCAGCAGCAATTAACATGTTCTTCGGCGGAATGAGGCTTATACATCTCTGTTTATAGCGCTCGATCGCGTTCGAATAATGCTGGCCTACACATGTGTAAGCAAGCAAAATGGGCGTAGGTGGCAAATCGGCATAGTATAATAAAAAAATGTTATCGAATATATATGTTTGTACTTGGAGTGGTCTTTGAATTTGGCATTTAGAGAATTCTTGAAAAATGTCAATATCTCAGAAAGATCTCGTCCTATTCTTCATGTCTACTACAATATCAGTTCTGCTGTCGCTACCCGGCATTTTCGACTATTGTTTCTTTACGAGTGTGAAATACGTTGAATACGAATTTGATGATGGGCCGATGTTAGTTCCGATAGGCACCGGGACCAATAAAGTGAGACTATCGACTTTGAATATCGAAGTGGCACTTCAGTTGTTTCAAAATATGAATGATATCATTACTTTCACAATGAGCCTTTTGACACTTATAATCAACATTATTTTGGTCCTCATACTTTCACGAAAGCCCCAAATAACGACAATTTCACAAAGGCGGAGGTTCAATTGTGTTTTTCAACATTCAAATGTGTTTTGAGGTTCAAAGCAGAGAAAGGATTGATCGTTACAAGCGTTACTTCTTACGCATTTTACGTACTCTTCCAAGTCAACTATGTAAGCCCATTGAACTATAAATCATTTAAGGTGCTATTATTTTAGGTGCTTTCGCGATATTTCAAGGTTTGGTTCAGTGGACACATCCAGTTAATGTTCCTCGGGCTCTCGTCCATAGCTCCATTTTGGTGAGCAACCCAAAGGTGGAATTGGAAAAAACGGGAACGAAACACCTGAAAAAAAACCCGTTCTGACTTCACAACTGGAATTACCGGGTTGAAGAATTGGAACTTCAAACAGGCTGTAATCCCCGTTGTATCATCACTATTGCCCGCTCTGCGGATCCTATCCTCCTATCATTAGATACCTGATTTACGTCCTATTTTTTCATTATGTTTTCGATGGATTATTTCTAGGGTTCTCTTATTGGAAAATTGTTATATAATTTTCAGCTATGTTTCACGTTCACTATACATATCACCTATATAATGCGCATGAAACATATCTGATAATGATACAAAATTTGTCCAATAAATGAACCGTAATTATTTCAGGTGCTTGATGTTGTTCGCTGACTCAATTCGTCGCGCCATTTTCAAGTTCACTGCGAAGAAAAAGTTCAAAAGCACATACACATATTGATGTATTATAAATATAACAAATAAGTAAAGGATTTGCATTTTTTGGGTACTAAAATATTTACAATTAGGTTTCGATACTCTATATGAGATTAAAAAAAAGATAATTGAACGATCAGGGCAAAATAATTCCAGTCAACCAGATTCGAACGTGTTTCCTAGGGATACTACAGTCCTCCGTTCTACCAACTGAACTTCCATCAATTTTCGCAGGTGCAAAATGCGAACAGCCTAGCAAGGAATGTATTTCATTGTGCGCGTTATATTACTGTTTTGACTTGAAAACACATATTGAAGATAGCAATGTCTTAAGAAGTATCGAAAAGTATTGTTTTGAATTATATGATTGAGTAGGTTATTTTAGTGTAAAAAGATCTTGAAAATTCATCTTGAACGATCATCTTGAAAATTCTGCACAGAAAAATTTAAAAAAGCTTCAGACTAGCCTACATGAGAAGTTTGTATAGAAATTGTGAGGAACTGATTGTTGTGCATATCGACAGAAATCGAAAAGCTGGAAAGTTAGAGCACATTAACAAATCTCGAAACGTATTTGAATATGCATAAATTATCATCATCGATAACCGACGGCATTTATCTCAACTAGCGGGTGAATGATTGAACAATTGACATGTTCCTCAATATGTGTGACACAGCTCTATTATTTAAAAAATGGCATACTCATATTTAATTTCAAACGAGAGTTTCCAATGTTGGTGTCTGATGATTTTATTGTTTCAGATGTCTGATTATTTTCGCACTTTCGATTCGCAGTTCCATTTTCAAGTTTCGAATCGCTAGGAATGAAAGTAGGTCAGCAAATAGACATTAGGGATGTCTAAACGGAATACGGCAACTCCGTTTTCCTCATGTTCCTCTCACTCCATTGAGTTATATCTAGAGACCGTAGGCTCCGCCCACTTTGAGGGAGAAAGGGTTGCCTCAAAATCTGGACCGAGCGACTACAATGCGAATTCGCAACCTAAAAATTTGAAAAAAATATTCTTGTGTATGTCTGAGGAGCCTCTACAAACGACAGGGTGCCCGTCATGAAAAATCATGTTAGAAATATCTCAAAACTATTGATTTAGGGTTAAGAATGTGTTCTATTGGATGATTAGAGTGATACTAATGTCAATTCTTAGCGTGGGCATGGTCTACTCGATTTTCCCTGAATGCAGGCGTCGATTGACATCTAAATCATAATTTTAGGAATTTTCTCTGATTTGTAGTTTTATTTTTACGGTTGCCGAACGCGCGCAAATGGGAGTGCAAGGGGGCGGAGTATGAACGCGCTCTCTGGCCTGTCTCTCACCCGGCGTGTGCAGAGAGCTCGAGCAAGCTCGATGCGAAGCTATGCTCAAAGTTTTCGAGAAACCAGGCAGAGCGGGATCCGCCCACTCCACTCTCGTCCCGATTTCGACTACATTTCCATTGTTACTCTTTAGAGGTGTTTTGGGCCAGAGATAAGATATCAACAAACGGTAAAAAATATGCCCTTATTTAGTCTCACAGGAATTCATTAGACCCACAAACGACCCAGCCAGAGCAATTCGGTCAACCACCTTGCGGTCTCTAGTTATATCTGCCTCATTTCGTATGCGGAATGACGTGTCAAACGGCGACTCCGTTCTGTCATTCCTCCGTTTTCGCGCGCGGCGAGCGGTCTATTGATCTCTCCATAATTTAAAATCAAAATTGAATTCAGCAACTCATTTTTGACCCGGCGCGCCGTCGAGAAATGAAACCGATTACGGCAACTCCGTTTTGGAGAAATGATAGGGAAATCAAAACGGCAAACCGGCTTCAATTCCGTATAGACACCCCTAATAGACATTATTAGGCAACCAGTCTCATATAACAAATAAGCCACAATAAACTCATTAACACGTCATCTGCGAAAACAAAAGAACTCCAGCCAACGGGATTCGAACCAGAGACCTAAGGATCTACAGTCCTCCGCTCTACCAACTGAGCTATGGCTGGTGATGTGAGCATGCTCATTTATTGAATTCAGCAGTGTTTCCCGAACAACACTGTCTTGCATTAACTATGATTTTTCCTCTTTCTTTTTTTGCCACACACTCACTGTGATTCCAATGCCTGAAGTGAAGAGACTCGATAAGTTATTCTTCGTAAAGTATTTGTTGAATTTTGTCATAATCAAATTAAAAGTACGCAGTTTAAAGGTACATCATACTATTGCGCATTGCAAAAGTGCGGGAAAAGAATGACGCGCTTTTGACCAAAGGTCAAAGATCAAAGATCAAAAACTTGTGATCGAAAAACCACCTTTGGTGTTAAAAAATAAATGGTACCGCTCTTGTGAGATACCATTTTCCAGAATTTTGTTTCATTCATTTGAATTCCACGCGCATTATTGCAACCTGATTGCAGGGTTGGAAATCATATCATCAAGGATGAATTCACTTTCACTGAACAGTCTTTCTTTGACCTCTATCCCTCCAGATATTATCAGAATAATCATCAAGCAAAGCACTGAGGAGAGATTGGATAAACTACGTCTGGTTAGAGACTTTTTATACCTATGCATATCGAACAAATGACTCAAATACTGTGATACTAGAATGCAAATTAAGAGATTATTTTGTGTTCAGAACGGCAAGTTATGGAATTGTCTAGTGGATGAATATTTCCAAATTGGTCGCCCGCCAATCATATTACTGCATTTGACCTTAAAATATAATGAACTCCAGCTTTTTGTGTTCGCCTACAAGAGCCATCTCAAGCATTTTCAGAATATCATACCACACAAATGGGAAGCGTACCATGTGAGATTAGTTCGTATCAAAAAAATTATAACTATAATTTAGATGAGACAAATCAGGACAAGGTTCACTGTAACTTTCAACGAGAAATCTACAAGTGGACTTCTCAGTCGAATTTTTCAAAATACGAATCGCATTTTCGAAATAAAAGTGGACGGTTTCAACAAGAAATCACTCGAAATTATTCGAAAGTCCAGCTCTCGAGTCATGATTGACGTATTTTGGATTTTGGATACATGTAATCCTGAAATTAGGTCAGAATTTCTGACTCAGAAATACATTTGATCCTTAAAAATATTTTTTTCCAGAGAAACTCTTAAAGAAATGATGTGATACCATCGTTCGATCGTCTTAGGTGTAAGGAGTCGCAAATACCTCAAGATGGAAAAGAGTAAGTGAAAAATCTGGCATATTTTAATATAAGAATATTTTCAAAATTGTAGGTGAGTTTATTCAGTCGTTTGCTCAAGAAATTCCAGTTGTCCGCTTAAGAAGCAAAAAAGCAATGCCCATAGAAGTGATAACATTCTGGGAAACATTCGCTAAATCTCTAATCTCCAAGAATGGCAATGAAAAGATTAAAATTGACATTGGTAATATATGTTATAGTTTTTACCGCGACCACCACCTCGAATTCGTTGACTTATTCAAACGTTATTTCTAGCTGTTGATCAAAATATTGTGTTTTTGAAGACTTGTTGTTGATTGAAACATTGGACTGAATGTACAATCACTTGGCCTGAAATTGAATAAACACATATTTTATCACTGTAAATGTAATTGCGAAATAAAATAGCGTGAGCAAACTATGAAGCAGGTTTAAAAAGCACACAAAATATTTGTATGAATTGTGCAAATATTTTAATGGAAGAGAAGCTTGCGCATGTTGGCGACCGAACGGGCTTGCTGAAATGGATTTTATTTAATTGATAATGAACTATTAATAAATGTTTTGAATATTTATTTGTATTATCTGAATACGCAAACATTGTTAAATTAGTTATAAGTGATTCACGCCTGAAAATAAGGTGAGAGAGCAAACATAACGAAGAGAGTAGTTTCTTTTTTTTAAATCGCACCTCCTTGAACATCTTATCGTCCCAAGAAGGGAAGAACTTCTTGAAAGTGGGTGATTCCTGGCCCTGAATTTGTTTTGTCAAATCCAAATTTCCAACATTTCTACTGTTTTGAATGCATGCGTGTCAATGCCAAAACTAACAATTTATATGATTTTTGTATCACGAGAATGAAGAATCAGAAAAGAAGGTGATTCAAATAGTTTATATTTATCGTGAAACCTACCTGGAAGAGAGTCTCCGTGTGAGTCTGCTTTGGACGCTTCACAGTGCCGTTGCTCAGGTAATCCTAAAATATGATTATTATGCTAATAATATTTTAGTGTTGTATTGTTTAAAGTGAAATGAGTAAATTAATAATTTACTAATTAGTGTACAGGAAGTAGCAAACGCAAAAGAACTCCAGCCCGATTCGAACCAGTGACCTAAGGATCTACAGTCCTCCGCTACATTCATTCAATTCATCATTTTCCCCTGACCAGATCTTCCACACATTGACTATTTTATGTTTTACAACGATACGGTTTTATAGCGCGAATGTTGCTGGATCTGTGCCAACAGAAAGCTCTGATTCTCGCCTGAGCTGTCTTCTCAGCGTACTTCTTCTCCTCCGCATTCGCCCCCGCTCCCACCCACACGTAGATGGTGTTGAAGGCGTCCAGCACCATGACGTCGTCACCGTCGAGGTCCTGCAGTTATAAACATCTTGACATCAGCCACAATGACCATATGGAGTGAGTTTACCACTGTTGTGGGGGGGGGGGGGGAAGAAACATACGAGACCTTAAAAAGCTTTTCATGAGTGAAGTAGTTTTTTGCGTCAGCCACTACGGACACGAGGCCTTCTTGACTAAGGGTTTGATAATATGTTGTGTTTGTGCCTGACGCAATATAAAGACAGGTGTGTGAAGTGATTATTATCACGAGCTCGACAAATTGAGAGTACAAAAAATCACTTCCTGATCTAATCCAACGATCTCCTCCACGATCAGATTGCCGCTCTCGTTCGAGCACTGGAAGAGACGCGGCTCGAATTCACCCTGTAATTATCGATTATTTAGCTACCGTAGCTTGTTATTGATCTGTGCTTCTACAACCAGTCTCCTACAACGTATTCACAAAACCTCGAGCTAACTTCCACCATAGCTACTATTGACAGAGCAAATCACTATACAGAATAGCAATACCGTCTTGACAGTGCCCATCCAGTCAGCGAACCACTGCGTGAACAGCTGGGGTTCAGTCGATTCTAGCACTCTCGTGACTGCGGTCCAGGGAGGAAGGTGCTGAAATGACCGAGGATCAGAAATCAAAGATCATTTTTACCATTATGATCACATTAGTTATGGTTGTCAAGAAAGACTATTCTGCTATATCCTCGTGCTTGTGAGCATGACTTTAGACTAGGGCTGGCTTCGAACGATTATCATTGTGTAGAATCAAGAGAGAATTATGGAAGCCGCGAGAGTAGTCTCGATGGATGATCAAATCGAGATGCGAAATATGCAAGATTCTAGGAAATTCCCCACCTGCTGATTGAGGTAGCACTGTCCCCAGTGGAAAGCCTTGGATCTCTCATCTAGCGAGCATCCCTTGCCGACCCACACGTAGATACCGCCGTTGACTGCATCGAGAATGAAGGCGTCGTGAAATTGATTGCAGATTTTCCAGTTTTCGAGTTTTGCTCTACCAAAGTCTAGCGGATGATATTTTGATGTCAGTGGAAGTGAAAACGAAATACGTTTCACATGTGAATCAATTGCATTTGAAACTGATATAAAGCAATTCCAATGACGATTACGTCGTCCAATAATCAATAATGAACGACAAATATCAGACGTTGGAATCCAGTAGGTTCTGCTTGACATCTTCTCCCTGCGCAAGCCACTTGACTGTAGCCTCGCCAGAGGCATCCGAGACCCTATGGTTTCAATTTTGAACTTAACATTTCGGATGGACCCGTAGTCTAAACAAAGGCCTCTCTTTCAATAATTTACGGATATCGCCCTTGTAAGGTAATAAAGTGCATTGTTACAGTCAAACAAGAAAGGGTACAAGGTATAGGGTATTCCTTTTTTGTACGAAAGCGTATGGTCCTGTAATTTTTCGTTCACCACATTTCGCTCAATTCCACAGCGTCACTTGGTCCTTGTTGCGCTCCCAGAAGTTTGCGTCGTCATCGGCCGCTTTCGCGACGCTGGGAATGACCTGAAATTATTTTTTTAGATTGTTCTAAATTATTTTTTTTCCGGCTAACATAAATTTCAATACAAAAATGTACAATATTGAGCATGCCTACATAGCAGTAAAAAATAATAATTGTAAATTGTGTGATTAAAATTATCGCAGTGAAAAATAATTTCACATCACTCTCACCTCCTTGCCTCCGAAGTGCGACCAGAAATCGGCGTTCTTGTTCCACTCGTCGTCTGTTAAAAAATAGAGATTCGTTATGTTCATATTCATCATTTTAGTTGGTAGAATAAGCTGGAGCAATTTAATGTCGGCTTCAATCGAAAATAAATAACTCGAAATGTCTTTTCGAAATGATTTCCTACTGAAACTTTTCTATTACTATTACGTAGGGGGTGCATAGCAAGAAATTGCAGTATCCAGCGTGCGTTATATCTCGCCAGTCAAATACCACTCATAATTTAGAGGGTCATCTTTAGCCGAATGTTTAGCTCACCAAGTGTCACGACCTTCGTTCTTCCGGAGCGTTCGTTGTCAGCGATGTTCTTTGCTCGCGCCATTCCCTGCATTCAATTAGCGAGTCATAGAAGAACACACTATTCTTAAATTTTGATATTCCAAACTGTCATTTTGAGTTCAGTTTATTTATTTTTTCCTTTGGGGGCGAGTAATGCAATAAATCGCATGCGAATCGCAAATAAGTTAGAGATCGATCAAGCCTTGATCTTCTCCAATCTTCCGCTCTCGGGAGGCATCCACACGTAGATCTTCTCTCCCACATCCAGAATGAAGACGTCTCCGAGATTGAGCGACTCCTTGCCCAGCTTGACCTATGATGGACTTTAATTACTCTGCATAACTGTTGATTTCAAATCCATTAATGCAACAAGCTGATTAGAAATTTCCAAAAAATAGTCAAAACCGATCCTATGTTTGCAGTTGCGTTTCACCTTTCAATAGAAAGCCGCAAGGTACATTGTGGCCAGTGTTTCTGAGGTTCGGAAGGCCAATAAAACAATCAGTTATCTCATCGTCTCCTTTAGTGGAAGTTATCGTAATTTCGTGCATTGCTAAATTAAGATTTCGCTTAATCAACCAAAACGATGTTTCATGTTTTTCTTGAAATCCCCGCAGCATCAATTTAGTAAATCGCTCAAAAACTAGAATTTTATCTAGGGAAGGCTTGGCAAGAAACGGTCTCTTCATACTGCACACTCTCTCGCCGGTCTGATAGGTGAGAGAGTGTGTAGTTTGAAGAGAGTCATTTCTTGCAAAGCGATCCCTAATTTTATCTCAATCATTTCATCGCTAACCTCAGTGCATCGGACATTTCGCTTGCGCATGCACTTGTACAGCTTCGGCTTGAAGTTCTTGATGAGGTCATCGATGTTGTCGAAGCCAGAATCGTAGCCACCAGTCGCGTACCTTTAAAAGAATGCTTGATAATAACTTAAGAATCCTTAAGTATTATTCAGTTACATCTTCAATCAAAATTTCGATCGTTTGCAATTGATTCCTAATGCGCTATATCAATCGATATTTCTTTCTTGTCCTTTCAGTGCTACTTGTGTTTCACCTGCTCCACTTAAATCGTATTCAACAAGCTGTATATTGGTCAGTGTGTACAGCGATCGAAAAAAATATAATAAATGTTGTGGATATTACCGAAGGTTGTTCTTGAAGTAGGAGAGGAAGAGCGCGGACTCGTGGCCCTGGACCTCTCTGAATGATCACATATCAAAAATCAAAAAATTATTTATTACACAAGACTCTTTGATGGTTTTTGGCCAAATCTTATATTTTCATCTCTTCAAGGCAAATATCAAAGTACTAACACAACAACAAACAATGGGAGTGAGAGATCAAATATCACACCTGTACTGGGTGGGGAAGCCGCCGAGAGCCTGATCGATCTCCACCGTCTTCGATGCAGCTGTACCCATCTCCTCCTGAGATATATATGTATTTGTTGTTTTCGAAAACATTAATTACATAATTGGCTTTTAATTAGTTAATCAAGAAAAATAAACTCATTAAAATCGTACGGGCGATGCGTTCTTGCCGATCCAGAAGTGGACATCCCACACGTCCGCGCCCTTTTTGGTCTGGGAAAAAATGGTGAGCTTGAAAAACAACAAAATAGCCTGGAATTATCATGTAAATTCTCATTCTCGTCATTCATCGCGCCCCAGCATAGTCAAATTGGTTATTTAAATGAACAATTGCTTACTCACCCACTTGTTGAGCATAGAGAAATTGACCCACTAATCTTAATAATTCGGTGCTCTATCAACTATGTCTACATACTCTATCTCTAGACTTTAGACTTCAGTGGCTTCAGGGAGAGGCTTCATTAAATGTGGAAGTTTTTCCCCTTGCACTATTTTCATGGGCCACTTGAAAGAACTATGTTTCACATAGTGCATAAACTGTGACTCACTCTTCGAAAATAGTCTCACGATGAATCACTTCAAAACATAAGGAAATGAATCAGCATGTAAGAAAATTTGCATTTTATCTTTGTTTCCCCAATTCACATTGAACGAGCGTTCGCCCTGCCTTTAGGGATTTCTCAAAAGAAGGAGGTTTCTCCAACGCCACTTATCTTTTTCGAGAAATATAAATTAATTATGTTTCACAGTGTGTGCAAAAAGTGGGTCACTCTCCTAAAATAGTCGTTCGATGATTTGCATGATGATATAAAAAATAAACAATATTAACGGAGGAGTAACGACAAACGCGCGCCCGGTTAGGATATGTTTCTCCTAGCGACGCACTCTCTTCAAGTCGCGTGCTATCTCGCCCCTTCCCTGAGCTTTCCCTGATCTGGCACCCAGCCAACTAGCTATAACTTAGTTCGAAATGAATATATCATTGTGAAACTTTCGGAGCTTCTTATCGTTGTGGAGCTCTAGGCAGTGCATATGATAGCTTCAAAAATTGAATTTTGAGTTTACTCCTCCTTTAATCGTGCAAACGTGAGAAATTATGCCTTTGTTTATAATGTACATAGTCCATAACTCACATTGAGCTCTTTATTTTATCTTTAATTTTTCCCAACTCATATTGAGCACCACGTAGGCGTCTCCATCGAAGAACGTTCCTCGCTGTCCAGCTGACACGGGTTCGAGAGTGTTCTTCTTCAAATTAGTCATGTGTTTTGTCTTTTTACCATTTAACGCAGACCACGATCGTTTTTATGACATCATCTGCTTACCCTGAAACGGATCTCCATGGATGCGAGCTCAGTATAGAAAGGGGAGAGGGTACAACGAAGATGGACATTTGTTTATGAAATCATCCATATAGAAAGAGAGCATGGCGAAGAGACGAGTCACATAAACGGATGTAAAGTTCAAAGTGCATGGACTCACGTTAATCCTCCACACATGTAGTCCCTCCTTATTCACACAGTATCCTTTAGAGATGTATCTCTTCATTACTCGCCTTTTCTTGTCCACTTTGCTGGAGTTTAAGAGCATATCATGAAATGGCATTTCCACCTCAATCAAGTCCTTATTTTTTGTCCTGCTTAACTCTTCAATACATACCCTATTTACATGTCCTATTTATCCGTCTCTCAATTTAATGTCATGTTCCTGCATTTTTTTTCCTCCAATGACTCATGAACTCTGTCAGTTATATTTATTTTTTCTCCTATAGGAACCTAAACTAGAATCGATTTTCTTGAAAAATTAGGGGCATGAATTATTGCTGAAACATATCCGATGAATTACATTTTCAACATTTGCAAATCTTCAAAAAATGGTGCAAATATCAACTTTATCAAAGTGGACGAACAGTAAGGGCAAAGCAATTGGCTAATATGTGAATAAAATACGAAGCAAGCTAGCAAGTTCACAAAAAAATGATCCATTACTTTACGAATTACGGAACACATTTTTAGTTGAAGAGTAGCTTGCGCATTTTGGCGACCGAACGGGCTTGCTGAAATGGATTTTATTTTCAAAATATTATTAGATGTTCTGAATATTTTTATTACTGGGGTGGCTTGAGAATAATCGTCCATTCATTGTGCGTGCTATCTATCATGATAGACCGTAGAGAAAACGCATATTGAAGACAGTTGATTATTAAAAGTTAATAGAGCACCTCCTTGAACATCTAGTCGTCCCAAGAGGGGAAGAACTTCTTAAAAGTGGGCGATTCCTGTCCCTGAAGTTGAGTTGTTTTGACAAATTCAAATTTCCAACATTTTTAATCTGTTTTGAATGCATGCGTATCAATTCCAAAACATACAATTTATATTATTTTTGTATCACAAAAATCAAGAAAGAATCGGAAAATAAGTGATTCAAATAGTTCATAATTATCGTGAAACCTACCTGGAAGAGGGTCTCGGTGTGCGTCTGCTTTGGACGCTTTACAGTGCCGTTGCTCAGGTAATCCTAAAATATGAATATTATGCTAATAATATTTTAGTGTTGTATTGTTTAAAGTGAAATGAGTTAATTAATAATTTACTAATTAGTGTACAGGAAGTAGCAAACGCAAAAGAACTCCAGCCAACCGGATTCGAACCAGTGACATAAGGATCTACAGTCCTCCGCTCTACCAACTGAGCTATGGCTGGTGATGCTCTACCAACTGAGCTATGGCTGGTGATGACGATTAACTTTCTCTTTCATCTTTCATTCGTTCAATTCATCAGTGTTTCTGGACCTGTTCTCTCTGACATTCTAAATGCAATGAAACTGCCACGCATAGATTAGAAAAGAAGGTGTCATCTTGCTTTACTTGTTCTCTCTCTCGAGTCTCGAGGCAGGAATGTTTCTGGCATCGTGCCAATAAAACGAAATAATTCTCGCCTGCGCCGTCTTCTCGGCGTACTTCTTCTCTTCCGCATTCGCTCCCGCTCCCACCCACACGTAGATGGTGTTGAAGGCGTCGAGCACCATGACGTCGTCACCGTCGAGGTCCTACAGTTATGGATATCCATATTAGTCTTGCGCCGAATATGTATAGAATACAGTGTTGCGGTCTCGTGTAGGACAACACCTAATATTGGGGTGTCCGGAAAGTTCGTATAATGCTTCGGAAAAAAGTCAGTTCGCGATCAAATGCAGTGATTGCGCAATCTGTTTGTCAACAATGTATTGCATCATTCTGATGTTGAGTAGTGAGAGGATTTCATCAGTCTCCTAGTTGCTACATTGATTCTTGTGATGGACTCCCATCTCTACCTCCGAGCAGTTTTACTTCATTACTACCATCTTGGTCGATCCGTGAAGGAGGCCCACTCTGCCGTGGCCCAGTCGGAAGGAGCTGACGCTTCCTCCATACCCTTCTGCTATAAGTGGTTCTCCCGCATCAAGAAAGTGGAGTTTGGTCTCGATGATCAACCCCGCTCTGGACGCCCTCCCCCCCTCGATCAACCTCTCGTTCTCCGCACACTGACGCGCAAGCCCATGGCCAGTGTGCGTGAGTTGAAGAAGGATAATGGTACTCCCAGATCAACGGTGTCCGATATCCTCCATCGATCTGGAAAGAAGCCGAAACTCCCACAAGTGATTCCCCATGACCTCTCCCCCGAACAGCTGAAAAATCGTGTTCAAGTCTGTCGGGAATTACTCCATCGTAGATCCAATCTTCGATGGGTCAATTCCATCATCGCTACAGATGAGAAGTGGATCACGTACGATAACCCTGTGAGGAGACTGCAATGGGTGGATGCAGATGAGAAGCCCACGCCCGTCCCGAAGAAGGAAGAGCACGGGAAGGAGGAGCTCCTCTGCTTCTTCTTCTCAGTGCTCGGTCCCATCTACTGGGAGATCCTCGCCCCTGGCACCAGCATCAATGCCGACCTCTTCTCTGAAAAACTGCAAGATGTCGCGATCAGAGTCCCTCCCAGACTCCTGAACCAGGGCAAAATTCTTCTTCAGATGGACAATGCTCGCGCACAAGATTACCCAGAAGAAAATGGACGAGCTGAAGATCGAGAGGATTCCCCATCCACCGTATTCCCCGGATCTCTCCCCATGCGACTACCACTGCTTCCGCTCTCTCTCTGACTTCTGCAAAGGAAAAAAGTTCAAGAATCGATATGAAGTTGTGAGGGCTTTCGTGAACTGGGCGGTCTCGAAGAAACCCGCATTCTGAAAGAGAGGAATAGAGACCCTGCCCAATCGCTGGAGGGAGGTAGTGAGAAAGAAGGGGGCATACATTGGTCACTGAGAATTGTAAAGCATTCCCTAAAAAATAAAAAATAAAAATTATACGAACTTTCCGGACACCCCAATACTTTTTGCAAAAAGTCGTTCAGTAGTGTACGTAAAATCGTTTGCGAAGAGATTGTGAAGAGCTCGCCAAACTAGGATTATGGAAATAAAATCACTTCTTGATCGAAACCGACGATCTCCTCCACGATCAGATTGCCGCTCTCGTTCGAGCACTGGAAGAGGCGCGGCTCGAATTCGCCCTGTAAGTACACTTCGAATGCTGAATCTCCCGAACATGCCTGTTTATCATGCAATCGTATGACACTAAGCAGGATGCGAACTATGACGTCATGGTGCTCATCCGACCTGGTGCGAATCTAACCCAAAAAATCAGTGCGAAGTACATGATGTAAGCAACTGTTTAAACATCAGCACGCTTCATTTTCATTTCATGTGATAGCTCATTGGTCAATCAGGGCGAGAGGTCGTATAATATGAGAAGAGCAGGTACCGATTTGTCACAACTACAAAACACGAAAATCACAATAGTCCTCACCGTCTTAACAGTTCCCATCCAGTCAGCGAACCACTGTGTGAACAGCTGGGGTTCAGTCGACTCGAGCACTCTCGTCACGGCGGTCCAGGGAGGGAGGTGCTGCAACGAGATGCATCAGAGATCGGGGATAAACAATCAGTTTCAAAGAGCCCATTAGATGGAAAACTAATTATTCTTGTTGAGAGCTTACCACTTGAACACAAATCAAAATCAAATTGGAAAAAAATTAAACAATCAAAAAGTTTCTAACCTGCTGGTTCAGGTAGCATTGTCCCCAGTGGAATGTCTTTGATCTCTCATCTAGAGAGCATCCCTTGCCGACCCACACGTAGATACCGCCGTTGACTGCATCGAGAATGAAGGCGTCCTGGAAAAAAATACGTTTAATTTAGGTTTAATTTAGGAAAAATTTAGGTACAATTGATTTTAATTATTCGTATTTTCGTATCACTGCAAAGTGTAAAATACGATGAGTTTCAGATACAAATAAAATTAATTGGGGGCAAGCTTGAAGTGATGAGGTAGATGATGTGGTTGAAACAATAACTGAATGCAAATTACTGTAAACATAACAAATTCGGTGCGTTTGGTATGTATGTGTAGCGTTGGAATTATCGTACATTGGAATCGAGCAAGTTCTGCTTCACATCCTCTCCCTGCGCAAGCCACTTGGCTGTAGCTTCACCCGATGCATCCGACACCCTGAGGTTCGAAATATGAATTGAAGTCAAGCGAAAGCTTTATGCTGTCCAAGAAAGGCGGGGTACAAGTTCTAGTTTGTTCCTTTTTTTGTTTCCGAGCAATAATCCAGACAGGCTAGACATTATTTGTTCGCAATCAACTTCTACCCACTTCCACAGCGTCACTTGGTCCTTGTTGCGCTCCCAGAAGTTGGCGTCGTCATCGGCCGCTTTAGCGACGCTGGGAATGACCTGAAATTGACTTTATCTGAAATTGACTTTATCTACACATTCAAAATGTTGATTATATCAACCTTAATTTAACCTCAGATCATGGACAAAATTACACATACAATTTCAAATGTTTATATTATCAACATGGTTCTAATTGTAGAGCATCGAGAATATAACTAAATATATCTCAAGAATTGATTGCAAGTCACTCTCACCTCCTTGCCTCCGAAATGCGACGAGAAATCTGCGTTCTTGTTCCACTCGTCGTCTGGGAATAAATTGATGTTTATATGTTTCACTCTCATAATTTTAGTCTCCAGAATATCCAAGAGCAATGAAGATGCACCGGACTTTGAAAAACAATAATTCGAATCCTCTTGCAGAAATGAGTTCCTAACAAGGGAAGGTAGCGGCGTGTCCGTGGAGTTTCATAACGAGACTTAGCGCGTTCGAAAGAGAACAAAAATCTAAGTACTTTTATTGTTTTCAAATTTGCGGAACGCTCATGTGGAGGTCTGGGATGTATGGGGATTTATGAAGATAGGCTCAGAAATTACCTGTTTTTGGCCTTTCGAACGGTTTGCCACTATGAGTGCAGATTTTCGCATGAGCCTTCCGCAAATTTGAAAACAACAGAAGTTCTTAGAATTTTCTCCACTTTCGAATGCGCTAGGTACACTCCGCAAACTTCCCTTGTAAGTGAGTTTTTTAGAAGTGTTGCGCAGGGGTTGCTTGGAAATAAATGTCTCCACAATTTCGCCGGTCGTTACGTCGAGAGTAATGAAGAGCGTCATTTCTAGTAAGAGTTATTTCTAATGCATAGCTCACCAAGAGTCACGACCTTCGTTCTTCCGGAGCGTTCGTTGTCGGCAATATTCTTCGCTCGCGCCATACCCTGAATTCAAATAAATTATAAATAATAAGTTACATAACTATTATTTTTCTTTTTTTATTCACCAACACTCACCAGCACGGAGGAAATAGCGTATTCTTGCTAACTATTTCCTTTGACAACGTATTATTTTAAATTTTAAATGTTGGTTGGCGCGTACCGTGTTGTTCTAGATTTTTTAAATGTTTTTTGATGTAATATGCGTACAAGATTTCCAATTGCAAACCTTGATCTTCTCCAGTCTGCCACTCTCGGGCGGCATCCACACGTAGATCTTATCTCCCACATCCAGAATGAAGACGTCACCGAGGTTGAGCGATTCCTTGCCCAGCTTGACCTATCATAGAATTTCGTTACTCAATATAACTGTTGATTTCAATTTCAAATTCATTAATGCAGCAAGCTGATTAGAAATTTAAAAAAAAACAAAAAAATAGTCAATATCGACCCTATGTTTGCAGTTGCGTTTCACCTTTCAATAGAAAGCCGCAAGGTACATTGTGGCCAATGTTGAAGACGTTACAAAGGCTAATAAAACAATCAGTTATGTCATCCTCTCGTTCAGTGGAAGTTATTGCAATTTCGTACATTGGTCAATTAAGATTTCGCTAAATCAACCAAACCGATGTTTCACGTGTTTTCCTTGGAAACCACTCAACATCAATACAGTAAATCGCCCAAAAACTAGAATTTTATCTCAATCATTTCATCGCTAACCTCAGTGCAGCGGACATTTCGCTTGCCCTTGCACTTGTACAGCTTCGGCTTGAAGTTCTTGATGAGGTCGTCGATGTTGTCGAAGCCAGAGTCGTAGCCACCAGTCGCGTAACTTTAAAAATGCATGATTAATAGTAACTTAAGAATCCTGAAATATTATTCAGCTACAGCGTCCTTCAAATTGTCGCTTCGATGTTTTTATTGTTCCGTGTTGAATATTGAATTCATATCCTCTGCTTAGATCGAATTCAATGAGCTGTGCATTGATTCCAATCTTGGCAGAGTTCTAAAACATATTTTTAAACACTGTTGTGAACATTACCGAAGATTGTTCTTGAAGTATGAGAGGAATAGTGCGGACTCGTGGCCCTGGACCTCTCTGAATGATCAAAGATGAAAGATCGAAAATCAAAGATCAGGCATAGATCTTTGATTTGTTTGCTTAACCTTCTCTTCTCCTCTCTTCAAGGTAAATATCAAAGGAGTGATACAACAACAAACAATAAAAGTGAGAGATCAAAGATCGCACCTGTACTGGGTGGGCAAACCTCCCAAAGCCTGGTCGATCTCCACGGTCTTTGATGCGGCAGTGCCCATTTCCTCCTGAAATGCATATGTATTTGTTGTTTTCTAAAACATTAATTACGCAAATTGGTTATAATTAGTTAATTTTACATAATTGGCCTTTAATTAGTTAATTAAGAAAAATAAACTCATTAAAATAGTACCTCCGATGCGTTCTTTCCGATCCAGAAGTGGACATCCCACACGTCAGCGCCCTTCTTCAATCAATCAATATTTATCACGTCATGCGTTAACGCAAGATGAGGAAGGGTCGGTATTCTTCGGCAGTTGCGTTCCACCATCTCGCTCCAATAGTTCTTCTGAGATCATCTCTCCATCGGGGTTTAGGCTGACCCGGTGAGCGCGTCCTGTTGTAAGGAATCCACATAGTAGTCGCTCTGCTCCATTCTTCCATATCCATTCGTCGCAGTTTCAGCGCCCAAATTGCCTTCCTTCTCATAGCCTCCTGATTCCAGTCACGGACTCCTGTTGCGTTGCGGATGTTCACGTTCCTCCATCGATCTCGCAAGCTGATTCCGAGCATTTTCCGCTCCATCTTACGCTGAGTCACACTTAGTCGCTCCTTGTCACTTGCTCGTAGGGCCCATAGCTCGCTGCCATAGAGTATCGTAGACATGACACAACTGTTGAAGAGGCGCCGCTTTGTTTTCATCGGTAGAATGCGTGAAGAGAGGAGGTACGAGAGCTTGCTCCATGCGAACCAACCCAGACGAATCCTGTGCTCTAGTTCTGCTGAGTAGTCAAGGGGAAGTGAGATTCTTCCGCCTAGATAGGTGGTGGATTCGGCAAAGTTGAACTTCAGATTGTCGATGACAATGGGTGCTCGGGTGGAGGTGCACGAGGTTAGAAGTACGGTCTTGGATGGATTTACTTCAAGACCAACGCGCGCGCAAGCCTCCATAAGTTTCTTCATCATGTTCTCCAGTTCGGGGCGACTCTTTGCGATTAGAACAATGTCGTCTGCGTACTCTAAGTGACTCAGGTTGCGGCCATCGATCGATATTCCGTTGTTCTCCCAATCGATTTCATTCATAGCGTATCTCAAGACGGCATTGAAGAGACATGGGGAGAGAGTGTCTCCTTGGCGAACTCCTCTCCGCACTTCAACTGGAACCAAATCCTCGTTGACACGGATGAGAGTAGAGGAAGATTCGTAGAGGCGACGCAAGAGATGGATTAGAGTCGGGTGCACTCTAGCGATCCACAGTGCGTGCCAAACAGAGTTCCATTCCACACAGTCAAATGCCTTCCGAAAATCCACGAATCCCAAGTAGAGGTGCATTCCGTATTCGTGCGTGCGTTCTGCGAGTTGTTTGATCGAGTGAAGATTGTTGAGAGTGCAGTGACCTTTCCGGAATCCGGTCTGAGTGTGCGATTCAGCCTCTTCGATTGATGATTCGATTCGATTGAGAACAACGCGAGTGATTGTCTTGAGGGATACGGTAAGCAACGAGATTGGTCTGAAGTTTGCGATATCTGTTGGGTCGCCCTTTTTGTGAAGAAGGGACACAACTGCTTCAACCAAATCTCCAGGTACTTGGTCTCCCGATGAAACGAGGCGATTCAGTAGATCAGCGAAGAATGGGGCAAGGTGCTCTCTTGAGTGGTAAAGCATGTCAGGGAGGATACCATCGGATCCAGGGGAATGCCCGCACGAGAAGCGAGAGAGCATGCCTCGTTTCATCGGGAAGGAAGAGTGGCAATGGTTCGGGAGAAGGAGGCACGGCCAAGGGAATGTTCACTGCACGTTTGTAGAGTTTCCCGTAGTAAACTTGGACGGCAGTCTTAGTCGCATCTTGGGAAAGGGCGCCAGAGACTGGGTCAGGAACGAGAAGTCGTTTACGAGACGAGCGCAGTTTGAGCATCTCTTTGACGATGCTTCTTCCTTTCATTGCAGCTTGTTTTTCTTTCCTTCTCTTGATATCGTCTACGAGGTTGCTTCGGGCTGTTTTGCATGACAAGGAATATTCGACATTGGATTGCGGGGATGATCGAAGTAGATGACGTTGAGCAAGGAGCTTCCGAGTTGCGGGAGAGATCCAAGGTGGCGATTGCCTCTTTCTCCAACAGTTGGTTGCTGCTGTCTTTGCAAACGCTTGTATCTTGTGGAAGGCGTCTGTGGCTGAGGCTGGGCGAGCAAGGGGCATTGATGCGAGGAGGTTCGCATTGGCAGTAAAAGCGGCTTTATCGAAATCCAGCCGCTCCCTGCATCTATTATGCCGCACCTTGTTGGGGAGAGAGAGGGTGAGTCGGACGAGACGATGATCGGAGTCGAATTCAAACTGGCCGACGACTCCACACTTGACAACTCTCGCTGTGATGGGCGATGCTACGAAGTCAATTTGGTTGAATGTGGAGCCGTTAGGGGAACGCCAAGTCCAGATTCTTCCTCGACGTCGCTTGGGGAAGGTGTTTTGGATGCGCAATTTGTTCCTCACGCAGGTCTCTGCAAAAGAGCGCCCACGTGAGTTCGGGGTCGGAGAAGCAAATTCACCGACAAATCTTTCATTGCCAGGTTCCTTTGCGACTCTACATTTGAAATCCCCGACCAAAACTGGCATGTATCCTGCCGGAGCGTCGTGCAGCGCGTTCTCGATCTGGTCAAGGAAGTCGTCGTAGACGGCATCATCGTAAGCCGATGTTGGGGCGTAGGCATTGACCAGGAAGAGTTTCTGTTGTGGTAGCTGCAGGGTTGCGAGACGATCCGAAAGACCTCGAAACACGGCTCCTTTTGCAAGAAGCGGTTGCAGCAGGAAAGCGACACCATGTCTTGCAGTGGCACCCCCTGAGTGATAAACGACGATGCCTGAGGCCGCAAGATTGAAGGAAGCTAAACCCACAATCTTCGCCTCCTGAACAGCAACGATGTCCCACTTGATCTTTGAGAGGGCCAGCTCGATCTCGAGGAGCTTCTCCTTGGGTGCGAGTGTCCGGGCGTTCAGCGTGCCGATGTTGAATGGACGACCCATCGAGGCGGCTTACAACTCCCGCTTGCCAGAGCTGCTGGGAGAGGGAAACTGGCCGAGGGAGAGGGAGACGGGGGGACGGAATGCGCACCCCACCGCTCGCGACTAGCGTTGAGGGCCAGAAAGCGTTGAGGGCTTCTTGGTCTGGTAAAAATGTTGAGTTTGAAAAACAAAAAAATACCCTGGCATTATCATGTATAATAATTTCTCATTCCTGTCATTCATCGCGCTCCAGCATAGTCAATATTGGGGTGTCCGGAAAGTTCGTATAATGCTTCGGAAAAAAGTCAGTTCGCGATCAAATGCAGTGATTGCGCAATCTGTTTGTCAACAATGTATTCCATCATTCTGACGTTGAGTAGTGAGAGGATTTAATCAGTCTCCTAGTTGCTACATTGATTCTTGTGATGGACTCCCATCTCTACCTCCGAGCAGTTTTACTTCATTACTACCGTCTTGGCCGATCCGTGAAGGAGGCCCACTCTGCCCTGGCCCAGTCGGAAGGAGCTGACGCCCCCTCCATACCCTTCTGCTATAAGTGGTTCTCCCGCTTCAAAAAGGGGAGTTTGGTCTCGATGATCTACCCCGCTCTGGGCGCCCTCCCTCCCTCAATCAGCCTCTCGTTCTCCGCACACTGAAGCGCAAGCCCATGGCCAGTGTGCGTGAGTTGAAGAAGGATACTGTTACTCCCAGATCAACGGTGTCCGATATCCTCCATCGATCTGGGAAGAAGCCGAAACTCCCACAAGTGATTCCCCATGACCTCTCCCCCGAACAGCTGAAAAATCGTGTTCAAGTCTGTCGGGAATTACTCCATCGTAGATCCAATCTTCGATGGGTCAATTCCATCATAGCTACAGATGAGAAGTGGATCACGTACGATAACCCTGTGAGGAGACTGCAATGGGTGGATGCAGATGAGAAGCCCACGCCCGTCCCGAAGAAGGAAGAGCACGGAAAGAAGGAACTCCTCTGCTTCTTCTTCTCAGTGCTCGGTCCCATCTACTGGGAGATCCTCGCCCCTGGCACCAGCATCAATGCCGACCTCTTCTCTGAACAACTGGAAGATGTCGCGATCAGAGTCCCTCCCAGACTCCTGAACCAGGGCAAAATTCTTCTTCTGATGGACATCGAGCGAAGATGACCCAAAAGAAAATGGACGAGCTGAAGATCGAGAGGATTCCCCATCCACCGTATTCCCCGGATCTCTCCCCATGCGACTACCACTGCTTCCGCTCTCTCTGACTTCTGCAAAGGAAAGAAGTTCAAGAATCGAGATGAAGTTGTGAGGGCTTTCGTGAACTGGGCGGTCTCGAAGAAACCCGCATTCTGGAAGAGAGGAATCGAGACCCTGCCCAATCGCTGGAGGGAGGTAGTGAGAAAGAAGGGGGCATACATTGGTCACTGAGAATTGTAAAGCATTGAATAAAAAATAAAAACAAAAAATTATACGAACTTTCCGGACACCCCAATATATTTAAATTAATAATTGCTTACTCATGCATTTAATGAGAATAGAGCTAGATAAATTGACCCACTTATTTTTAATAATTCTGTGCTCTATCAACTCTGTCTAAACCTGTCTCTCAAGACATCGGACTTCATAGACTTCAGGAAGAGGCTTCATGGAATGCGGAATTTTTTCCTCCTACACTATTTTCACGAGCGATTTGAAAGAACTACGTTTCACAGTGTACATAAAATGTGAGTCACTGTTCGAAAATAATCGTTTGATGATTCACATTACAACATAAAAAATAAACAACATTAAGAAAATTATAACACTCTACCCTATGCCAAGAAGAGTAGACTATACCCGAGTATACGATTGTGTCGTATGCTTGTGTTGCCGACAACAAAATATAATAATAATAAGGATAATAGGAATTATAATAAGGATAATCGACCCATTTAATCTGTCAGAATTCTGCGAGAAAAGTTGAGTAAAAAGTTCGCGAACTTCTGAGGTGCGTAAAAACTGTTTCTCTGTAATATACCGAGCTTTATTTAGTTTTATTTATATTTTATTTATCGTCCGCCACAATGACTCTTCATCAATTGCAGAGTGTTCGAGAATTTATAGAAAATATAGAAATCATATGGGCAGTGGAGAACGTTTTAATCAAAAAACTTCAAAGAAAAGTTTACGAACTTTTCAACGAGCTCGATGAAAAAGGTCGATGAAAATCTGCGAGAAAAGTCAGAGAAAGACGATAGAGCGTGCATTTCGGAGAGAGTGAAAAGTAAGTAAACAATCACAGCTTCATTTTCCCACTCTCAGAAATGCGCGCTCTCTCTCCTTTCTCTGACTTTTTACGCAGCTTTTTACGCAAGTTCGATTAAAACCTTTCTTTTATTTTCATTTTATGAAATTTTACTGGTTTATTTTGCGTTTATATTAGATTTTCCTATGTTTTTATATTTCAATTTATTTGAACACGCGCAAAAGCTGCAGGATTTTCCTCGATCGCAAAGAATATCGCGAACTTTTTAACGCAGCTCGATGAAAAGTTCATTAACTTTTCTCGCACCTTTCTGACAAATTAAACGGGCCGAATAAAAATAAGAATAATAAGAATTAATATTATAATAAGGAATCCTTATAAAAAACACCAAAATTTTACGAATTTTATGCAGATGTTCAGGAAAGAGGAAATCCGAACAATAAATTATTTTCGTGAAACAATGTGGAGTCTCCATGTACGGCAGTCTTTGCGCGATTCTTTAGCTCAGGTACTTTCTTTTCCAAAAGCAAGATACCTCCAGCCAACCGGATTCGAACCATTGACCTAAGGATCTACAGTCCTCCGCTCTACCAACTGAGCTATGGCTGGTGAGCAGCGAATTTTTCCTCCATCTCTCATTCATCAAATGTTTCGGATCATCTCTTCCACTCTCTCCGTCCACTTCTCCCACGTTTTCTCACGAAACACTAATGTCAGTGAAGACGGAATACTATGCGAGGATGCTCATTCATTCAATTCATCATCGCAATCTTCCATCACATTCACTGTTCATTTTTTAAAATTTTTTTACTCGATACAAAAATACAAAAAAAAACTGAAAAATCAGGGACAAACGAGAGATAATTTGGTGCTTCTCTATTATCACAATTAAAATTTCAAGTCGAATTAAATGCACAATGATCAGTGCAGATTAAAACGCTCATGTACAGTAGGGTGCGTTGTTCTGGATAGGGAGGATCATGTAAATTGGATGCTTAGGTCGAATGAGAACCGTCGGATGAATGCCCACTCAGTGCCCTTCTCTAAGGTTGTAATCATTGTGGAGAGTGTGCAAACGAATTATGAAAATACTGGTATGAAAAAAATATTTGTTTTCCTTTTTTCCGTTGGGTTTTATTCGGCTTAGTACAACAGATAGGGATAGTTGTCCAAAGTTCATCGAAAGTCTTGGCAGAGTTATCAGGTATTGTAGGGTGCGATACAAGAGAGATAACAATACAAGAAAATTGAGAATCAAATAAATGAAACATGAAACACACCTGGAACAGAGATTACGCACGATTGTGAGCTTATGAAGAAAAGGAAAATGTCTTGTGAACCCATACCTATCAGGGGGGGGGGGCAAATAAAAGAACTCCAGCCAATCGGATTCGAACCAGTGACCTAAGGATTTACAGTCCTCCGCTCTACCAACTGAGCTATGGCCCGAAATTATCACACTTTCACTCACTTCAGTGAATTTACAAATCCTCAAAAAGTTATTCAAATCAACTTTATCAATGTGGAGGGGGGGGAATAAGAGCAAAGCAGTTAATTAATATGCGAATAAAATATGAAGCAAGCTAGCAAGTTTACAACAACGGAGCCGTTATTTTCTGAATTATGAAAAACCATATTAGTTGAAGAGCAGCTTGCGCATGTTGGCGACCGAACGGGCTTGCTGAAATGGATTTTATTTCGTAAATATTAATAAATGTTTTGAATATTAATTTTGGATTATCTGAATACGCAAACATTGTTAAATTAGTTATACGTGATTCACGGCTTAAAATCCGGCGAGGGCACACACATAACAAAGATAGTGTTTTCTTTAAAGTTGCAATCGCACCTCCTTGAACATCTTCTCGTCCCAAGAGGGGAAGAACTTCTTGAAAGTCGGTGTTTCCTGACCCTGAAGTTGATTTTGTTGTTAATACAAATTTCCAAAATGTGTCATCGTCTGTGGTGAATAGATGCGTGTCAGTGTCTAGGCTTAAAGTTTATATTTTTTGTATAGCGAAAAAGAAGAAGATATCGGAAAAGAAGTGATTCCAATAATTAATATTGACCGTGAAACCTACCTGGAAGAGGGTCTCGGTATGAGTCTGCTTTGGACGCTTCACAGTGCCATTGCTCAGGTAATCCTAAAATGTATTTATTAAAATATGTTTTATGCCAATGAGTTAAAGGAGGAGTAAATGCAAACGCGCCCCCGGTTGGAATATGTTTCACCTATGGACGCACTCTCTTCAAGTCGCGTGCTACCTCGCTCCCCTTCCCTGAGCTTTCCCTGATCTGGCTATAACTATGTCGGAATGGATATATCATTGTGAACATTTCGACCTTTAAATAATTATTGTCAAATTAGCTGATTAGTAAAAGCAAAAGAGTTCCAGCCAACCGGATTCGAACCAGTGATCTAAGGATCTACAGTCCTCCGCTCTACCAACTAAGCTATGGCTGGTGACGGGCGATTGCTCCTCCATCTCTCATTCATTTTATGAATCAATGTTTCCGGACCAGCTTTCACTTTCTTTCATTATGCCTCTTCTTTTTTTCCACTACGCGCAATCCATTAAGTGACCAGACATCAAGGAGGAAACATCTAGCTCAATGAAATACCTACCACTAAATTACGCTAATCGAAGATAAATGTTTAATAATTCTCGCCTGCGCCGTCTTCTCAGCGTACTTCTTCTCCTCGGCATTTGCTCCCGCTCCCACCCACACGTAGATGGTGTTGAAGGCGTCGAGCACCATGACGTCGTCACCGTCGAGGTCCTGAAATTATTGATGCATTTATGTAGAACGCAATGGTCAACCATCTGCGTTTGATATTGTCTAGTGCAAAAATAATGAAATGTCTTAATGGCCACCTAGAGTGATCAGAAGTTTAAGTAAAGCCGAGTTCGTGAAGATATTGAAAGCTCGTAGACTAAATTGAAAAAAAATCACTTCCTGATCGAATCCAACGATCTCCTCCACGATCAGATTGCCGCTCTCGTTCGAGCACTGGAAGAGACGCGGCTCAAATTCACCCTGCAATTACCGATTTTTGAGCTACCGTAGCCTGTTATTGCTAAGTGCTTCTACAACCAGTCTTCTGTAACGGATTCACAAAAGCATGAGCTAACTTCCACCGTATCTCATTTTGGCAGTGTTAATCACTATACAATAAGTCAATACCGTCTTGACAGTTCCCATCCAGTCTGCGAACCACTGCGTGAAGAGCTGGGGTTCAGTCGACTCGAGCACTCTCGTGACCGCGGTCCAGGGAGGGAGATGCTGAGAAGATCAGACATACTGGTTTTGTATCATTACCTGAGTTTCCGTTATCTAGTAGACAACAACTACTGTTCAGCTATATTATGAATTCCTAGTATTGTGAGAATGGCTCTGGAGACAAGGAGGTCCATCCAAATTTTTCAGAGCTTACCACTTAAATTATCATCAAAGACGTTTGAATACATAGCTAAATAGGATGAGTGATCAACCTGCTGATTGAGGTAGCACTGTCCCCAGTGGAAGGCCTTCGATCTCTCATCCAGTGAGCATCCCTTGCCGACCCACACGTAGATACCGCCATTGACTGCATCGAGGATGAAGGCGTCCTGCGATTGATTGCCGATGAAGTTTTACGGATGAAATTTAGATGACAGTGGAAGTGTTTTGAAGACATGTCAAAACAAAATACGTTCCAGAAAATAATTATTTACTTGGGAACAAATTTTTAGGGATCCCGTTGACATTGCAAGCATAAATACAAATCGCGGAAAAAATAGAAATCGGAGAATTTCCGTTCAAATTGTTACTATTTTTAAAAGGCTGGATATAATAAGGGATGCAAGTTGTTATTTTCAAATCAAAATTGGCGTCTCACATTAGAATCGAGCAGATTCTGCTCGACATCCTCTCCCTGCGCGAGCCATTTCACTGTAGCCTCGCCGGAAGCATCCGAGACCCTGAAAGTTATATTAATCTAGTGTAGTTGATGCATTTTTCATTTGAACATCCATCACAAGGGGATTTCGTAGAGTAAGAATTTATGTTATTTTCAAATTTTCGGAACGCTCATGCGGAGGTTTGGGATGTATGTGAGTTTTGGGACATCAAAAATTGCCGTTCGGTTACCCACTATGAGAAAAAAAAACAGAAGTTCTTATAATTTCCCCCCTCTTTCGAATGCGCTAAATCTCGCCCTTGTGAGTGTTGTAAAGATATTTTTGTCGAATGTGTTTAGGCATTTTACGTAAATAGCTGAGTTCGTGGCCTAGCAGTGTCCTCCCGCGAGCCCAGTCTCGAACATGGGATGTACCTTTACCTTTACCTCTAGTTGAGTTCGTCATTCGTTTTTTTTAAATCGTTTATTGAGCTCTACTGAATACGCTAATTCCACTCACTTCCACAGCGTCACTTGGTCCTTGTTGCGCTCCCAGAAGTTGGCGTCGTCATCTGCCGCCTTCGCGACGCTGGGAATGACCTGAAATTGATTTTACCTGAAATAATTTTGTCGGCCATTCCATAATAAATTTTGCGGAAGCAATAGTCAGAGTAAAATTGAGAAAAAAATGCCCCTAAATAAATTTCAGAATAGTCTCACCTCCTTGCCTCCGAAGTGCAACCAGAATTCGGCGCTCTTGTTCCACTCGTCGTCTGTTAAAAAATAGAGATTCGTTATGTTTCACACTCATCATTTTAGTCGGTAGAATATGCTGGAGCAATTCACTGCGGGCTTCAATCGAAAATTTAAAAAAAAAATTCAAAATGATTTCCTACTGTGACTTTTCGATAACTATTACGTAAGGGGGTGTTTAGCAATAAATTGCAATATCCAGCGTGCTTTATATCTCGCCAGTCCAATCGGCTAGATACAACTCATAATTTAAAGGGTCATATTTAGCGAGGTCTTTCCCTTAGCGAATGTTTAGCTCACCAAGTGTCACGACCTTCGTCCTTCCGGAGCGCTCGTTGTCAGCGATATTCTTCGCTCGCGCCATTCCCTGGATTCAATTGAAAATCACAGAAACACAATAGTGTTTTCATATTCACTACTATTGAGTTCATTATATATAGGGTCCGCAAGGTGGTTGACAGAAATCATCACACAGGCCTATTTCTGGGGTTAATGTGTCCCTATGGGACTGAATAGGATCATACTTTTTGAATTAGGTCGATATCTAATGTTTGAGTCAAGATATGGGCCAAAATGTGGGTGAATCGAGCATAACGTGAAAGGTCCAAAAAGCGAGACGAGAGGAAGAGGGGCGGAGCCTATTTCTCCATTGTCTTTTCAATTCTCGAAACGATCGGGCAGGGCTTCGCCGAACTCTGCGGAGGAAGGAATAGGGGCTTTCTCGTAATTAGGGTGCTCTCTAGTCACGCCGGGTGAGAGACGGGTGGAGGGAGGGGAGGGATAGGGAGGAGAGGAAGCGGAGAGAGTCACGAGCCATGCGCGTTTCGAAATCGAAGAGACACATGATGAGTTCGCAACCAAATCATTCGTTCAAAAGTGAATTTGGAAGCTTTTTTCATCCTCTTTCGAATGAGCCTCCGTGACCCTGGAAAATCCTTTTCTCAGTAGGTCAGCATACGAGTTTTATAGTTTTCTAGGCTAAGTCGCTCTATAAAACTTGTATGCTGACCTACTTAGAGATGGATTTTCCAGGGTCACGGAAGCTCATTCGATAGAGGATGAAAAGCGCTTCCAAATTCATTTTTGAGCTAGTGATTTGGTTTCGAATGAAGCCTGTGTCCCCCTGATCTCGCTTTCGAGGGGGAAAGTGTCAGAGCCGAGTGGGCGGAGCTTGCAGTGTCTAATTATATATTTCCTTTTGGAGGCAGTAGTGAAATAAAGGGGGGGGGGCGACATTTGCGCAACCGACAATTGCGCAACGGAGCGCCATTCGCTTGAAAGTTGGAATGGCAACATGGGAGTTGTTTCATTGTTACCAGTATGAGCTGCCATACCTTTGCATATACAAGTTCCCAGGTGATCATGAGTTTCAACGTATAGGGGGTCATGGCAATTCATATACCATGACCCCGGATCGTTGATTTGGAGTGAAACTCAACATCGCCTGGTAACAAGAATTCTATATACAAATGTATGGCATCACATACTGGTAACAATGAAACAACTCCCATGTTGCTATGTCAAGTCTCAATCGAAAAGCGCTCCGTTGGGCAAATGTAGTACCCCTGAAATAAATAGTATGCGAATCGCTAATAAGTTATAAATCAAAGATCGAACATCAAACCTTGATCTTCTCCAGTCTGCCACTCTCGGGCGGCATCCACACGTAGATCTTCTCTCCCACGTCCAGAATGAAGACGTCCCCGAGGTTGAGCGACTCCTTGCCCAGCTTGACCTATGATGGACTTTAATTACTCTGCATAACTGTTGATTTCAAATCCATTAATGCAACAAGCTGATTAGAAAGATCTAGGCAGTGCATATGAAAGCTTCAATTATTATATTTTGCATTTACTTCTCCTTTAACTATATCTAAGTGCGAGTGCAGGCTTAATCAATATCATACACAATGAAAAGTTGTGTTTCACTGCGTCTTTAAAGCCCTTGAAAGGAAGTGAAATCCAATAATACTATCAATGTGAGTTTAAAAAAAACAAATAATGATTCATTCCGCGGTTTTTCGCAAAGGAGTATTTTTAAAAAATATTGTCACTTGAGCAGTGGTGGCTATTTGTTCGTAAACAACTGATCTATTTACATCATAATTAAATGCTTTCTAATTATATTTCATATACTTAAATTAACTAATCGTTTACCTCCGTGCATCGAACATTCCTCTTGCCCTTGCATTTGTACAGCTTCGGCTTGAAGTTCTTGATGAGGTCGTCGATGTTGTCGAAGCCAGAGTCATAGCCACCAGTCGCGTACCTTTAAAAATACATGCTTAATAGTAACTTCAAGGAGGGATATCGGCAAAACTAAAAATTTGACTCTTTCATTACCATTGCCTAGCTTTCCTCAACGATAAGAGATTATGGAAATTTCACGTTTTTATCTCTGCGCTTAACTGAGTTATCGCAACTTTGCTGATTGCCAGCCATGGACATCAGGGGAAATAGCTCAGGGAAGGAGCGAGAGAGCGCGCGAGTGAGAGAGAGTGACCCTGTCGTTTCTCAATCTGCGGCCGGTTGCCCTGACGCCTCCTTTAATAATCGCTAATTATGATTCAGTTACATCTTCATTAAAAATTGTCGCTTCGATCGTTTTATTGGCTTAACAATGTGCTGTAGCTCGAGTCGATATCTTTGCCGTGTCCTTCCACTCAATGGTATCTATATTCTAAATGTGTTTCATAGCCTCTGCTTAGATCGAATTCAACGAGCTGTGCATTGATTCCTTTCTTTTCGGTTCTAAAAAAAATTTTAAAAAATGATGTGGAAAAAAACATTACCGAAGGTTGTTCTTGAAGTAGGAGAGGAAAAGCGCGGACTCGTGGCCCTGGACCTCTCTGAATAATCACAGATCAAAAATCAAAAATTAAAGATCACACATGACTCTTTGATGTTTTTGGCCGAATCTTATATTTTCATCTCTTCAAGGCAAATATCAAATAAGTAAAAGAATGAGAAGTAAATGGAGTGAGAGATCAAAGACCACACCTGTACTGGGTGGGGAAGCCGCCGAGAGCCTGATCGATCTCCACCGTCTTCGATGCAGCAGTACCCATCTCCTCCTGAAATTCATATGTATGTGTTGTTTTCTAAAACAATAATTACATAATTGGCCTTTAATTAGTTAATTAAGAAAAATTAACCCATTAAGAAAAATAAACCCATTAAGATCGTACCGCCGATGCGTTCTTGCCGATCCAGAAGTGGACGTCCCACACGTCAGCGCCCTTCTTGGTCTGAGAAAAAAAATATTGAAATTGGAAAAGTAGCATAACAAGCAGCTATTATCATACACCTCCACCATTAATCTCTCTTTGTTCGTTGTCAGAATGTTTTTTGAATCAATAATCGCTTGACGTTTTTCACATTCATACTTCTTTACAATCATCTCTTTCTCCCTGTCTAGAATGACCTCAGGAAAGGCGGAAGTTAAAGGCTGAATGATTTGAAAGTACTACGTTTCACGTCGTACACAAAATGTGACTCACGCAGTGAAAACAATTTTCCCTGATTCACTTTCAAAAAAATAAATACGCTGTCTTCCTAAGAGCTCAGGGGTGGCACAATTATCCACAATCATCGCTAGAAAGTCATACTTGGCGGGTAGACTGAATAGGGAAGCCATAAACATTTCCAAAAATATTGATCTCTTTTAAAAAATATCAATAATTTGAACTATGTTCTTGTCACCTCACCTTGAGAAGTCAAACGTAATGTTTAGAGGAACCGCGACAATTACGGAAATTTCCCCCCAACTCGACTTCTGTTTTTTCGAGCGATTTGAGAGAACTACGTTTCAAAGTGTACACAAAACGTGACTCACTCGGCGAAAACAATCTTTGCATAATTCGCTTCTCTTAAAAAATACGCATTCGGATTAAAATTCTCCTTGTTCTGCGATTTTCCCTACCCACATTGCACACCACCTGTATCCATGTCATGGAAATTCACCAAGACTCCCCTTTCCCTCCGTCCCTTCGTAAACGGAAATTGTTCCTATTCATTTGTTCCGACTTATATTTTTTTGAAATTGTTCCGACTTATATTTTTTCGATCAATTTGAAAGAACTACGTTTCACAGTGTACAAAAAAGGTGAGCCCCTCGTCAAAAACAATAGTGTCATGATTCATATGTTTCTAGAGATTTAAATGAATTATGTTTTACAGCGCACACAAAAAGCGACTCTCTCGTCGAAAATAAAATCCAGCTTTCCAAAATATCAACATTAAAAAAATGGCATGATCTTTGATTGGTCCAACCGAAAATCAGTACTATATAGTGTTTCCATGCCATCGTCAAGCAAACTTCTAGACTCCGATCGATTTGAAAGAACTACGTCTCACGTTCTACACAAAATGTGACTCAATCGGTGAAAATAATCATTTTCGGATTCATCTTCACAATAAAAAAAAACAAAAACATCTATGTTTATTCAAGTTTTTTTTATATTTGATTCACAACTCACATTGAGAACGACGTAGGCATCTCCATCGAAGAACGTACCTTGTTGACCAGCTGGTACGGGTTCGAGAGTGTTCTTCTTCAAAATATTGATTTTCCTATGCCATTTCACGAACGTTTATTACGGTTGTGCATTTTAAAGCGATTCATCAAAAAATGTGCATGCATTTTGCGCGCATAACACTGCAGCTAGGGAGAACACCCATAATAATGTGAGTGCTGAGCTCAAAGTTCAAAGATGAAGCACCCACATTGATCCTCCACACATCCAGTCCCTCCTTCTTCCCCACATTGGCTAGCACCGGATCAGTGACGTAAGGTGCCATGCCTGGAATTAATTAGGAGTCAGCGATCAATCTGAGAAATAAACTCATCAACATAGCAAAGACAAATGGAGATTATGAATTTGTTCTAAGTTGCTAGTCCTTAATGATCCGAAAATCAACATGCTTTTCTACAAACAAATACAAATTTCAAAATAAAACTAGGCAGGCCGACGTGTTGTCTTGAAGGCTTCCTCCCTCTTCAAAATGCGGCCCTGAACACTCGCCTCGCTCTGTTACACCGGGCATGCCAGGCGAGAGGGGGCAACAAGAGCCATCGTCTGACTCTCTCAGCTCTAACCTGCGAGAGAGTGTTCAAAAAGAGGAGAGCCAGACTAGGCAACAACTAGAGATGAGATCCTACCCATTCTGCTCTCTTAATTTTACACACTCTCTCGTCTCCAGATGAGGCTATGGAGAAGGGGGCCAGATACGCATCGTAAGGGAACTCTCTACGCGAGAGAGACAAGCTGGCAGCTACTCTCTCCAGTTTACGTGCTCTCTCGCCTTCTCTGTCCCGACTAGATAGCACTTGGAACGAAGAGAGCGGCTGCCACGTAGCCTCGGAAGTGGAGAGAGTTTACGAGCTTTGAAAGTGGGGACGAGGAGGAGAAGAGGGCCTTGAACTCATTTCCCAATAATCCATCGCTTCCTCTTATTGGAAATAGCGCCCGAAATAAAAAAAATGTGTAAATTGCGAGACACAAAAAAATCGATTTATAACTCTCCGCATGTTCTCTCGCTTTATCCGCTATGGCAGTATTTTGATGAAATTGAATTAATTATTTAAATATAATTTAATTTAAATATTTTCGAAAAATTTTGATTAGATTGGAGAGTTTGACAATATCTTGTTGCATGTTTGTTTCTACTCATTGGCTGAGTATCCATACAACAGATGGGTTTCAAACGACTTTCATTAGGTGTGGTTGTTTGTATTTATAGTGATGTCGTGAGATCTCATTCAAATATTAATAAATGATCAACTGTTCGCCCTAATTTCGATGAGTGTTGTATGTGGTATAATTTGGATTGGCGAATTCATGAAATTTAAAAAAATACAGAAGGTCCAGAGAAGCGCAGTCTTTTCCTCGAAGAACTGTCTACGCAGGAGAAGCAAGATGCAATCTACATAATTTCTCAATCTCAATTTTGCTTCATCTCTCTTTTTAATGAAACTCTCACTCTCACAGCACTCTCTTGCCTTTTCTGTCACATAGCCTCATCTGGTTACCCGCAACCAGTTGCTGGAGCACCCGGAAACAACTGGTCAGGGCACTGGTTAGCCTAAGCTCCGCCCACTCTAACTGGTTAACAACTGGTCAACAATAGCTAACAACTGGTTAACCAGTTAGAATGGGGGCAAACAGTTGCTAATCAGTGCCCTGATCAGTTGTTGGTGGTCTCCCCAGTAACTGGCTGCGAAAAACCAGAGTCGGCAGAGGAGAGATTGTGCGTTTGCGGATAGTGGAAGATGGGAGAAGGGAGACCTAGCTATACATTCCCCATACTCTATCGCTTCTACACTCAATACAACTAAAATGAGACAAAACAGTTTTTAGTCTAACCAAAACCTCACAGGAATCCCGAAAACCGATTGTATTTATTTGACGCATGTTGTGACCAGTTACTTAAATGCCAAGTGAACCTGAATATCAGGCAACGAGAGTGAGAGCACGCGACTTGAAGAGAGTTCTATCCTATTAGAAACATATTTCAAACCATTAATGTTGGCTGAGAATCCTTCTTTAAGATGCAATACATTAGGTTAGGGCTAGATACACTCTCCCAACTGCATGTGAGAAACTCTGAACGTTACTAGCAGTCAAATGTAGATCTTCAAGTGGTTCTCTCTCACTTCTGCATTTTATCTCGTCTGCTGTGTACCCGAGAGAGTGCGTCTGAATTGAACAGCTTCTAAGTGGGGCCTCTCTCCACTACACGTGTTCCACCGCTTCTTCAGGGGAAACTATCCATGCAAAACCAGTCCTTTACGATAAATCCAGCAGCAAACACAGAATTCTGCAGAGGGGTGCATAAGTATTGCCAAAAATATGGTGTCATTGTAAGTAGCTGAACTGGGTTTCGTTACGGACTGTATCTAGGAGGATGACGTTGTACATTTCGACGATCTCCGATACATTAACAGAAATGAGGATACGTTTCACACGGTTCTCATTGTATACGGTTGTATATGCATTTCAGTAGTGATCTTGATCGCAATCAAAAAAAAACATACAAACATAATAGAAATCGTGAAGACCTGACCTTCCATGCCCGCAGGTCATTATAGACTAGCGTTCGTAATTCGGATCGTCTCTTCATTTCCCACACACCCTCTCGAAATCTCAGGCAGCGTTAACTTTATTGATTGGATTCTGTAGAACTCAATCTCATGCTCATTGGCAGATCATCTGAAAAACGCTTGAGTTTCAGGTGATGTTCATTAGCCGTGAATATTGCATTATTTAGTTTGACGAGCATGGAGTGACCTTAAAAATATCAAAGCCTCAAAACTTCAACAATTTGTTCAAATGTCAATACGTTTATTCTATCCAAGGATAACAGTTTTACTGTAGTATAATTTGTAGATTTTGATTATCCATTCTCCTCATGAGATTCTCTCGCATCTGATCTCTTCATAGTACACAATCTCTAGCTGCCAGCTGCTGCTAGAGATTATACAAAAGAAAGAGATTCTTCGCAGTCTCGGCGAACTCTCCAAGCTTGAGAGGCGAGGTGGCAGCTGCTCTCTCCATGTTGCGAGCTCTCCCGCCTTCTGATTAGGGAGGATGTGGAACGAATAGAGCGGCTGTCACGTAGCCTGGACAGTTGATAGAGTTTACGATCGTGGAGAGTGGGGATGAGAGGGGCAGCAAGGGACCTCGTTCTCATGATTGCTCTCTAGCTTCTTCAGGTAAGCTACCGGGTATAGATTGGGGCAGAATCGCCATTGCTACAAATTCAGAGCATATCACGCCCCTCACGAGAGAATCGATCTGATCTTGGGAAAGGGGTCAATTTTGGCTATCGGGTTTTCGATGGTTTTGAGCTTCCCTTGACTCAACTAAGACCCCCCTAACCGGAATAGTTCATACAACCATTCATCTTCGAGTTGCTGCACCGGTCGTTCAATCACCTCTTACTTTGCCGATCACTTAGAACACTTCGGAATTAAGTTATAACGCTCATTTCTGGCTTCCCCAGCTAACTTTCGATGCTCTATCGATCAATATAATTCATAAGGCCATGATTGCATTTTTGGTGGATCTACATTCAACGAGGTGTATTTTGAAAACCGCTCGAAAAATTAATTTTTTATGTGGTAGATGTAGTTTTCCGAGACGATTCGATTGCGGGGTTTATGCTCCCATATCTCGGGAGGTAAGTTAGTTCCACATGCGAAAAACATTTTCAAATGATTTGAACTTATTTTTGACAGTGGATTTTAATTAAATTGTCTCTCATTCCGCTCTGACAGTGTTGAGTCGCTCGGTTTTTCAAATACGTGTCACGGAATGAATGGGTGAAAAGATTACACATTCCAGTGATTCAGTGAAACGTATTTGAAAAACCGAGCGACTCAACACTGTCAGAGCGGGGAAATTTAATTAAAATCCACTGTCAAAAATAAGTTCAAATCATTTGAAAATGTTTTTTCGCACGCGGAACTAACTTACCTCCCGAGATATGGGAGCATAAGCCCCTCAATCGAATCGACTCGGAAAACTACATTCACCATATACAAATTCAAGATATTTTTCGAGCGGTTTTCAAATTACACCTCGTTGTATGTGGTGCCACCGAAAATGCAATCATGGCCCAATGAACTACATTGGTCGATATAGCATCGAAAGTTAGCTGGGGAAACCAGAAATGCGCGTTATAACTTAATTATGAAGTGTTCTAAGTGATCAGAAAAGTAAGAGGTGGATGAGCGACCGGTGCAGCAACTCGAAGAGGAATAGTTGTATGAACTATTCCGGTTAGGGTGGTCTTAGTTGAGTCAAGGGAAGCTCAAAACCATCGAAAACTTGATATCCAAAAATGCCCCCTTTCCCAAGATCAGTCATTTTAAGTCGATTCTCTCGTGAGAGGCGTGATATTATCTCTTGGTCCTGAATGGCGAACAGTGTGCTAAATAGAGATGGTCGTGTTATCACTCATAAGCATTGGGCTATTAATTAATATTTTTTTCCAATTAACATTATGTTATTCAATAATAGCATTGAATAGTAACCACAGTTACCGCCATTGAGTACCCGGAGTAAATTTCAAAATTTAGTTTTCATTAGTGATGAACTTCAGTTTCAGTTTCAGATGAGTTTCTGACGGTTTTCTTTTGCACTGACTATTCATTTCTTTAGTTCACATTTGCGATCAAAATAATTTTTAAAAAACAATCTGACAGCATCGAGTATGATCTAAATGTGGATGCTACTCACTTTGGAGGGACTTGTCGTGCTAAATTACACATTTCGTTTTTTTTTATGTTTGCATGCTGTATTAACGCCAGGTGTCTCTATAGATTGCGGAAAAGCCCTCCACCAATCAGGATTCGTTCCCTAAAGGCACTCTCAGACACTCTCTCAGACAAGGCACTCTACCATTTCCCTGTATATCTCCTTATCTGTACTATAATTCTCACTTCTGCGATCTCTTTCGCCCTCTGAGCTTCAGCAAGATAGAGCATGGTGAACGGGGAGAGCGGCTGCCACGTCTCCTCGGCAGTGGATAGAGTTTACGAGCGTTGAGAGTAGGAATGAGAGGGAGAGAAGAGGACCTCGTTCTCTCTCGATTCTCAGTGTCCCATTGCTCCGTTTGATTGGCAATAGCCACTGAAAGAAATAAATGTCAATTGCGATAGACGTAAACAATATAAGACGGTTGAAACTGTTTTCTCCAAAGCGAATCCACTGTTTTGGAAGGAGTTTAATCAGCGAACAATATTCTTGTACGGAAAGATATTATCGATATCACAATTCCCATATACCCTCTCGCTCCATCCGATATGATAATAATTACGATGAAATTTCTACCGATAATTATCATTCCTGGACTTTCGAAAATTACAAGATGTTATATAATTTGAGCGTGTTGCTTATCATTATCCGTCCTATTGGCTCAGCATGCGAAGACCAGCGGATGAGTTTCAGACGATTTTCATTAGATATGATTGTTTGCATTTTTGTTTAGTGTATGTTTCACAGTGAAAAATATAAATATCAATAATTAATCTACTGTTCCCTCTATATTGTCGGTGATTGTTGGATCTGGTTGACTTTAGATTGAAAAAAAAAACATGAAATTGTGTGAAACAGGACCAGAGATGCGCTGTCTTATTTTCATAGGAGAACTGTCTACGCTAGAGAAGCAAGGCTTCAGCTACTCTCTTTTTTTTTGCAATTTTGCATTCTTCCCATTCTCACTCTCACAACGCTCTATCGCTTTCTGCCTCGTTGAGAGAGCGTGTGGAACGAAGAGAGCGGCTGTCACGTAGCCTCGGAAGTGGAGAGAGTTTACGAGCTTTGAAAGTGGAGACGAAGGGGAGGGAAGAGGATCGCGAATAATTCAGGTTTGATAGGAGAGTTTTTAAACGTTGTTTTAGAATTTTACTAATCGGCGCATTGACTCGCCATACGGACAGTTGATGAGTTTCATTCGATTTTCATTAGGCGTGAGTGTTTGTATTTCTAGTTATGTGGTGGAACGCAAGTAAAAAATATAAATATCAGTAAGGAATCAACTTCGCCCTACATTCGATGCTGGCTCTGAAGTATCTCTAAACTTAGGCAATATGGTTCACTACCACTTCTGCTATGATGAAGTTATACAATACCGTATGACCATACATGCGCTTTTCTCATGTCTTTGGAGCACTCTCCACTGAAGAGGAAAGATGCCATTTTAATCTCAATTTTACTTGATCTCTCGGCTCTCTCCCGACGAGAGCGTGGGGGGGGGGGGTGACAAAACCGCAACCGACAAAACCGCAACGGAGCGCCGTTCGCTGGGGAGTTGGTCTTGTCACTTGGGAGTTTTTTGAGTTTTTTCATTGTAACAAGTGTGCGCTCCTCTACAACACCCTGTTTAGATCATCTTACAATTCGATGTTGAGTTTCGCTTTCTATCACCGTATAGGGGTTCATGGTCCAAAATTGGGAATTTGATTGGAAAATCATGGTTATATAAACCGCAAATGCTGTCTCCAATAGATATCCATGTTGATGGGTTGCAGTAGTTCCTGGAGTAATGTTATATCGATTGGCTACGGTACGTTGTCTTTATCGAACCACGGTTTTCCACTAAAATACTCAATTTTGGACCATGAACCCTATACGGTGATAGAGAGCTAAATTCAAGATCGAATTGTCAGGTGATCTAAACAGGGTGGTGTAGATGAGCACATATTTGTTACAATGAAACAACTCCCAAGTAGCAAGACCAACTCCCCAACGAACGGCGTTCCGTTGCGGTTTTGTCGGTTGCGGTTTTGTCACCCCCCCCCCCCCCCGAGAGCGTGTATAACCGAGAGAACGGTGATGGAGAAAAATTCGAAATTGCATTTTAAAAATTATCCTTGCTATTGCTATCTCTGTATAAGCGGATGAGTTTCAATTGGTGCTCATTAGCCGTGAGCTGGCTTGAGCTATCGACAATAAACATTTAAAAATTATTCCTGAAACTATCAACAGTTTGCCGAAATTTGCATCTTTTCAAACAGCCCGCTCTCTTCACTTTGCACACTCTCTCTCTCACATACAGGCCTAGTAGTGTTCTCCCGCGAGCCCAGTCGTGAAGTCGGGATTAGGGTTTCGGAATTGGGCGCAATTGGGCATCTTTTGAATCATTTTCAGATACGTTTCATGTGCACTATATATGCATACTATATATTGTACATGATACACATCCGAAAATTATTCAAAAGATGCCTAATGACGCCCAATTACGGAACCCTAGTCGGGATGTCCCTTGCATTTACCTCAAATTCAGGGCAAGCAAATGGAAGGGGCCAACCAGAGATGCGCTCTTCTTTGAGAATTCTCCATGCCTGGAAAGGCGTCCACTATCTCCATCTCGTACACTCTCGCCTTCTCTACTGACACTCTTACCGCTCTACGCTCTCTCCTCCCCCGCTTGCTCCGGAGATCTGAACGGGAAGAGAACGGATGTCATATGTCCTCGGCAGTTGAGATAGTATCCAATTTTTGAAAGTGATGATGAGACTTAAAGAATGAGGGGAAGCAATATCCACTGTTAAAACTTTTTTGGATATCGGCGCGAAAATAGCGATCCATCTCCCTCAAAAAAAATATCTTTCCTTATGACTCGATTGCGAATGCGCTGATATGTGAATCGATTGCTTATATGAATGGAGCTGTATTATTCAAGAATAACTACATATATGCGCATTGCATACTGTCGTTAGAATGTGTTATGCATTCCAATGGTTATACATATATCTTTAACAAGTTAATGCGCGAATACATAAAGCCAGTAGCTAGGAACTGGCAAGGGGTTTTCGATGTATTGCCTGATCATGAGAAGCGCTTGAGTTTCAAAAGATTTTTTCATTTTGCTCGATTGTGTATATTTTTTGGTGGAGACGAGGAGTAAGGGGAAAACAACAAAAAAATACAAGAACGGATATTTAACTAGCCATTGTTTCGATGTTTATTTGGATCCTTATCCATTCATCAATGATGCAGCTGAAATCCATAAATGTTTGCCTTTGGGAGATGCGGGATGAGAGGAGTTTTTTGGTAAGTACGTACTCTCTCCCCGGACAGATTGGTGAGAGAGTGTGCGGAATTAAGAGAGTTATTTCGAGCGAAGGTATACCTACTGCACATCCCATACGCCCTCATTACGAGTGACTGATACAAAATAGTGATTTACTTAGGGAGATAAAAAAAGACGATTTTTGGAGGGATCTGTTGATCTGAACCCGAAAAAATCAGGCTACTTGGTTGATCTGGCTGATCGGGTTGAGTTTCAAAATGTGTTTATTAACGTGAATGTTGCAATCAAAATAATCCCTGAAAATATTAGTAGTTTATCACGCGTGTCATCTAAGAATCAAATATACTAATTCACAACAGCAAGGTCGAAAATGTGCAAATGACATTTTTGGATAGTCCATAGGGTCCCTCACAAGATAGCGTCGAGCTTTTTGTCATATCTCTTATTTCTGACCTTATTTAGGTCATTAAAGTTTTTATGGTCCCAAAAATGCAAACTTTGGAGCCTCACAGCTCGTTTCAAAATAAATTTTATGACAAACTGAAAAGAACGATTTGTTCCTAGGATCCATAACAGTGTCCCTAGCCAATTGGGCTGCCAATATTTTAATTTGCATTTTCGTTAATCGATTAAAATTAATCATTTTCACCACAAATCGAAGCCCAGGTTGATTTTATACTCAAGACCTAGATCTCGGAAAGGCGAATCGAATGATATGCTAAACACCTATCATAAAGTGGTGTGTTCGTAAGTTAACGCAATTATTAACTTTCAATCCTGAGTGATGAGTCATCACTAATTTGATTCCTCTTATCGTTTTAGGTTTGATTATGTTTCAGGTGCACTACATCAACCAATGCTTATCCGCTACATAATGAGCGTAAAACATATTAGAAAAGGGTGCTCAGCCCTCTCATTCCGCGCGTGCGAGCGGGAAATTAGAGGGCGAACGATGGATTAGTGATGACTCATCACTCTTCGAAACTAGGAATGAAAAGCTAATAATACCGTTAACTTACGAACACACCACTTTATGATAGGTGTTTAGCATATCATTCGATTCGTCTTTCCGAGATCTAGGTCTGGAGCATAAAATCAACCTGGGCTTCGATTTGTGGTGAAAATGATTAATTTTAATCGATTAACGAAAATGCAAATTAAAATATTGGCAGCCCAATTGGCTAGGGACACTGTTATGGATCCTAGGAACAAATCGTTCTTTTCAGTTTGTCGTAATATTTATTTTTAAGTGAGCTGTGAGGCTCCAAAGTTTGCATTTTTGGGACCATAAAAACTTTGATGACCTAAGGTCAGAAATAAGAGTTACACCAAAAAGCTCGACGCTGTCTTGTGAGGGACCCTATGGACTATCAAAAAATGGGCAAAGAAGTAGGGGTCAAAAATTGTGCCTAGAACAGCCCGATTTTATTCGATTCTTAGGCGACACGCGTGTTATGTAAAAATATGGTGGGACCAGCGAAACGCAGTCGTCGCAGCGTAGAGGAACTCTCTATGCGAGAGGAAAAGTGGCAGCTGCTCTCTCCATTGTGAACATTATATCACATATACTATTCCCCTGCGAGAGAGTGTGTGGAACGAAGAGAGCGGTTGTCACGTAGCCTCGGCAATGGAGACAGTTTACGAGCTTTGACAGTGGGGACGAAAGGGAGAGAAGATGATCTCGCTCTCTCAATTCCCAGTGCTCTCTTGCTACATCAGGTAGACGCAAAAATATCGATCTCTAGCTCTCTCTCTCCATGCTCTGTCGCTAAATCCAGTATGATACATAAACAAAGAATTGCTACTAGAAATTACAATAACCCGACAAATTCTGGTTAGATTGGAGAGTTTGGAAATGCGCCTTTTACTACTCGGCGAATTAGCTGAGCATCCTGAGAGCTGATAAGTTTCACACGATTTTCATTAGGCGTGAGTGTTTGCATTTCTAGTGTTGCGTCGATACGCGAGTGAAAATACAAATATCAATAAGGAATCAACTTCGCCCTACATTCGATGCGTACTGGCTCTGCAGTCTGTCTGGATTCTAGCTCCGCGGAGAATTGCAAACTTATGATGCAGTTATACAATATGGTATGCATGCACTGTTCAAGGTGCCATTTCACTCTTTACAATACGTTGCCCTGGAAAACTAACGATCTGATTCATTACCTATACACATGACATAATTATCTTCATATCGCATGTTCTCTCGCCTTATGCGTCCTGACAGTCTCACTCCTGCGATCTCGTCCTCCCTCCGAGCTTCGGCAAGAGAGAGAGCATTTCGACATAGCGGCTGTCGCGGCTTTCAGTCCATTGTAACGGAAGTTAGTTGTATTTGAATTCCCGCAATTGGATATCTCCGGAAAACGGAGATCAATCAATCAATAAATCAATCATTTATCATGCATTTCTTGCAAGTATATTAAATTACAGATTATATGTGGCAAATGAGGTACATGAAAAATACGATGCCGCAACTAAGTAGCAAAGGGGAAGGCTATGAGACATTAAATCAGAGCAATAATGAGTAATTATATTATATGAGAGATAAGATACACAAAATAGGAACGAAAGTGCACTGGCAATAGCCTCAGCAAGAAATAAATGCCCAATTTTGATAGAAAAACATCGATCTCACTCTCTCCAAATCTATACCTATATTTAAAGCGCAGTGTCCGTACGTTTGTCCGGATTGTGAAATCGGTAGGAGGGCACTGATGACGTTAGAAAAGTATCACCCAAATACAGTAAGCCAAGCAATAATTAGCAATAGGTCAACTGCGGAGAGGAGAGGGATGGGTCGATTTATTTGATGGAAAATGAAGTGCTAGTGGGCAATATCCTCAATTGCAAGCATTGCTAACTGGCACAGAGAAGATTTGAAAATTCAAATTTGCTTTTACAGTTCCATAAACTTTGCTTGAGCATATGAGAAGCTGTTGAGTTTCACACGATATCCATTGAGCGTGATTGCTTATACAGTTAGTGATGGCGAGGAAGAACGTTGCAATAATAATAATATCAATAAACGATCAAATCTCGCACTGAGTTAGTGACTGGCACGTTCTTAGTATTAGCAATGATTAATTTCTAAAAATATACGTTCCAATATTTTCATTGTACACACCCTATCGCATCCAAATGATGATATTGATTGCAGAATTAACAGATGCGAGCGTTCAGATACACAGAAGAATCCATTTGATGCATCACCAGGCTGCCAAGTCGTTCAAAATTAGGGTTCAGGAATTGTGCGTAATGGGGCATATTTTGAATCATTTTCAGATATGTTTCGTGTGCGTTATATTTGTAAGCTATATAGTGTACATGAAACATATCCGAAAATGATTCAAAAGGCGCCCAATTACGCCCAATTCCGGAACTCTAGTCGACATTCTGGTAATTGCCTCTTCATTTCTCACTCTCTGGTCGAGAGAGTGAATTCGATGAAGAGACGATTACCCAAATTTCGAGCTCCAATGTGTAGGTTTCTCTTATTGGAAAATATTTGATGAATGTTCGTGTTAGTTTCTAGCGCACTAAATAAAGAAACGCTCATCAGCTGAATTGATCCCCTGAAGCATATCTGAAAAGGTGGCAACAATTTTCCAATAAGAGTGTCTAGTGGTGTCTAGTGTCTAGTGGCGAATGTCTAATGTCTAGTGGCGAAGTTGGTCCACTCACACTTCGGTGGGAAGAAGACGCCAGAACAAACTCAAAACCTCTCATTCGTTCCTCATTTTATCCCGGTTTGCATTGTTGTATTGATTATTCGATGTTTGAATGATGGGCCTTGCGATCTCACCGCGGTTAATTATTCAGGACCATTGGGTGTATTTTTCAAGGGACATATAAATGTCCCATCTCGAGAGATTGCCTCGTGAACTCTTCCGGATGATAATCGATTATGCACTAGAATCAGTCTACAATCTGAACGTGGTGAGCGATCGTATATTCGAAGTGTAAAAAATTACGTAGATTTTTCACCAATCTCAACTCTGAAATACAGAAAAATCAGAGTCTGAATAGATGGAATCATATACAGTACCGTGCAAGAGTCTCGCAACAAATTTGTTGTTGTCATAACCACGTTCAAAATTGAGCTAGAGACTTATGGTTGGAAGCATTCGAGAGCTGAACATCAGGAGAACATAGTCATATGGCACATCATCTGAAATATATTTATCGCTGGTTTCTGAATTTAATTTTCGGTATGACAATTTTAATGTATTTTTTGAAACTCAGCCGTAAGTCGATGTTGTCTCGTACGAACTATGATGAATGTATAACCATTGATGTTTACAATCCACTATCTGGCTGGCTGGTTGCGCATCGGAAAGATCAAATATATCGATTTTCCGAGACCTCCGAGATGTGTTTCAACGGCTATATCTTCGCTCCCAGTTGAGCGATAGGGTCCCTATTTCGCAGCTACTATACACTAGTAATGTAGAAACATTTTACCAAGTTTCATAGTGAACAGACAACAAATTGGAAAAATCGAAAAATGTGGGACTCGAATTTTCATGCATGTGGAGACGACCTTTAACGCTATCGAAAAAATCCGATTTCTTCTACATTTATTTAGAATCTAATAATGAATAAGTGTGCGGAATCACGAAGTGAGATAATTTGTCCAGCACATTTTACAGCCCAATAACCACAGAGAGTCAGAACGGCCAAAGTCGTCAAAAATCGTCCGTTTCGAAAGTCGGCCTAGCTTAACGGGAGAGTTTCTTTAAAATTGGCTCCAATTCAATGGGAAATGTGCATATCTAGGACTTGCAAAGCTGTTAGACGCGTTTTATGCAATTTTAACAAGATTCAATTTTACTTTGTACCTTGTATTAATGCTCATGACTATCTGATTTTCTGCGATTATTGGGTTGTAAAACGTGCTGGACATATCAATACACTTCACCATTTCGCACACTTATTCATTAATAGATTCTACATAAAGATGCCAGAAATCAGATTTTTTCGATAGCGTTAAAGTTCGTCTCCATATGCATGAAAATTCGAGTCCCAAATTTTTCGATTTTTCCAATTTGTTGTCTGTTCACTATCAAACTTGGTAAAATGTTTCTACATTACTAGTGCATAGTAGCTGCGAAATAGGGGCCCTATCGCTCAACTGGGAGCGAAAATATAGCCGTTGAAACATATCTCGGAGGTCTCGGAAAATCGATATATTTGCTCTTTCCGATGCGCAACGAGCAAGCCAGATAGTGGATTGTAAACATCAATGGTTACACTTTCACCACAGTTCGTACGAGAGAACAATGGCTTACGGCTGAGTTTTAAAAAAATAGGTTAAAATTGTGATACCGATAATTAAATTCAGAAACCCGCTATAAATATGTTTCATATCATGTACCATATGACTATGTTCTACTGATATTCACCTCTCGAATGCTTCCAACAATAAGTCTCTAGCTCCATTTTGAACGAAGTTATGACAACAACAAATTTGTTGCGAGACTTTTGCACGGTACTGCACTAAGCAGTTCATGTACTACAGGGTGTCCAAAAAGTATTGTTACACTTTTGAAACGCGAATTTTTTTAACATGTAGGTCGAGTTGTCAAAACCTGTAATAACACGTTTGAGCCCACCCTTCGGTGCGTTGAGGGAACCTACTAATTAGTTTACCATAGTCATGGTTCGTCCAAATCGCTATCGTCAAACTATTATCAACCTTTGGACCCTCGGCGACCCCCCAGATTCCATCAGGAGGAAGCTTCGTATTTCCCGAATGACAGTCTATCGCACCATCTCCCGTTTCAAGCAGTTGGGCACTGCGAAGGACCGTCCAAGATCAGGAAGACCCAAGACCGCTCTCACTCAGAAGAACAGGAGAATCGTGGAGAAGAGAGTGAATCGCAATGCCAAACGATCCATCAGGAAGATGGGTAAGGATCTCAAGATCTCCAAAGGATCCGTGTGTGCCATCGTTCATTCTCTTCTCAAGTCCTACCCCTACAAGATGAGAAAGGGCCATGGCCTCACTGATGTCCACAAGCAGAAGCGCCTGAAGAGATGCAAGCTGCTCCTTCAGCGGGCCGATCGTGGGGAGCACTTGACTACCGTTTACTCTGACGAGAAGCTGTTCTCAGTCGAGGAGGTCTACAACAGTCAGAACACCAGGATCATCGCCAAGTCTCCTCAGCAAGCTGACGCCAGAGGTAGAACCATCTCTCGCATTGCCCACCCCCAGGCACTGATGGTTTGGGCTGGTGTGTGCTCGACGGGCAAGACTCCTCTCGTGTTCGTGGATCCCGGGGTCAAGATCAACAAGGAGTACTACACCAGGGCAATTCTCCAGAAGGCCCTTCTCCCCTGGTCCCGCTCCCACTTCAAAGGGGCTCGCTGGACCTTCCAACAGGATTCAGCGCCTGCTCACTCGGCAAAAGTGACGCAGGCATGGTGTCGCGCCCATCTGCCCGACTTCATCTCGAGTGAGGAATGGCCCTCGAACTCCCCCGATCTCAACCCTCTGGACTTCAGCATTTGGTCAGTGTTGGAGAAGGAGGCCTGCTCTACTCGCCACAAGAACCGCGATTCCCTCAAGGCAGCCCTTCTCAAGGCATGGGAGAAGATCGACGTCCCTTACCTGCGGGCCGTCATCGACTCGGTCCCTCGTCGTCTCAGAGAGGTCATCGCGGCCAATGGAGGCCAGATCGAGTGATCGTGCATTGTTATGTTCATATGGTCACTGATAAATACTGTGCCCCGTTTGAGTTGTCTATGTTGCTTTTAAAGAAAGATACATGGTTTTATCCGTGTAACAATACTTTTTGGACACCCTGTATTGATATGTATTTTCTTTCAAATAAAAACTCTTTAGGTGTCTCAAACGATGAAGTCGCTCACTTATGAATATGCTATGCAACGGGCAACAATTCCAATCGTTAAATGCCTTTCGCTGGGCTCATGGGTGTGTAAATAGCCAAGTCAAGATGATATAAAAAGTATATTGAGGGTCACGATCCGAATAGCATTCTTTCAATCGGAATATTGGTTTCATTCCACCCATTCCGAATACACCCATTCCGATCTGTTTGAGATTCGCTTAAAGCTCCGAAAATCGGAAGAAGTTGAGATCAATAGATTCAAAGAGCGAGACTGTTTTGTGAGTTCTTTTACGATTTCTTATTAAAGTGATCTTATTTCCTACATTTTTTAAGTAATCCGTGTGAAATATATCGTATTTACACCTTGATTCCATTTATAAGCTAAATATTTCAGCAATATTATCTGTATATGCAACATTTGGGAGATAATATAGGTAGTACTGTGGAAGTATTGATCGACATTATCGGAAGTCAAATCGATGAGTTGCATTTGGAAAACAACAATGATTGGAATCCCCTGGGAAAACACTCGAAAGTCCTGGATGGAATGCGCTGTCGACGACTCTACATTGGACTCGGAACTCCCTCTAATGACGATGTGTACTGTTACAGTAGAATGTGTTTTAAAATGGTGTCATGATATTCTTCTTACATTTAGAGTATAATTGCGGAAAATACGCACAGCTCATTCATTATTAACGCGATTATTAATGTGTGAAATTAAAAAAAAAAATGTATAATGACATCCCTTTGCGCTCTCACATAATATCACTGCATTTGTTCTTGAGTACATGTTTTTGCAGTGAATATCTCATGAGACTGATCAGTTCACTCAATGTGTACCATCTATCTATTGAAGTGAGGGACACCAACTTAATCGATCCTCGTGAGTCAAGTTTTTCCACAAATACTGTTATTTCAATCATAACTTTTTCTCCAATCATAACTTTTGTTTTAGTTTTTCCACAAATACTATTATTTCAATACTAAACTCGACAATTCAGTGAACTTTTTGATGAGACTGTCGCGAATCCTTCGGTCTATCAAGATCTCCCAGGGACTTGTTTCTAATATTCACGTAGGAAGCAAGTATTTGATGGGAATCCACGATGGCGATTGGGTGGAGATTATCATAGATATTTTCTCGAATAACGTTGAGAAACTAGAGATTGCGAATGATTTCTATCGTCATTTCCTCCAAAACGAAGAAGTTGACGCACTAAAAGAGGTTGGATCAACTTCTGATGCTCAAATTTTTGCATGTCAAACAAGATTTCGGCAATTCACAATTTGTAGTTTTTTAGTATTTTTATATCTCAATGACATTTTGTTCATGAAACGACTGCACGAGAGAGGTTATGGAAAGCTTTAACAATTTTTTCCAGAAATTACCAAAGCTAGGGAAGTTAATCTGGCTGGAAACCTCTTGTGCTGTTAGAAGATCTAGGAAGATTTCTGATGAATACTTGATTAAAGGTAACTTCGACATTCCTCACACAATATAGTATACTTTCAGTATCTCGTCACATCTTTACAGTGGAGCCAATCTCAAGAATGGAGAAGGATGTAACGAAGGATTGATAGCATGCACCATACATTGTGAATATGCAATCTTGTTGATAAACTTTCAATTTACCAATTGAAACGTACCAGTTCTCTACCTTTCAATTTCAAATAAATCAGTGGAACATTTCAAAGAATGCAGCAGTGTTGGAAGGACCGGAATTACAGCTCATGCCTCCCCCACCCTTATCCCTTCCCTTTCTTTCCTTGTCCCAATTAGGACAGGAAGAGAGACGAGCTTTTAATTCGATTCCCTTTGAATTTTCTCCAGAATACCCAGTAGGATCGTTATTCGGCTAAGTGTCTCTTCATTTTTCTCACTGTCTCAAAGAGAGTAGATTATCAAAATTGTAGACATATGCATAAGACCAATGAAGTACAATAGTACTGAAGGGACCGGAACTACAGCCCATCTCCCTTTTCTCACTTCCCTCATCCCTTGCCCTTCTCAATTAGGCCTAACTAGTCGTCATCTCCACTCTCGATCTCAACTCGAGTCGGCGCAGAATAAAGAGAAGCAAGACTCCGCGAGTCTTCGTCACGCGAAGCACCGGAAATGGACTTCCGCTCTCTCGATTTTGAACGCTCTCTCGTCCTTAAAATGGGTCAGAGAGAGAGCGCCCAATGGAGAGAAGTAGGACCGGATAATGGGAGAAGAGGCCTCGATGCTAGTATCTCTCGATATGGTGCTATCTCTTGTCGCTATGAGTGGCTATAGATGGAGAAAAGCCATTGCTACCAGCCATCTCAGACTCGCCAACTCTATAGACGCCAAGAGTGGCCAGAGAGCGGCTTTCATTGAGAGAATTAGACATAATGGGAGTGAATCTGGGCCGGGAATTAAAGAATGGAAGAGAGGGAGGAAGAAGCGTATTGGTTTCTCCGTTCTTGGTCGCTTACTGTTGTTTTTGCTCATCGAGCCTCAAGGAAATGTGGTTAATCGTTTTCGAAATCGTTGGTTCTTGAGTGCTTTATTTTTGTTGTCGATCGTAACTGATCGGAATAGGTCTGGGGAAAATTACATGATCCTGAGCGAAGAATCGGAGAATTGGACCACTCGACTCTAAGTCATCCGGCCTCATTTCCAGTCCATTTGAAAGACATCACGAGCATTTTTCTGCTTCGTTTATACGAGATTCTTACATTCAATTCGGCTGATTTCGCAAGGAATATCATCTACGTGCTCTACCACTAGCATAGCAAGAAAGAGGGCAGACAGAACGAATAGTGTCATTTCTTCTTACGGTAATCCCTAATTTCCAGGCCATTTGATCTTCAGAGTCACCATCCTCTGTCCGCTTGCTCAAGTCGAATCATTGTTTTCGAGACGGTGTCTCATTTCCAGTCCATTAGGCCCCTCCTATCGTAACCGGGAGTGAAGCGAAATGCCGTCATTCCAAGATATTTGACATATATGTTGAGCCATTTCCCTTTTGCAAATCATTAGGCGTTCATCACGACTCATCAACTGTTGTCTTTGTCTAAGGATTATTTGAGATTTCCAGGTCATTAGGCTGGCTGGATAGCAGCAGAGGTCAAGTGGAGAAGGATGAAGAAGATCGCCTCGCCCTCCTCAATGAAGGCATCATATTTCTTCCTTTGTTCAATTTTTGGCCCTATGACGCCCTATGATTTCTACTCCATTTCTTTTCAAACAATCCAATTTTGTATTAGATTTTTGTTAATTTAGAGATCACTTTAAACCATTTAATACATTTCAGCAGGGCAACGTCCTCGCGTTGCTCAACACCCTGTACACGTCGGGCTTCGCCTCGGCCTCTCCGGGGTTACCGATGCTGAAAGGTGAGCTGTTGGAATGTCCTTGTACCTTCCTCTCGTTTGCCAGAGCAGCGAAAGAGCACATCTAATGAATAGGGTATTTAATCGAGAAGCCACAACTAGGGTTCTCTCATTGGATTTTTTGTGTAACATTTTAGATATGTTTCATGTTCGCTATATAGGTCATATGTATAGTGCATGTGAAACATATCTGAAAATGATACAAAGAATTTCCAATAAGGGAACCCTAGCCATAACTAGTGTGTCCGACAGTTCGAGAACTGATCTCGCGCTTCCTTCCTTCTTCACACATTCTAAACCAGTCACGTGGCGAGAGAGCATTGGACGTGCAATTCAATTCAGTCCAATTCAATTTGTGAGACATGAAGATGCGAAGCCCCAGTTATCGAACTCTAGTGCATTGGACATCCGTGTTCGCGAGAAATGTTTCTTTTCGTCCTGCGAGCTCTTTATTAGTCGATGTAATATGCACAAAAAGAGCGTCAAATGCTAAAAATATTGTGAAATGCATGTTCTCGCACTCAAATTTGCTTCTTGCAATTGGGAAAGATGTGGTCGCAACGCTGTTCAATTGAAGAGTTTGAATTGTGTTATTCTGAAAAGCAAGTGCCTTCTATCAACCCACCTTGCTCTCAAAGTTGTTTCATGAGCACCTGAAACATATTTTTGAAATTTATAATGCTTGTGATTCAAACAATGTTGTAATCTTCCAATATTATTATATATCATATTACAGATCGCACAATGCACACGCTCTATGCGGTCTCCTTCATCGTCTACACGGTGAGTCGGTCGCTTACTCAGGAGGAGGCGCCAAGTGGGAATCAGCCCTGTTCTATCCTTGGGTGCCCCCCCCCCTACGCAAAGATGACTTTACAAGTTGAATCCAAGGCGGAAAAAGTTGGATTCAGGACTGGATCCAAATTTTCATTCACTTTAGCGTAGGGGAGGCACCCAAGGATAAAGCATGGACGATTTCGACTTGGGCCTCCTTCTGAGTAATTCGCAAGACGTGACTTTCGTCACTCCGCGCGCTCTCTCATCGATCTCATTAGCGAGAGAAAACTAAGAATGACTAGAGTCATTTTACTAGGAGCCATGTCTAGGTGCGCCATAATAAAACAATAATCAGATCTGTGTTGTTTCCTGTACATGTTGAAAAATAAATGTCCAGCCACGTCAAAAATTTTACAGTCGTCAAGATACGACTACGCTAGGTGCTGTTGTGCGGTGAGGCCGACTACTGCTAGGACTGCGTATCTATGCTGTCCAAACTACTTCTAGGGAACATTACCTTTCGCGACCGAGGTCACTGCCAATTTACCGACCCCGGGGGGATAGAGGGCTTGGCCAGGCAGTTCGACTAATAACAACCACAAATAAAAAGCACATTTCAGGTGAACATCGTGGCCGACTGGGTGCACGTGTACTGCACACTCAAGTAGTGTATTTATTTATTTATTTTGTATTTTGCTTGATTCGAATAGTAGAGCGTCGACAAAAATAATTACAACTTTTTCTTAGGAGTCAAGAGGTATCCTCACCAAGTGTTCTTGCCATAAATATATATAAGCACATTTTTACAGTAGCGATCTTTCAGAACGAGATTTATTGTCAATTTTTATAAAAGCCAAAAAGATAAGGAGATTCATGGAGATGAATTTAAAATTTAAAAAAAAAACTAAATAATAGCAGGCGGGTGTTTCGGTCCTGGGTGGTAGAAACACAACAGTTTTTTTCAGGGGACTCGTGACCTCCTATCCACTCGAGACCTGGCTGGTGATCGCCCTGGTCATCTGTGTAGTGGCAGGATCGATGATCACTGGACTTCTGCTTGTAAGCCCTATCTCAGTTTGGAATGAAACAAGAGTTGGGCATTTTTCAAAGTATTTATTTTCTAAATCAATATTTCTATTCCGAAACGGAATAAAAAACGACACTGAAAGCGTATGAACATAAAGAATATGAGACAATACATGACAGGTGCTCTGCGTGGAGAATGCCTTCGCGCATCGACTCGACATCAAGCCCTACAGGAGTGGGCTGACTATCATCATCGAAGCGTTCGTAGAGTGGATACAGGTGCCTTTTCGCACAATTTCCAGACCACTAATCTGACTGTGTTACCTTGTTGCGCGTTGTAGCACAAATAAATGAGACAGGTGAGTAAGAAGAGTCAGTTGAGTGGATCCAAGTTCTTTGGCTGACCTATTCGCATTTTTTTAGAAAGACACTCTACTTAATCTGTGTGGAACCTAGTTTGTTAGACCAACGCGAGAGCGCTGAAAATCGAGAGTCAATTCATGCGGAGATGCCTACTCAAATCTCATTGCGTGTGTCTATATTTCTTCACAAAAAGTGGGAATAAGAAAGCAGAGTAAATGTGAGGGAGAGCTGGTCCGGAAGCATTAATAAATGAGCGATGAAGGAGAGACCGAATGAACATCACCAGCCATAGCTGAGTTGGTAGAGCGGAGGACTGTAGATCCTTAGGTCACTGGTTCAGATCCGGTTGGGTGGAGTTTCTTTTGGATTTTGTAAGTTGTACATTTTTATTTCAAAACAGTTGTATTTCCAACGCAAATCGAGTTTCCAAAACACAATAGCCGTTATAGGTGGTCGTGCAAAAAGAATTCCAGCCAACCGGATTCGAACCAGTGACCTAAGGATCTACAATCCTCCGCTCTACCAACTGAGCTATGCCTGGTCTCTTCGTAAATGTTTCCAACATATATCCATCTCATGCGTGGTCTAATTATTTTGAACTGGCAATCCATTCAGTATTGAATGTGTTTCAGAAGCTCTCATAAAAATTGAAATATATCTTTAGTCTGATTCCGTTGCCGCGTAGAGTCTAAAATTATTATAGGATAACACAATATTTATTATCTGTCAATGACGGTTTTTAATTCATACCTGTTATCGCAGGCCTTCAACTGCTTCCGTGTCTCCTTCCTCGTCATGTTCCTCCACGACGCGCCGATGGTGAGTTTCATGACTTTCGGAAACATCGTACACTTTGATCATGCTAATGTATTCGAATAATGCCCATGTCGGAAATTGCGTTATTTTTTCAAACTGGTTAACTCATGAAGCAGTGAGCATTTGTGTTAGAACTAACATCTGTTTATGAATACAATTGCTCAGACGATCGTCAACTTCTTCTTCATCGCCTCGTGCCGTTGTGCCGGGCCAACTGTGAGTACATTTATTCTCATGGCCCAGCTTGTTTACTTTGTTACTCTATCATATCAGCGAACAGTACAAATAGTTTACAAATTTACGATTCGTACTTTTCAGGTGCTTCCCTGGTCCCTCCTCCTCTCCTGTCTCACCACTAACTTCTCCCTGCTCTGGCGACTGACGATGCTCTACTTCGCCTATCGACGACTCGTCTGCCCGACCCTGAAAAAGGTCAGAATACTAGTGTTTTATAGCTAACAACCTAAGACTTAATTATGTTAAATTTTACTTACTCTTTTCATCGGTCAATGGTGCACGGAATACGAAGTGCATATATTGCGGTTGACCATGAACTAGCAATTACTCTTGATGCTTTCGCCGATGATAGATGGAAATATATAGTAACTTCGTAGAGATTAAAGATTTTTAAAATTATTGTATGCAATGTACACCTCGAGTTCACTGAAAATCGTCCGTTCCAGATATTTTTCAAAATTTTGTGAAACATAAAATTTGCAAGCTGATATCAATAATATTTGGTAGTGCCACAGGCAGTGTCAACGAGAAATTAATCACAGTTGATCATAAACGGAAGATTAAATTAATAATATGGCAATTGTTTATTGATTATTCTACGTGTTGAGGTAGCGACTCCTACCCGCGGTGTCTATCATTTCCCCACGCCGCACGAGCACTTCCTAGAAGCGATTGACACGAGGTCAGTCTGCATTATTTTGTTGTTTTTTGGTTTATTTTCCACTATATAGTTGATCTGTTTCATCAGAGAAAACTTCGAGATTTTTTCACGCAGCTCGATGAAAAGTTGAAACGAGTTGAGCTGTCGAAATTATTCGAATACGCTTGCTGATTTGAATGAGTTTAAGAGGCTATTCTAAAATGCACAAGCTTTCCCTTATTCAGTGCCACCTTCGTCCTCACATATGAGACCGTTTGCGATAGATTCAACAACTCGTAGCGAGGCCTCGGAACAGCTCGAAACCTCAAACTCACGAAAACATGGTTTCTGGGGGTAGTTTTCGATGCTGAACACAATGCTCACCATCATTTTGCATAATTCGTTCATTGGGGTCCGGTGTGGTACCTTGTCACTTCCGGCCAAAACTGGTTTTATATGTGCATCTCGGCCAGATTAGATGCTGGAAGCTCGAAATTTCGCGAGCAGAATTTCATGGCGAATCGAGCCTTGTATTTGATTTGTCATGAATTTTGTCGGTTCGCGAGATAATGCGACTTTTTGACTCGATAACTTGGGGAGACCCTAACCATTCGATCCGGCTTTTCATGCTGATTCGAATGGTATATACATGTATGGCGATTGGAGGTCGACATAGCATTCCTTTGTTCGATTTACTGATTTTTCACTGTATTTCACTGGGGAATTGATTAACAAGAGGGGGAAAATGAGAGGGAGAATCATTTCTCGTCATTTTGACCCTCTCATTCTTCGATTTACACAGTGAAATGCAGCGAAAATAAATAAATCGAACAAACGAATGCTATGTCGACCTCCAATCGCCATAAATGTATATACCATTCGAATCAGAATGAAAAGCCGGATCGAATGGTTAGGGTCTCCCCTCGCGCAAGTTATGGAGTCAAAAAGTCGAATTATCTCGCGAACCGACAAAATAAATGAAAAATCAAATACAGGGCTCGATTCGCCATGAAATTCTGCTCGCGTACGCGTAATTTCGTGCTTCCAGCATTTAATCTGGCCGAGATACACATAGAAAACCAGTTTTGGCCGGAAGTAACAAAGCACCGCACCGGACCCCAATGAACGAATTATGCAAAATGATGGTGACCATTGTGTTCAGCATCGAAAACTACCCCAGAAACAATGTTTTCGTGAGTTTGAGGTTTCGAGCTGTTCCAAGGCCTCGCTACGAGTTGTTGAATCTATCTGTCTCATATGAGAGGAATCGCGAGAGAATCGAGCATTTTAGGTGGGTTAGCGGCGGTAAAATACAAATTTGTCGTATCTGGCTAATATTTTGGTACCAAGTATTTCAATTGATGCTCTTTCAAACTGCGTTGTCAGAATTTCGATAACTGTCCTCATCGTCGAGATTTAGAAGGCCAAACATGGTACTATCACTTTTCGGCAGTCAAATCGCGCTCACTTAAATGATCATAAATCCGTTTAAAATTGAGATAGAGCGTCGTTCTTTTTTTCCAAAGACAGCTACCATCATGCGCTACAACTTTCATGTTGACGATGTCATTCCTTGTGCAGGCCCTGGTTCGGGGTGGTTGGGTTCACTAAAAATGACTTTTCTCAAAAAATCGGAAAAAAACTTCTGGGATTTTGTGCTCATTTGGTAGTGCCTATGGGTGGCTATCTAGTGCCCAAAAATTGGAAATTCTTATCGAAATTCTGACGACGCAGTTTGAAAGTTCATCATTTGAAATACTTCCAAAATATTAGCCAGATACGACAAATTTGAATTTACCGCCGCTGAGTGCTCGATTCTCTCGCGATTCCTCTCATATATCAATTATAATAATCTAATCAATTTGGTTGAATCAATTTGTTTGAACAAATGTTAATTTTATTAAATTTCAGTGATGACACGCGCCTTCGCGAGTTCGACGAGCTGTGGCCGGTGCGATGGGCGAGACGGATCACTTATGGGAAGGATAAGGAGGTGAACTAACAATGGATTATGCAATAACCCTAAGTTCAAATCTAAAATACTCCATTTCAGTTGTCGTATGATTTCCAATGAAAAGTTAATATCTTAAAGAATCTGCAAGAATAAACGAAAGAGGGGAATCTACTAATAATGTTGTTAAAGATAATAAATTTGCAGCCAGGGGAGAAGCTGGAAGAGCAGCAGGGGAAGGCGGTTCAGATTGCGAGAAGCGGATCATGCACACTGGTTAGTTGAGCGTTGTCATATTTATAATAAGTCGTGCTTGCTCTCGAAATAGTTAAGAGTATTGCGACAAGCTCATTTTTTACTCACTCACTGACACGTACAGTACCGTCGGAAAGTCAGTGGACACTTTTTGAATCTTTTATAACTTTTTGCCCAGGAAAGGCATCATTCTAATAGTAAGGCATATTGTACCAAATGTATTGGAGATTATGATCATCATATTGTGATATTACGAAATTCCATAGTTATTGCGTAGTGATGACGCAATCAAAAGACACTTTTTCAAAATGGCATTATTCTTACATACATTTTCCCCTTCTCGTCAAACTTTCTGAGATTGGAGAAGTGACCGAGGCCTAACCAGAATTAATTTTTGAAGGTGCTCGTCGGTCGCACATCGGCTGCAGCCGAGCTGCAAAATAAAGCTCAAAAATTCAGATATCGGTTCCTAACCAAGCTAAAGACTTGTTCAAGGCATGAAAATGATCGACATCACGAGTACAGATGATCCTGAGAATATCAAAACAAATTATCGATATTTGCCCTCAGGGCATGAAAAAATCACTTTTTTGCATGACCATTTTTTGAACAACTATAACTTTGCGGGAAATGCAGTTAAAAATCTGGTTTATGCATAGGAATGTTAAAAATGTATTAAAGATCTGAATCCCCACTTTTTAGAGCGATTGGATATCTCCTGTAAAAGTGTAGGAAAACTGGCTCGTTTGGCTACTAGGAAATATTTTCATTCTCAGATTTCGATTAAACTTGGTTGATGGACACCATCGGGGGTCAAAAGAAGATCAATCAACTGATTTTGGTGAAATCTGCATATTATCGATTTTTGTGATCTACTGCGATAAATTGACGTATTTCAGCCAATTTTGATCGTACATAGAACTTTTTTTTGCATTTTGCTCAAAATCGAGAGATCTACAACTTTCTCGACGTAGGACCAACGGCCAAATCAAGTCTTCATAGTGAAAATAGCGAAAAACTGAATTTCGTGATGAGAATATCGATTTTTTGGCTTCGTATACCAAAAACACCATCGTTTTTATTCTTGATATTAAATCTCCATACAAAATAAGGGAGGGCTATGTTGACCATTTTTCATATCTCTGTCCTTTGACTATCGATTTACTATGGGGGATTCTCGACTTTTCTGGACTTGGTTATTTTTTGAAATATTTCGTTATTTGTTCACATTTCGGTTCAACGTGGTCCAATCGTGCAGTCAAAAAATGCAATCGATAGCTCGTTTTCTCACTGGATTTGAATCTTAACAATGTTTTTGGTTAACACGTGAACTGTAAATATCGCACCTCCATTTTGGAATAAATAAGATAATTGGAGAAGAGAATAGCATGAATTTGAGCGGAAATTAAAAGAAAAATGATTAACAATGTCTAAAAACATTGTTAAGATTCAAATCCCGTGAGAAAACGCTTCTCATGCGAAATTTGCAGCTGAAATATCTCAATTTTACCAGTTTCAGACAGTTTTCATGAAATAACTTGAAAACGAAGAGTCGTAGCGATTGGAAGCTCTTAAATGAATTGATAGAGCTTGTTGAGAGCTATCGATTGCATTTTTTGACTGCACGATTAGACCACGTTGAACCGAAAAATGAACAAATAACGAAATATTTCAAAAATAAAGTCCAGAAAAGTCGAGAATCCCCCATAGTAAATCGATAGTCAAAGGACAGAGATATGAAAAATGGTCAACATAGACACCCCCTTATTTTGTATGGAGATTCAATATCAAGAATAAAAACGATGGTGTTTTTGGTATACGAAGCCAAAAAATCGATATTCTCATCACGAAATTCAGTTTTTCGCAATTTTCACTATGAAGACTTGATTTGGCCGTTGGTCCTACGTTGAGAAAGTTGTAGATCTCTCGATTTTGAGCAAAATGCAAAAAAAAAGTTCTATGTATGATCAAAATTGGCTGAAATACGTCAATTTATCGCAGTAGATCACAAAAATCGATAATGTGCAGATTTCACCAAAATCAGTTGATTGATCTTCTTCTGACCCCCAATGGTGTCCATCAACCAAGTTAATTGAAAATCGGCCATTCAAAATATTTCTAGTATCCAGCGTTCCTACACTTTTACAGGAGACCCGTGTTAATACATTTTGAAAAATTCCTATGCAAATACCGGATTTTTACCTGCATTTCCCATAAAGTTATGGATGTTCAAAAAATGGTCATGCAAAAAAGTGATTTTTTCATGCCCTGAGGGCAAATATCGATGTTTTGTATTCATATTATCAGGATCATCTATACTCTATACGAAGCCAAAAAATCGATATTCTCATCACGAAATTCAGTTTTTCGCTATTTTCACTATGAAGACTTGATTTGGCCGTTGGTCCTACGTCGAGAAAGTTGTAGATCTCTCGATTTTGAGCAAAATGCAAAAAAAAGTTCTATGTACGATCAAAATTGGCTGAAATACGTCAATTTATCGCAGTAGATCACAAAAATCGATAATATGCAGATTTCACCAAAATCAGTTGATTGATCTTCTTTTGACCCCCGATGGTGTCCATCAACCAAGTTTAATCGAAATCTGAGAATGAAAATATTTCCTAGTAGCCAAACGAGCCAGTTTTCCTACACTTTTACAGGAGACCCGTGTTAAAGGACTGATGCTCCACTTTTTTGAGCGATTGAATATCTTTCCTGTCCGCGGCGTGCGTTTTTCGGGGGTATACTAGGGTCGGAAAACACCGTGTTTACGCACTCTCGTCGTCTGTACTCTCTCGTCCATAGGGGTAAACAGGGCGTTTCCCGACCCTAGTTTACCTCCAAAAAACGCCCGCCGCGGGCCGGAAAGATATCCAATCGCTCTAAAAAGTGGGGATTCAGATCTTTAATACATTTTTAACATTCCTATGCATAAACCAGATTTTTAACTGCATTTCCCGCAAAGTTATAGATGTTCAAAAAATGGTCATGCAAAAAAGTGATTTTTTCATGCCCTGAGGGCAAATATCGATAATTTGTTTTGATATTCTCAGGATCATCTGTACTCGTGATGTCGATCATTTTCATGCCTTGAACAAGTCTTTAGCTTGGTTAGGAACCGATATCTGAATTTTTGAGCTTTATTTTGCAGCTCGGCTGCAGCCGATGTGCGACCGACCAGCACCTTTAAAAATTTATTGTGGTTAGGCCTCGGCCACTTCTCCAATCTGAGAAAGTTTGACGAGAAGGGAAAAATGTATGTAAGAATAATGCCATTTTGAAAAAGTGTCTTTTGATTGCGTCATCACTACGCAATAACTATGGAATTTCGTAATATCACAATATGATGATCATAATCTCCAATACATTTGGTACAATATGCCTTACTATTAGAATGATGCCTTTCCTGGGCAAAAAGTTATAAAAGATTCAAAAAGTGTCCACTGACTTTCCGACGGTACTGTACGTGTCAGTGAGTGAGTAAAAAATGAGCTTGTCGCAATACTCTTAACTATTTCGAGAACAAGCACGACTTATTATAAACTGACTTTCGTATTCTGTCCACTGACTTTCCGACGGTACTGTAGTATTGCGCATTTGGGGCAACGAAAATTGTGAGTAGAGGAAAGGGCACTCTGGTTCGTTGTAAAGTATAACTCGAGAAACTGCACAATTATTTTACTAGGATATTTTGTTTTTGCTTGGATACGACTACACTGAAGCATTGTGCACCAGAGTTTGAATTTGTTCATATATTTTCAGTGAAACTTATCCATAACAATTTTGAGCAATATTCAATACAGCAATAAAAAGTGTGAAATTTGTCACAACAATGATTGGTAATTTTATAAATTTGATAATTGAAGTGCTATCTCCACCTCGTGCGTGCTGCTCGGCTCGTATTCTGCCTATGGCTCACTCTGTTGGGTAAGCATTTCCGTCTCTTAGTTTTGCACAGTCTCTCGCCCCTTGAATATTGACCGTATTATTCTGCCAAGCAAGGCTATTAATCCAATTATTATATGGGGTCTGCACATATGGTGCCCTTTTGGCCGATTGCTTTTTTAAATCTTTATCTATAGAGATATACGAGAAAAAGAGAGAGAGAGAGAGAGAGAGAGAGAGAGAGAGAGAGAGCAAGAAAGAAATGGTAGCTCAAACAATACAATGCAGGCTACCTCGGCTTCTTAATTTCGTGTTGCGCGCCCTGCTGCTACCACTACACGTGCAGGTTTGATTCTAATTCGATATCACAAGAATATGTTTTTAAGTGTTCATAATGGAAATCTAATTGAAATCAGTTGGAACACTCAACATAAATTATAGATTTTATCTGAAACATGGTAGTTTTCGATGTGATCAGTTACATTTATGAACTGTTACGTTTCAGGTAAAATAAATATTTTCACGTTGAGTGTTCGAATTAATTTGGTAGGGCACAAAAGACAATAATGTCCCATGAATTCAGGCGCAACAGCTTCCACCATCGACACTCTTTTGCGAGGAATTTCGTTCGGTATGCAGTCATTTTCAATCTAAATTGTAATGTGGCGTTAAAAGCTCTTCAAATATCGAATTTTGCATGGTTTAAAGCAGAATTTTCTACAAAGAGCCGGTCTTTCAATGATTTTTAAATTTTAATAATTCATTGACAACCTTGTGATTTTCCAGTTACTTCACCTACCTCTTCCACTACTTCATCTTCTTCTTCTCCGTTGCTGCGGTAAGATATGTTTTTAATAATTAATTGTCTGAATTTAAACAACACCTTTTTCAGGTCTGTGCTCTCTTCTCGATGAACACCATACTCCTTTCGTCGGTGCACGTATTGGGATCGAATAGTATCCCTCCTGAGATTGACCAGGTAAAGTCACCCCTTAGTTAATAATAATTCTTTATCATGCGACAGTGCAGAGGTATAAAATAGATGTTACAGGGAAAATTAGAATCATGATAATTACGATGTGATATCTAGATGACAAAGGGAGTATAGCCGTCAATTACAAGTGAGAGTGAATTAGAGATAATGAGAATAATCAATACTATTTATATCTCTCTGAGCGAGAACCGTTCACTACATCTAGAAATTACAATATTATTAGGGATACGGTTCCATAAGGGCACAACTCTATTTGTGAGAAATCTGTGGTAAAAAGCAGATATGGAACGATGTTTACGTAACTGGAAGAGATTGGGGCGCCTAGGTCGAGGGGGGGGGGGCTAGGAGGAGAAAGGAAGGGCAGCCTATGTCTACATCTTCGTGAATAACTTTATATACGAATGCTAAGTCAATAATTGTACGACGATACTCTAAAGGTTCTAAATGGAAATAACGTAGACGATCAGGATAAGACCTGTTAGGGACGCGACATTTAAGGAGTACAGATTTGGTGTATTTGCGCTGGACACGCTCGATGCTATTAGACAAATCCCTACTCTGAGGTGACCAAAGTTCAGAACAATATTCAAGGATGGGGCGGACGTATGTGACAAAAAGTCGAGAATAAAGCTGAGGATTTGTTGATACGAAGGTGCGCAAGATGTATGAGCAACGAGAACGGGCCTTTGAGATCTTACTAGATATGTGAGCACTAAATTCTAGTTTATTAGAGTATGTAACTCCTAAATCGGTTAATTGGGATACGGTAGGAAGAGAAATACCATTAAGAGTAAAGATAGAGGGAGGATGTGATCTTCCTATAAGCATTGTCTCGGTCTTAGTGAGGGATACGGTAAGGCCCCAATCAGAGGACCACTTAAAAAGGATATCAAGAGAGGATTGGAGAGAGGCAGGATCAGAGTAAGACCAGAGTTTGGCATCATCGGCATAAAGAATACAGCGAACATTTGGAGGAAGTAGGGAGGGTAGGTCACTGATGTAGAGGGAGAAGAGAAGAGGCCCTAAGACAGAGCCTTGAGGCACGCCTAAGTGGGCAGGGAAAGAGGGGGAGGAAGAGGTATTGACTGATACTGATTGTGATCTACCGAGTAAGAACGAACGAATCCAAGATAAGAGGGATCCACAAATGCCTAGAAGGGAGCATTTGTGGATGAGTAAGTTGATCGGGATAGAGTCAAAGGCACGCGAGAAATCGATAAATACAACAGAAATGTAGTGACCATCGTTAAGTGCAGAGTGCCATTGAGAGAAAGAGTTAAGAAGTGCAGAGGTGCACGATCTACGTGGGCGGAAACCGTGTTGGTAAGGGGAGATGAGATTGTTCTCGGAAAGGTACTTCCAGAGAGTCTCGCCTACGATTTTCTCCATAACTTTGGAAGAGGAGCAAGTAAGTGAGATGGGTCGATACGAGGAGGCAGTGTTTTTCGGGCCCTTACGCTTATAGATTGCCTTGACTTTGGCAGTCTTCCAAATGGAGGGAGAGGTGCCATGAAGTAAGAATCTATTGAAGAGGATGGAGAGAGGGATGCAAATGTGTGGGGCGGTACGCTTTAGAAAGACATAAAGAATGTTATGGGGGGAGGATGATGTGCGAGGGGGGAGGCGAGAGAGGAACTTGGCTACTAAGAGAGGGGAGATGTCAACATAATCAATAGAGACGGGGGAAGAGAGAGTACATGTGGAAGGGATGGCTAGGGAGGAACGATTGTAAGAAACAGAAAAATGGCGTGCTAGTTCACATGCCTTAGATAAGTCAGATACGCAGAGAGAACCGTCGTCTCATATATGACTTCCTACATTTACGTAATAGGCGAATGGAGCGAGAGGAGAAACGGATACGCTTTCGATTGAATGAGCGAAGTGGTACGAAGTTGTCTATGATAGAGTGGACTATTTCGAGGAAACTAGAGTAGAGAAAATCGGGGTCGGAAGAGGAGGATAGCAGAGAGGTCCAGTCGACAGCGTCAATCTGAGAGCAGACTGCGCTCCAATCGACTCGACCGTAGTCTCTACGGGGTGCGTTGGAATGGGGAGGAAGAGATATGGGAAGAGAGAATCGGATAACAGAGTGATCGAGAGAAGGGAGAGGAGGTTCGACAACACAATCGTCGACGAGATGAATATGAGAAGTAAAAACAAGATCGAGAATATTTAGATTACGAGTAGGCGAGGAGACTATTTGATGGAGAGGAATAGATCGGGAGAAAGAGAGAAGAGCATTGGAATGATGATTGGTCGAAGAGAGGGAGAGAGAGGGCCAATCAATTTCCTTGCAGTTAAAATCACCTACTAAAATAATGGGGGAGAGATGGGAACAGTTCAGATCATAGATATACTCAAGGCACTCGTTAAAGGACTCAATACAACACGAAGGGCTGCGATAGACACAAATTAGGATCAAGGAAATGGATGAAGTGAGGGCTATCTGACATGATACTAGCTGGCAGTAACCAGAAAAGGATCGGGATGATATCAAGGAGGAGGGGAGCGTACTATCAACAAGAATGGCGACTCCGCCACCTGGTATAGAGGGGTTTCGATCGGCTCTGTACACTACGTATCGGTCAAAGGAAAGCATCGCGTCAGTTAAAGTGAGGGGAGAAGCCCACGTTTCAGTTAGGTTCAGAATGGAAAGGTCTGAAGAGAGAGCATACTGTTCTAGAGTGTGGATTTTAGAAAGCACAGAGCGACAATTAATCAACGAGCATTTGATTGAACGGGAGCGACTATTAGGATGAGAGAATGGCAAGCTGCGTGATGGTGGGGAGGGGACAAGAGGGGGAAATGACCCAGACGATGGAAGAGAAGAAGGAGGGAGAGAGAGGGAAAGGATGGGATGAGGTGAGAGAGTGCACTGGGGTGAGGAGGGTGCAGTGAGCGAGAGAGAGGGGATAGACAGAGGAACCCCTAGAGGAATGACCTAGCCGAGTGTGAAAGTGTGACCCTCGTTGTGAGTGGGGGAGGAAGAGACGATAGAAGAGTCAGAGGGAGTGGGATGCTCGACAGAAGGGGACAACGTTGCAACGTGGGGAGCCTTGGCGGCCGGCTCACCGGGCATCCCTCCAGAAGACGGACGAGTACGAGTCCTAGACTGGGTTCCACCACGAGAGAGTGACGAGAGAGAGGAATTCCCTCGACCACGACCACCACGATTGCTCGATCGACCACGAGAACGAGAGGATCCCTGAGATCTATCTGCGAAGAAGGGATTGGCACCGAGAGAGTGGGAGAAATGGGAGAGAGTTGAGAAGAGGGAAGGGACACTTTCGCTGCCCTCTCTCGATGCTCTCTTATGCATCTCTGCCTGCATACCTTCAGGGAGATTTCTGCACTCTCTCAATTGGACAATTTCTCACCACGAACCGGATCTGGCCTACCTCCAGATTCCTCTCGTACGCCTCTCTCTTGAGCTTTCGCTCGAGAGAGAGCTGGTCCATCGTATAATCGGGACGAATGTACGCCCGAGTGGAACCAGTGAGGCGTCCGCACTTCACACGGATCGCCTCAGCGAGGAACAGAGTGCGAGAGGCAGCACTGTCCAGTTGGATCTTGATGATCCGAGGATAGGAACTCCCATCTCTTCTTACCTTCGGATGTCGGAAAAACGTTACCTTCTCCTCAGACAGCAGCTTGGTCAGATCAGGATTGCCAATCTCCTGGAAGATCCTCAGCAGCATCGCCTTGTCCTTACTTACCGTATCCTCCTCGTTCTCTCCCTCGGGGACGTTGACAAGAACCGCCCGAGTGGCCTTGCCGTCTAGTGTGTCCTTCTGGGAGAGGACAGAGGCCATGGCTGCCTTGAGATCGAGGGAGGATGAGGCCGCGGGGGGCGACTTGACAAGATGGCAGACAAGGAGACGAACGAGCTCGGTCAGGCCATCGATCGACTTCTGCTGCTGCGAGAACAGCGTGCGCAGTTCGGGATCGATGGTCATCGCGAGAGAGTGAGACAGAAGGAGAGAGACAGAGAAGAAAGACAGGAAAAGGGGAGAGAAGAGGGAGGGTGAGAGAGTGTGGGAAGGGAAGAGAGTGCGGGAGAAAGAGAGAGAAGAGGGGACAGGAGAAGGGAAGAGAGACGCGTATGCGGGAGCGAAACCTATCGCTGCCCTAATCCCGGTCGGGATCCCTCACTTTCCTCGCTGGTCGCAAGTGCAGCACTGTCGGTTACCGTGCCTGGGGCAAGTGACCCGGACCGAACAGTGAGGCCTTCCAAACTCAGAAGAGTAAGGGTAGCCGCGCTAACAGCTTAGAAACTCGCGATAAACAGTCTAAAAGAAACACACGAGAGACCGAGAGGCCGCGATCTCTCTCGGCCACGGAAGGGAGGGACTGTGAGGAAGGGAGGGACTGTGAATTAGTTCTTTTCAATTCGAAAATTTACGAAGTCAATAAATCGGCTGCACTAGTTGCGTTAGTTGCGTTTCATAGTTGTCGTTTCATAGTCGTTTCGTCTATAGTCGTCTATAGTCGTTTCATAGTTTCATAGTTTATAGTTGCGTTTCATAGAGCGCTCATTTAAACGTTCGATGAGTAAACAATGCTAGTCAAGCGAATCAGAGTTTTAAAAAAAACATAATATGTATTTTGCGATTTTAAGACGAACTCAAAACAGACCACATATACAGTACCGTGCAAAAGTCTCGCGACAAATGTGTTGTTGCCTTAACTTTGTTCAAAATTGAGCTAGAGACTTATGGTTGGAAGCATTCGAGAGATGAATATCAGGAGAAAATACTCGTATGGCGCATGGTCTGAAACATATTTATAGCGGGTTTTTAAATTTAATTATCGGCATCACAATTTTCATGTATTTTTTGAAACTCAGCCGTAAGTCGATATTATCTCGCACGAACTGTGATGGAAGTATAACCATTGATGTTCACAATCCACTATCTGGCTTGCTCGTTGCACATCGGAAAGAGCTAATATATCGATTTTCCGACACCTACGAGACGTGTTTGAACGGCTATATCTTCGCTCCCAGTTGAGCGATAGGGCCCATATTTAGCAGCTACTATACACTCGTAATGTATACACATTGAACCATGCTTGATAGTGATCAGACAACAAACTGCAAAAATCGAAAAATTTTGGACACGAATTTTGATGCATGTGGAGAAGAGCGTTAACGCTATCGAAAAAATCCGATTTCTTGCACCGTGATGCAGAACCTATTATTGAATAAGTGTGTGAAATCGCCAAGTGAGACGATTTGTCAAACACATTTTGCAGCCCAAAAACTACAGAGGGTCAGATAGCCATGAGCCATAAAACACGGTACAAGGTAAAAATGAATCTTGTTCAAATTGCATGAAACACACCTAACAGCTTTGCAAGTACTAGATATGCACATTTATCATTGATTTGGATCCAATTTTAAAGAAACTCTCCGGTTATGCTAGGTCGACTTTCGCTACGTTCCATTTCTGACGACTTTGGCCGTTCTGACTCTCTCTTGTTTTTGGGTTGTAAAATGTGTTGGACAAATCGTCTCACTTGGCGATTTCACACACTTATTCATTAAAAGATTCTGCTTCACGATGCAAGAAATCGGATTTTTCGATAGCGTTAAAGGTCCTCTCCACATGCATGAAAATTCATGTCCAAAATTTTTCGATTTTTGCAGTTTGTTGTCTGATCACTATCAAGCTTGGTATAATGTTTCTAAATTATTAGTGTATAGTAGCTGCTAAACATGGGCTCTATCGCTCAACAGGGAGCGAAGATATAGCCGTTGAAACACATCTCGGAGGTGTCGGAAAATCGATATATTAGCTCTTTCCGATGTGCAACGAGTAAGCCAGATAGTGGATTGTAAACATCACTGGTTATACTTCCATCACAGTTCGTGCGAGATAATATCGACTTACAGCTGAGTTTCAAAAAATACATGAAAATTGTGCTGCCGAAAATTAAATTTAAAAACCCGCTATAAATATGTTTCAGACCATGCGCCATACGAGTATTTTCTCCTGATAGTATCTCTCGAATGCTTCCAACCATAAGTCTCTAGCTCAATTTTGAACAAAGTTATCAAAACAACAAATTTGTTGCGAGACTTTTGCACGGTACTGTATGTATTATTTTGTACAGATCAATATTCACGTGACTTTCAAATCGTATAACTTAGGTTGACATAATAATCGCCTGAAATAATTCCAGGCCTGTGTATCCATCTCTGTCCCCAGAAGGACAATCGCCCTGTCCTTATCTTCGATGCCCATTTTCGAAAATAACAAGCCGATGAAAGGTTCTGAAGATGAAAGGTTGCGAAAAGTTTTGAATAAATGATTATTTGCAGGTTTCGAGTCGATCGCTTGCAAGCCCGTGTGGGAGGATGGAGGGCTAGGCATGGGACTGAAGAGGTGATGATGGCACCTTCGTGCAGTTATTTTTACTTAAATAACAATTTGGCATGCTTTAGATAAAAGTGAGGACATAATGAAGCGCAGGTAATGATTTGACATTTTATTTTTTAAAAGACTAAACAATTCAGGGAACCAGCTGGTCCGTGGCAGACTCGACGACGGTTGGGCGAGAGGGAATTGCTGGTGAGTTACTGAATGAAACTCCGATATTGCAATCTGAACGATTAGGGTACACCATTCAAGGACTGTAGGACGGCATGCCTAGCAATGACGTCCTTCATTGTGCGTGCTTTTTTTGCTGGTTCAAGCTGGTGATAGTTCAAACAAAAGATATATGGTTTCTTGCGAAATCATCACTTGAATGGTAACTAATATCATTAGCAGCTTTTGATTCGCTTCCTGTCCATACTGATTTTAAGAACAATTTATTACGTATGTAGGCCGTCTCTACACAAGTGATCATCAATGGATCCGACATCGAGAAGCCATTCCTTCTGTTGAGATACGATTGGGCTGTGATCAGGATTGAGGGTTAATATTTTGTTATCAATTACTTATTGTTTTCATTAAATTATTTATTAACATCACTAATTACAGGAACTGAGCGCGCCCATCACTTCACGTGCACAAGGGGAGATCGAAACAAATGGTGAGATTGTGTTTCACGGAGATAATAATATGTTGTTCAAATTTAGTTTTTGATGAGTTCGCCGCGTCGTTGTCTTTTGAAAAAAATATAATTATATTTTATCTGATTGGAAGATGTCAGAATGCCATCCAGTTTTCGTCAAAAACGATGATTATCCTAAGGAACTTTTTTCCCTTCTTTACTATTTTATTTATCTTCGTGAATGTAGTAATAAGAAAAAAAACTATAAGAATTCTACTGGAGCGTCATCCCTCGGATTATTTTAAGGAAAAACTGTGTGGTGCTGCAGTAAGAAATGAAATACTTTAGGAACGTCACCCTTCCCTCCTCTTCCCTCCTTCCCTTTCCCTACTTCATCGGATGCAGTAAAGACTGGAGATTCGAAGAGGCGAGACTGATCGACTGCGGAGATCTAGAAAGGGTATGGTTAGACTTCGCAAACTCCGCCCACTCGGCTCTGACACTTTACCCCGCAAAAGCGAGACAAGAGGAGCACAGCCTTAATTAGCAACCAAATTACTCGATCAAACACGAATTTGGAAGCTCTTTTCAGCCTCTTTCGAATGAGCCTCCGTGACCCTAGAAAATCCATCTCTCAGTAGGTCAGCATACAAGTTTTATAGAGCGACTTGATCTAGAAAACGATAAAACTCGTATGCTGACTTACTCAGAAACGGAATTTCCAGGGTCGCGGAGGCTCATTCGAAAGAGGATGAAAGGAGCTTCCAAATTAATTTTTGATCTAGTGATTTGGTTGCGAATGAAGACTGTGCTTCTTCGAATTCGAAGCGGTCATGGCTGGCAACTCTTTCTGCGCCCTCTCATCCCTCTCCCTCCCCTCCCTCCACCCGTCTCTCACCCGGCGTGACTAGAGAGCGCCCCGCCTACGTGAAAGCTCGCTTTCTTCCCCTGTAGGGTTCGGCGAAGCCCTACCCGATCGTTTCAAGAATTGAAACGGCAAAGGAGAAATAGGCTCCGCCCCTCTTTCTCTCGTCTCGCTTTTTGGGTCTTTCACGTTATGCTCAATTCATCCACATTTTTGGTCATATCTTGGCTCAAACATTAGATATCAACCTAATTCAAAATGCATGGTCCTATTTAGCCCCAAAGGAACAAATTATCAACACAATTAGGCATGTGTGACGATTTCGGCTAGCTACCTTGTGGTCCCTAGGTATGGTACATCTTGATTGCTTTGGGTAACGTTGCGTTTTTTTTTTTAAATTAAGGTCTCATTGATACAATACATTTGATAAGCACATATTTCGACAAACAGTGGCATTCTCGATTAGCAAACTTGTTTAATGAGTAGTGAAAGCTTTACTGTGTCAAGTAAACATTTATCAATACAGATGCACACAACCACTCCGGTGCCTCACTGGGTGTACTATCCGATGGGTCGAGGTGCCTACTACCCACCGGTAGAACCAGTCAGAAAGAAGGTGAGAAATATTCAACAAGTGGAACACCCTACTGACATTTAACGATATTAATTGCATGATACACCACTGCGATACCAATGAATGAATGCCTTTTGTTCACAGATCTACCAATCGAAAGAGGAGGAACTGGACAGGGATGAGGTGGGATTCGGCAGTGATCGACACTGGCACAAGAGGAGGAAACACCGACATGAGGAGTGATCTTTGAGCTTTGGATTGATGCCTTGAATTTGATTGCTTATTATTTGTAACAAGCATATCACTCGTAATAAAGAGACTCCAACTGCAAATATTCCGAATTCGAAAGTATATGGCCAGGTTTCTGTAAAAAGGAAGGATTCATTCACATTTTAACGCTCTCTTTCCTTTCCGCAGCTTCGCGCTTGTCTTACAGTATTTTCTTATATGTCGAGGGCAAAAGGATTGCATCGGCCGGGAATCGAACCCGGGCCGCCCGCGTGGCAGGCGAGCATTCTACCACTGAACCACCGATGCTTGTTTACATACGGTGAACACTAAGCAGCTCACTTTGAATTGATCTGGTAAAATGAATGGGGAAAAGTGAACAACGTAGTTCTTCCCATCTAAAGCTGTTTTTTGTAACTTTAAATGCCTGATCATGCAAAGCTGAAATCGAATTCTTAGTTATATAATTTATCGGTTCATATGAGAGACTATCTGAGAGGATCGAGCAATTTCACCTATGAACCGTACAGCAAAAAATACAAATCCTTGAAAATAAGTCCCTTAGGTTACTTTTACACGTAGATAAAGAAAATCGACCTTAGAAAACCGTATCTCTGACTCCTCATTCTCTGTATTGCGCCGAAGTGTGCGGTCGGATTTTGAAAATTTTTTTGGAGCTTCTAAACTCCATAACCAGATAGCGATTCTGAAAGATCTCGACGAGATAAGCATTTTTCCTGTTGGAAGTGAAGGGCTAGCTTATCTGGAAAAAAGTTTTAAAAAAAGTTTAATTTAAAATTTTCAAGTGGCCGCCCTGAAAAAATTTATTCCATAGGGGGGATTTTGGATATTTTCATTGAATTCCCCGTGAAAAACTACCCCTTATTTTAAAATTGCAGCGAAAAATATTCCTTAGGTCACTGGTTCGAATCCGGTTGGCTGGAATTCTTTTGGGTTAGTTGTCATTTTAGAAAAATTTATGATCGTTGTTGTATTGCGCAAGTTGAGTTTTGAACATCGTGGGAAATTCGAAAATGCCCTTTGCTGATCGTTCCAAAAATTGCTTACTCCAAATGCAAATATTAAGAATTAAAAGGTCTATTGCAAGGTTCCTGTGAAAAGTAAGATACATACATATTTTTTAACGCTCTCTCTCTCTCCTTCCCTTAGCTTCGAGCTTGTCTTACATAATATTTATATCAGTCGAGGGCAAAAAGATTGCATCGGCCGGGAATCGAACCCGGGCCGCCCGCGTGGCAGGCGAGCATTCTACCACTGAACCACCGATGCTTCTCGGTTACGCTCGCAGTGAAGGCTAAGTTGCTCAGGACGTTGAAGCGGCAATGAACGATCACAGCTGAACACAATTGCCATTGATTCTCAAAATTTTGCATTAAATGTATTTTACTGGATATTTGCTGGCAAAATTCACGAAACCTACCCATGCTAATGTATGGGAAGTATTGCGTATACCCTTTCAGAAAATATGTTTCAACTGTGTCTCGATTAAGATTGGACCGAATTACATGATATTTTGAAAATATGCTGTCGATTCTGGTTACATGAAACTGGTTCAGATTTTTTGCATCGAAGACCAAGCATATAGGCTCCACTATGAGTGCGCTATATTCACCCACCAATCCTTCCTTTTCACAGGAACCTTGCAATAGACCTTTTAATTCGTAATACTTGCATTTTGAGTAAGCAGTTTTTGGAACGATCGCCAAAGGATATTTTCAAATTTCCCACGATGTTCAAAACTCAACTTGTGCAATACAAAAACGATTATATTTTTTATTCTAAAATGGCAACTTACCCAAAAGAATTCCAGCCAACCGGATTCGAACCAGTGACCTAAGGATCTACAGCCCTCCGCTCTACCAACTGAGCTATGGCTGGTGATACGCAATGAATATTTCCTTCTCCTCTCATTCATCAATGATTCCGGACCACCAGCACTCATTCTCATTCACTGCGCTCCCCTCTTCCCATCGGTATAATGATAGAGAGATCAAGTAGAAAGAAGAGGGTCATTTCTTGCTCCGTTTCTTACAATGTTGTTATCGTTCATTGCCGCTTCAACGTCCTGAGCAATTTAGCGAAGGCTTAGGCTTCGCTAAATTGGCTTCGCTAAACCCTGGGTGAATATAGCGCACTCATAGTGGAGCCTATATGCTTGGTCTTCGATGCAAAAAATCTGAACCAGTTTCATGTAACCAGATTCGACAGCATATTTTCAAAATATCATGTAATTCGGTCCAATCTTAATCGAGACACAGTTGAAACATATTTTCTGAAAGGGTATACGCAATACTTCCCATACATTAGTATGGGTAGGTTTCGTGAATTTTGCCAGCAAATATCCAGTAAAATACATTTAATGCAAAATTTTGAGAATCAATGGCAATTGTGTTCAGCATAATTTATTGCGTTGATCGCGATAACGGATTGATTGAAATGTATGCATGTAAAGTACAAGCATACCTCTAAACACTGCTGTGTTTGTTAGTCATTGTGATTTGTGACAAAAGAATTATGATAGTTCAAAGTACGGACACAAAAAACCGCAAGACTTTTGCAACAACCTAATACATATATTGTCCACATGCTCCACCAACATTCTTAAAAGAGAACAGGAATTTTGGAAATTTGAGAGGGGAGAATCTCACCGATAACATGACATTCCTGAGTTGGTGTGGTACACAATTGATCTCGAAATAATCGCAATCTCTCTGTATCAAATGAGAAATGATTACCGAATTATTATATGTTCAGAATAGCTCATGATTGCCTGCCAATTTCACAACGGGTACAGAACAAATGATGACAAAATCCTTCTATAGATTTCAAAGAAAAAATTCATAACAACAAAACATATCAGCAAATTCTAACAATTCTGAAAATTTTGGAAAATTTGCACGTTCTTCCCACAGTGACGGTATAAAATGCGCTCGATTTACTCCGCAATCCACGTCCCAATGCATCGCTCCATCATCCTTCTCTCCATTCTCCTCCTCGCCTCTTCCGCGGAAGCGCAGAGAGCCCAGCCCCAAATGAAACTCGACGACTTCCGCCTCCTCAACGCACGCGCTCTCTACAAGGTTGTGTTCATCAAAGAATATTCGAAATAGAAGATTAAAGGTCGGAATAAGACTCTAGTCGTGGGCACTTTGACAATCTTAATGGTTTGCAAGCCCCACTGCATGATCTTTCATGTACAATGTTTGACGAGAGTTCTATTTTGAGGGTAATTAATAATATTCTATAAACCACTTTTTATAGGCATCGAATGCGAAGAATGAGCTTCTTAGCTTCTTTACACGAATCTGTGAGTTCAAACATTGTACATCTCATAGAAACACAAATCAATCCATAATCGATAAAGGTGCTACTTCGCCTACTGTCATGGGCAGAGCAAGGGCGTTTGCTACGGAGCTTGCAAGCACACCGGGCAAAGATCTCGACGGCAACCTTCTCGCGATTCGTAGCTGGAAACAATAACCAGGCCACGTGCGAGCATGAGTGAGTTGTTGCCGATTTTATAATTTATTATTAGTTTATAATTATGAATGTTTGTCTTAATAATGACGTGTTCACTTTTTTATTGGGTAAATTTTCGAGGGAAATGATCTCGCCATTCTGTAAACTCTCCTATCTGATTGAGAGCACTCTGAATGAAGAGAGTCTCCCACGAAGCCAAACATTGTTTCGATTCGTCTTTCACGCTCTATCACTAGTGAGCAATCGATTGAGAAAATACCTATGAAAATGACGATGAATAAACTAAAGCTGTTAAGTTTGCATAAGCTTCCCTTGTTCAGTTGCAAGTTGGACTGCGGGAAGAACGAATGTTCCAAAGGGTGCGCAATCCTTTGCAAGGCGCACTACTCCTTCCCCAACCGAAGAGAGTACGTGGCTGAATTCGTAAAATTCTTCCAGAGACTCACTGCAGCCACTAGATTATAAGGAGCTCTCAGCCTGCTATGGTGTACCCAATCAGACTGATAAATGTTTCATATTTGTCAACCCTTTGCGACGAGTACTCGTTTTCGTTCAATTACAACCCGCTTATCCTCGGAAATTGTGAGAAATCTCGCTTATTCGATTATTTTCCCGTGCAACAGGTGAATGATTCTTCAATTACAAATGGTCATATGCTCATTACTGGGGGCCACGGCAGGTGGAAAAATGATGCCAAGTCGTTTTGCTCGTGTGTTTTCGTCGAATGTGGTGGGCAGTAGGGTGGTGAAAACGACTCTCGAGTACTCGACCTTGCTTACTCCCCCTATCGAGCCATCGAGGCGAGTCTTGTTTATGACCCCCTCTCCCCTCGATGGCTCGATTTAGAGGGGGGAGGGGATCGAGCCATCGATTCCATTTCGAGCCTGAATCGAGCCTGGCATTTTCTCAGCTCTCCGCGGACCAAATGAGCTAAATTTGACACCGTTGGAATCAACTCGATTAGTGCTATCCAGCACATATTAATTTGATCTCATAATTAAAAAACAGAATTTTCATATTTTGTGGCCATTATTAAGTAATTTCAGTAATTGTTCGATGAAAATTTATTCAAAAAGTGTGATAATATACTTCAAACGAGTCATTCAATTAAACATTTTATTAAAGCTCTTCTTCCTCATCATCTGAGCAATCTTCCTCAAATTCGCTCTCGTCCGATTGGTATCCATAGGTAACATTAAGGGGTGTGGTTGTAGAGGGGTCAACATTAATGATTACTTCTAACTGTGGAACTAGAATCGGGGGAGGGGCGTAGGATATCTCGCGTGCTCGATCTCCGATGTAGTTCAGTCTAAGCAGTAGGCAGGATTCCATGGTCTCGTGAGATAGGTTGTTCCGGAGACGCTGCTTGTCGAGCAGACCTGAAGAGCACGAAATAAATCAATACATTACAGTGACATAACTGATATGATAACCAATCAATCTCTCACCTGCAGCACTGAACACTCCTTCGGCAGAGACTGCGGTGGCGGGGATGGGGAGTGACTTGAGAGCATGGTGAGAGCTTATTCAGAACGGGCAGTCAAGAGACTGAATAACTAGGTGAATGACTGAGATATGATACCAGGGTCAGAGGGAGCCATTTAGGGCTTCCGAGTAGCGTCGTAATTAGTCTATAATCATAAATTGTAAAAGAGTTGGGAAGAAAAGGCGGGCCGAATGATTACAACAGGGTGTTACAACCGACCCCAGCGGCGACCCTTTGACAAGAAGCCGACAATTGAAAACGGTTGAAAAATGAAAGAATATAAATTTAAAATGAAACAAGATAATAAAGGGATTTGATTTCACACGATCATTTGGTCATGGATCTGCCTTTGAATTGCAATGCACTAGAAAAAAATCGAAAAAATTGTTTCTCAATTTTTTTCATGAAATTCATATTTTTTCGAAAGCACTAATCGAGCTGATTCCAACGGTCTCCAATTTAGCTCATTTGGTCCACGGAGAGCTTCGTGTAGATACTTTTGAAGAAATTTCGAAGAGATCATAATATTAGGTTGGTTCATAATTCTTTTCCCTTTTGGGGTGTACAATCCGATTTCACCCAAAATTGTTCCAGTAAACAAGAATTACCTGACTCAAAGGCATTATGCAAGGGTACGCTCGAAATTCATTATCATACATTAGAAATGGATCATGGCTTTAGAGTTTCCGAAAAAATGACGTTTGATTCCAAATAAAGTTTCGTCGATATTTTCCATTTTGTTTGATCAGGCGTTCAGTGGAGAAAAATTGCGATAGCATTTCTTTTGCATGAATGAAAAGCCCATTAGATTACTTTTCTAAAAGTGTGTAGGAACGGCAATATAGGCTTGAGCCAATGTGCGCTAAAGAGAGTGTCGATGCGCTCACTGAATGCATCAAACTATATGAGAATCGGTTGAAAGTAAGGGCCAGTAAATCCAAAAATATTTAATTGTGGAGAAGGGAAAAGACTTATGAACCAACCTGATAACTTAACGGGGCTGCATTTTTTTCCATTTTTTTTTGCTATTCATGTATCGTATGACTTGCAAATCTCCCAGGTGATTCCACTTTTCTCATCCTTCAGCATGCCTAATCTCACTCTCGATGACTTCGTCATAGCTTTTGTGCCAATGTTCTGTCACATCATCGGTAAGCTAAAGTTCGGGATGCGATGTCACGGTCTCTTCATTATGTTCATTCTCGATCGGATGAAAGAGTGGGAAAACGGTGACCCGACGAGACGGTGACCCGTCTTTCGAACCGACCAATATGCCAAGCGCACTTGGATGTACAGGATTCTTCACGATCACGCTCAGTGCACTGGCCTTCTATTTAATGGCCACGAAAACGCCGGCGCACGGCAAAACGCTTGTGCGGTATCTGTTTCTACTGCAGGTAATTCATGTCGAAAAAAAGTTGAGGAGAACAGGAAATATTTGAATTCCCGCAAATTACTATATCGGCTGCCAGTAGAGATAGCGACTTAAAATTGGTATATGGGGTGGAAAATCGAGTTACACCCCATATTCCAAATTTCTAACGAGCCGAGAGGGGTACTGGGAGGGAAATCAAATATGTCATCTTCTTCTCGACTTTTTCCACGACGATCATTAAGTATTGAATTTTTAATGCAAAAATGTTCATCGTTGGGTCATATTAAGAGGTTAAATAGCTTTGCAAGAACTCGTCTCTTAATTCGCTGTATGTCCAGGCGGATAGGCATGCGTAACATCGGTCGCAAAAGTGAAAAATGAACAACGTGCGCCAAAATCGACAATTTGATCATAGAAACATTTTTGTGTACAAATGTCACCACTTTTATTGATGAAAACCTCAATAACCACTGCCCTTCGTCTCAAGTTTGCAGCAGCCTGCTGCTTCTGCAAATTGCATTTGGGTCGAACCGAACAAGATAAATCTTCTAGACCCCATACCCGTACTAAAAAACCTTAAAAAATAAATATTTGCATTTTCAATGTCAACTCGTTGTACCGATTCTCTCGTGAGAGCGTGATATATCTTCTGCTCGACTTTTTCCACGACGATCATTAAGTATTGAATTGTTAATGCACAAATATTCACCGTTGTGTCATATTAAGATGTTAGATAGCTTTGCAAGAACTCGTCTCTTAATTCGCTGTATGTCCAGGCGAATAGGCATGCATAACATCGGTCGCAAAAGTGAAAAATGAACAACGTGCGCCAAAATCGACAATTTGATCATAGAAATATTTTTGTGTACAAATGTCACCACTTTTATTGATGAAAACCTCAATAACCACTGCCCTTCGTCTCAAGTTTGCAGCAGCCTGCTGCTGCTGCAAGTTGCATTTGGGTCGAACCGAACAAGATAAATCTTCTAGACCCCATACCCGTACTAAAAAACCTTAAAAAAATAAATATCTGCATTTTCAATGTCAACTCGTTGTACCGATTCTCTCGTGAGAGGCGTGATATATCTTCTGCTCGACTTTTTCCACGACGATCATTAAGTATTGAATTGTTAATGCACAAATATGCATCGTTTCGTCCTATTAATAGGCGAGATAGCTTTGCAAGAACTCGTCTCTTAATTCGCTGTATGTCCAGGCGGATAGGCTTGCATAACACAAAGAGTATTTTATTGCGTGCTTTGTTGGAGGCGCAGCAAAGATTTCATAGATTTTTTTGCCAGATCATTTCCGATTCAAAAGTACGATTCGTTTAAGAAACGAATCTGTCTTTTTTTTTTAATGGAAATTCATGGTGGAAAAAGGTAATTCGCTTAAGGTGATTCAACAATCCGAGTCGTTTGAATCACATTGATTCAAAAGTCTGGTTATTCTGAATCACAATGATTCAAAAGTGCAAGTCTATTGAATCAAATTGATTCAAAAGTCTGGTTATTCTGAATCACAATGATTCAAAAGTGCAAGTCGATTGAATCAAATTGATTCAAAAGTCTGGTTATTCTTAATCACAATGATTCAAAGGTCCGATTCGTTTGTATCACATTAATTCAAACGTCTGGTTATTCTGAATCACAATGATTCAAAAGTGCAAGTCGATTGAATCAAATTGATTCAAAAGTCTGGTTATTCTGAATCACAATGATTCAAAAGTGCAAGTCTATTGAATCACATTGATTCAAAAGTCTGGTTATTCTGAATCACAATGATTCAAAAGTGCAAGTCCATTGAATCAAATTGATTCAAAAGCTTTGTTTTCGGGATTATCTACCTTTTACCGCTTCCAGCAGGCCTCTGCTTCGGACTGATCTGCAAGGACGACCATACCCATTACGGACTCGTAAATTAGCAAATGCGTTGATATGCATATCTGTGTCTGGCACTATACATGCTGAGAAGGTTGTTGTATTTAACAGCCATCTCCCCCTAGACTATCCGTTCGAATACGAAATGCGATTAATTTTCTCGGAACTCTCACACTCTCGAGTTGAGAGAGAGTGTGTCGAATGGAGAAACCTTTTTCAGAGTTGTCCACTCTATGTTTTATAGATGCTGATCATCCAGTGCGTAGCAATGGTGGGACTATCTATCGCACTCACTCTCCATCACAAGTACACGACAATCTTGGAGATGGCCAATGCACGGCGTGTTACGGTAAACTTGATATTTTGTGGAATGTATACTTTTGTCGAAGCTTTTTGGAGAGGCCCTAATTGTATTTTTTTATGTAACCGTGGAGAAAAAATAAACAAAATACTCTACTTGAGCGCGTGGAGAAAATAATTGTTCGACTTGTTCTCCTGGCTTCTGTTGAGATATGCGTAGTAAATGCAACATTGGTCCTCGCAAATATGGAGATGAACATACGAACTTTTCTCATTATCCAGGTCTGTTGATATTTGAGTTAAATGTCTCTTCATTTTACATAGATTTTACACAACAACACAAAAACACAAAAAAACCAGTTTCCAATTTCAGTTCTAGATAAACTATGAGCGTTCACTTACGTGTTCATTCAGAAGCAGTTGAGCATCTCTAGTTGGCTTGAAGATCACTCCGAGCTATACGGATTCGCCTATACAGTATCATCTGATCCACTTCTGCGAATATCACTGGCTGTTCCGAGTGCTATCGTATGTTTCTTTTCTCAAAAAATGCAAATCGGCGAGTGTTCTCCTCGTTTCACACGCTCACTCGCCGGTATCTCGACCGATGAGAAAGCACGTGTAAGGAGGAGGGCGCATGCCGACCAGACTTTAAAAAACAACTATCCAAATATTTGTTTAAGATTCAAATCATCTCCCATAATCCATCCCAATATATATTGGGATGGTTGTTTTTGAAAGTCAAGTGCCGACTCGGCAATACTGTTTGAAACAGAGTCTCAGGAGAAATACATATTTCAGGGCCTGATAATTCTTGCTGGAAGCTGCACCTTCTTTTTTATCCATACGATCATGTTGCTTACGACGAAAGTCAGTTCGTATTTCATATTGAAATGTCCTTATTCATATTGATAGCGAAGGCAGGTGTAGAACGATTAGCCAAATTTGCGAATTGGAAAACTCGGATGACTGCAAAGTTAATGTTTAGAGACCATCGATGAGCGAAAGCACCAGAAAATTGCAACGCCAACTCACCAAAACGTTATTCTTGCAGGTTAATAATGTTTTTGTATAATAATTGACTATGTTGAGAAATTATATTCGTCCTTCGCCACATTCAATTATCCAGAACGAGTTCATAATTCGGGTAGTCGTCCGTTTATTTCGCACTCTTTCTAGACCGATCTGGATGGTGAGAGAGTGTGGTAAATGAAAAGACGATAACGCGATTGTCCATTCTATTCAGAACTAGAGATTGGTGTAAAGGGTATATTATTCGGGGGACTCCCGCGCTGGCCTAGTTGTACCTAGCTGTGCTGGCATAAAAATACACTATATATTTTCAGATCGGTATGCCTTTCTGGATCCAAGCAGTTCCAATATCTATCTTCTGTTGTGCCATTATTATGTCATGGTTCTCTCCAGGTGAAACATATTTTCTTCTGCTCGTGGAAGGAGTAATGGTCCGACTCTCCTCGATTTGCATGCTCTCTCGTCTCTCAACCCGATGAGAGAGTGAGCGGTTTGAAGAGAGCGAGACCATTGCTCCGTGGAAGGCAGCCATGGCATCATTCATTTTTGTAAAGGCAGGCCTGACATATTATCAACTAAATGTTATTACATACTGAAGACATTCCATAATTCCGTAGACGTATCGACTAAAGCGCATGTTACCGCTAAAGCATAAATTAAGGTCCTCTCAACGTCCTCCAATGCATCCAGCACACACATGGAGTGTTCAACTCCATATTTCTCATTGCGACCACCCCCAGTTATCGGCGCGCCGTTGTAAGGTAAGAAAAGCATAACGACTTAATTTATGATTAAAGGAGGAGTAAAGACAAATGCGCGCCCGGTTGAAAATTGTTTCGATTAGAGGAGAGCTCTCTTCAAGTCGCAAGCTCTCTCGCTCGTTCCCTGAGCTTTCCCTGTTTTGCTCCCCGCCAACTACTGATAGCTATGTTCGTAATGGAGATATCAATGTGAAAATTTCGGAGCTTCTTATCGTTGACGAGATCTAGGCCGTGTATATGAAAGCAACAAAAATTGAACCTTTAAACTTAATTCTCAAATTTAAGTAAATTTTCAGATCCGTTTTCCCTGAACGAAAATCCGTCACACTGCCGGTTTTATCCACAATCAATACATAGTGAATGATTTTGCTTCGATGCGTCATATGCAAGATGTGCAACGAGTGCGCCAAGGGGCGTGACTTCTCTGCAAGACGACATCTGATCGCTTCGCGGGTTCCAACATTAAAAACACTAAGTGATTTAAACTTTGTGAATCGTCAATTATCATGTAAAATTTATGAATCATTATTTGTCAGCTCAAGATTAAATCTATTATGTACACCTCACACAGCACCGCATCAAATCTCTAGCAAATCTATCTTCGAAATAAATTATATTTTTACTGTGTGATCTCTCGCTGAATAGTCCGTTGAAAGATCACGCAGAATGAAGAGTTCATTTCTAGCGAAGCTCTGATGAACTCACAGGCGTCAGCAACCTTTCCCTGTCGCAGACTCTCCGCCACCGAGGGAGGCATCAACTCGCAGAGGAGTGTGTCCGTCTTCTGCTTCTCGATCTGCGATTATTGATTGTTTTGAATATTTAGACCATCTAAATATCCATCTAATAATGAGCATCATAAGAAAGAAACATTACGAAGATGCATGACCACACTCTGTCAGCCACACTCCACAGTGATGATTTTTTTTTTAAATTTTAGTTAAATTCTGCCCCGCTCCTTGAACGATTCATCAATGATCGATTGATCTAACAAGAGCGCTGTGAAACATAATGTGCTTTCAACTTGAAATATTCATTCCCAGAAAATATTTGGATATGTTTCGGATCTTGTTCCTCCACGGAAAAAAAACTATTTAGTTAGTTTGATCGATGATTCCCTGCCGTAAAAAAATATTACTCACTTTGAAACATTGCTTAGCCATTCCAAATAAAGCACATTAAATGATGCACTCTTAAAGGGGTGCTCCGAGGAATATTCGGTCGCCCATAGTGAAAACGTGGATATTGTAGAGGTCACTCGCCCGATCAGAAATCACTTTTTACGAAGTTCCACAGACGCATCTGAGCCTATTTACATACGCGCAAAGTTCATTGAAAGCGCAGGGTTGCGACTGGTTCGTTTATGTTTCGCTCATTCTACATACGTATCGGCTCATTCTAGGGCTAAAATAGCTACAGTTTCCCATTGCGAGCGCAGAATTTTCGTGGTGGGACTCCCTTGCATTCATTCCCCGGAGAACTCCTTTAATAATGAACCCGTCGCGCCTCCCTCTCCCTTCGGTCAGAGAGGGCGAGAACACAGAATGGGAGTGTTAGACGCCTTAACTACTCTACCACAAAACGGCAGTTTGGCGCCAAAAAAGACGCCGCTATTGTTAATATTGTATTGACAGTTTCCATTTAAAAAACATTGTTCCTTTCTAAGTTGAATTCAAATTGCAGAAAGGTAATTACACCTCTGACTGGCAACGATGGGAGGAACTCATTCGCAATCGGGAACGTGCCTAAGGAAGGAACCGAAACGCGGGGCAAAAGTAGACAGCATCGTTTCTTTCTGGGAGAAGAAACTATCACAATTACATAAGACCAAGGTTAGAACTTTTCAGTTTGCGGCCCCCCATTATGTTGCAGCTCATTCATCGTCTCAACAACACATTTCCTCATTATTTTTCGTGCACTTTCCCTCACTCTCCCCAAATTTAAAGGAGGTGTAAAGGCAAACGCGCGGCCGGTTGAAATATGTTTCAATTAGAGGCGAACTCTCTTCAAGTCGTGTGATCTCTCGCCCGTTGCCTGAGCTTTCCCTGATTTGGCACCCCGCCAACTGCCGATAGCTCTGTTCGTAATGGAGAAATTTCGCAGATTCTCATCGTTGAGGAGATCTAGGCTGTGCATATAAAAGCTTCAAAAATTGAATTTGACTTTGCTCCTCCTTTAACTGATTTTATGGTGAATTGATCATTCGGCACAGCACAGTACAGCACTAACGAAAATTGCGCGGTATCGCGGCGTCTATCATCATGTCACATCTACTTCTAGATTTCTTCAAAGTGCCCATTTTTTTCTGAAATTTTAGGCTTTATGCACAATGAGACTGTAGGGAAGTGTCAGACATGCCCAGTATGCCCAAAACGAGCTTTGACGACTTTCTCTCTATTCCCAAGAATGTCTAATATATCTCGATTCTCAAGTGAGAGGCGTGATATACTGATCGATCGGTACTAATGGGAGAATAACCACAACTAATCGGAAAATGTGCACTTGACAAAGTCGCGTCACGCGGAGACACTATGCGGAGTTTTCGGGGGCTGTATAATTATTTATTAAATATTTACAAATTTACATGCATAAATTACACATTTCTATATCAGACCGCTCTACCAGCCCTTTCGGATGACATCTATCTAATAATATTTAATAACCTATCGACAAAAGATCGCGTTCCGATTGCTTTTGTCTCGAAGCGTCTTCGTGGTCTTGATCTATATTTAGGAAAACGAAAATTTGGATACATTGCTGTTATTCTCGTGAGTTTTTGATATCATTTAGAACATAACTATAACAGAGCTGCACCCCCTTGGCGAAGGGTGCTTGGAAAGTTGGGAGAGTATATCTCGTGGCAGAATACTAGAATGTGTTTGAGTTTCATCTTCTCTACTCACAATAAATTTTCCTGAAAATTTTCAAACCGGGGTGAACTTGATTCCCTCCATCTTCCATGCTCTTCTCGTCAGGAAGTGGCAACTTCACGACCCGATATTTAAAAAAAAATAATATTTAAGGATACGAGACATATGATCCTTGCTATGTCGTCATTACTTTCAAGCGAAAATCGAGAAGACAGCGGATATAAATTCACAAGGACTCAAGATGGAGATTTTCGTAGCAAATATGCAAACATTGGGCAAATCTTCAAGGCGTCATCAGCCGAAACATTATACATATCTGTTGGTTTTCGCTCTTTTTTTCCTCACAGGTAAAGGTAGAAATCCTGTATATGAGGCTGGACGTTCGGGAGAACACAGCAAAGTCAGTGTTAAAGTGGCCAACACATGTTATAGTGAAAAATGTGAATTCGAACTTCCAGTTTCTCGAGTCTTTCCTGATTACTATCATATCAACTAATTTTTTAACATGTTAATGATTTTGACTACTGGAGCGCACAGACTACCATTTTCCTATTCAAGTCGCTTCGATACGAGAAACTCCATATCTGTTTCCAAGGGGCTGTTAGTACAGCCCTTTTTGCACAGAGGTGAAATTAAATTGTATAACGATCTCTTTGGGACTCCGAACATGTAAAATAATATCCCATTCCAGCCTCTTCAACAATATTTCGCTGTGTCAAAACAGAATCAAGGACGTAACTTTGCGTTGGTATTGCAAAGCTCCTCAGAATATCGAAATAATTCGTCAAGGACTGTTGCAACTGCCTAGAATAACGAAACTGGGGATAATATTCTATACTGAGATTAAAGGAATTGATTCACAAGATCCGAAAGTGAACAAGATGTCTATTATTTGAGAAAAAAATGTTTGCAGGAAAAATACGACAGAAATTCAGAAAGATCTATTCTCGACGGCCCAACGATGCTTCATCTTATTAATACATCCGATGAAATTAGTCGATGTGTCAAAACCAATTGTAATTCCAAAGAGATATGTGGAGCTTTTGATATTACACTCGTTAATGAGGTTTGATATTACACTCGTTAATGCTAGCAGATCAGCGACAGGCGCTACATGGATAAGACAGGGTCTATCGTCCCTTTGAAAGGACTTTGACCGAAAATGAGATTGATGGTATCTATAAGTGAGAGTATTTACCAGGCCCTTTTATTGAATTACCTACAGAAAACATTTAATTTAAGAAAAGAACAATGTCCCAAACAATTCGATGGTAGGAAGAAGTAGAGTATTCGCATCTATAATTATATTTTACTTTCGGATCCTAGTTATGCGGGGAGCTCTTTCTCCTTTTTCTGTACTCATTTCAGATTGTTAGCAAATCGCCTACTGAAAATAAACTTGTCAATATGCAAGTTCCCAACTCAAGCTTAAACAATTTTTCCGACAATTTCGAGGAGAAAAACAATTGTGTTGTGAGGATTTTTATTCAAACTTTTCCCACTCTCACATTTCAGATTGAAATATCAACATATTTGAGCGGTTCTGAATTACTTTCAGTCTCAGATTTCACTCGTCGCACCATTTTGCATGCTTGTAAAGGTCAAGAGTTTACTGACATTTTAATTTGGAAAATAGACAAAAACGGCAATAAATCCGTTCGCGAGGACATACTTGGAGAAATGTGAATTTACAACCTAAACAATCGATATTATTTGTTGTATAAGTGGCATGTTGTATAAATGCTATCGACCTATCAATAACGTTTATATATTGCCATACATACGGCTTGTTTAATCTGTCAGAAATGTGCGAGAAAAGTTGCGTAAAAAGTTGCGTAAAAAGTTCGCGAACTTCTGATTCTCTCCTGTTCGTGTACTCTCTCTCTTTCTCTAACCAGGTCGTTGAAAAGTTCACGAACTTTTCGACGAACTATGTTCGAAAATCATACTTTTCTTTTGTTTTACTTATTTTTATAAACTATTTTTGCTTTTAACTTATGACTTCTTATAATGGCAACCTTCCCTTAGCTGGAATAGCTTCAGAATACAGCGTAGTGAAAGTAAACACGGTTGGAGTATTTTTTTCGAAAATGGGTCACCACTTTCCCCACCCTGTAATGTCAAGCTATTCCATCAGAGGGAAGGTTGTTCTTATAAGCAGTCATAAGTTGAAAGCAAAAATAATTGATAAAAATAAGTAAAACAAAAGAAAAGTACGAATTTCGAACATAGTTCGTCGAAAAGTTCGTGAACTTTTCAAGGAGCTGCGTGAAAAGTTAGAGAAAGGCGAGAGAGCACGCGTTGTCGAGAGAGGGAAAAGGAAGTAAACAATCACTGCTTCATTTTCCCTCTCTCAAGAATGCGTGCTCTCTCGCCTTTCTCTAACTTTTCACGCAGCTCCTTGAAAAGTTCGTTAAAAACCGGCATTAATTCGTTCGAAATTCGTACTTTTCTTTTGTTTTACTTATTTTTATCAATTATTTTTGCTATTAACTTATGACTGCGTATAAGAACAACCTTCCCTCTGATGGAATAGCTTGTCATTACAGGGTGGGGAAAGTGGTGACCCATTTTCGAAAAAAATACTCCAACCGTGTTTACTTTCACTACGCTGTATTCTGAAGCTATTCCAGCTAAGGGAAGGTTGTCATTATAAGAAATCATAAGTTAAAAGCAAAAATAGTTTATAAAAGTAAGTAAAACAAAAGAAAAGTATGATTTTCGAACACAGTTCGTCGAAAAGTTCCTGAACTTTTATCGACCTGGTTAGAGAAAGAGAGAGAGCATGCGAAATGGAGAGAATCAGAAGTTCGCGAACTTTTTACGCAACTTTTTCTCGCACATTTCTGACAGATTAAACAGGCCGATAGTCTTCTATATATGAGGAATAACGATTGAATTTACGACGCGACGGTTGGAAACGACAATGTACGAAACGGAAATTGATGGAAAGTGTTTTAAAAGATGTAACGTCAAATTGTGTGTATAGAATGCATTTTGGGAATTTTCAGAAGAATCAAAATATTAAATGAATGTGATTCAAAAGACTCGTACTTTTGAATGAATATGATTCAAAAGTTGTGAACTTTTGAATCATTGTGATTCAGAAGAATCGAACTTTTGCATCGATGTTATTCAAAGAATATTATATCACAGTTTATTTAGAATACAGAAGAGAATGGAATTCATAACTTTACAGCCAGCGAACAGACTATCGACGGGTACATGGAGCTGCACGACCTCACCATCTACGGAGAACACCCCGAGGAGGCGCCGAAAGGAAGCATCAAGGGAAGCAAGAAGAACGGGAAGGTCAGCGATACTTTCAGATACACAATCTAGAACAGTTATAGAAGCATTCCTCGTTCAACTCATTCCACACACTCTCTCACCACAGATACATCTGCCAAAACATAGTGTATCACGCGTCTTCTGAGAGATTGCATGAACCTGAGGAACTAGCTGCAAAATTTTTAGCAGTATCCAAAAGAAAATTATGGCAGATTCCTGTGGAGACAAGAACACTTTTGTAGCAGCGATTTGTCCCAGAACCAGCTTTTAGGCATTTTCCGGACTTCGTTCCGGCTCTGACGTAACATGGTTCATTTTCGAGCTACGGTGGTCAGCTTGTGCTCAAAATGCGCGGAAAATTATTTTAAGAAACTTTCATGTTCACACCAAAGCCGGGCGAGTGCGAAATCGCGTTCAAAATCTCGAAAAACTAGGTCGAGATTCATATAAAAAATCAAATCTCGCTTGGAACCCCACCCTTTAGTAGATTTTGACTGCAGTTTCAGAATCTACGTACCCATATTAGTCAAGGAAAAATGCGAGTGAGAGTCGGTAGGGGTTAGAATATGTTACGGTAATGCAAAATGTGTGCTCAAGTCGCTAATTCGTGAATTACAATTTCTTATTTTTAAGTTGCAATCGCTCATACAGGGTGCGAGAAAAGTATTGTGACACAATTCAATTAAGACCCACTTGGTGCGCAGTGTTTTAATTTTTCTCAATTTTTTGCACCATGTACCTTAGCTATGTAGCTATTTAGCGCTCATGTATCAAACAAATATTTCTTTTAGATTACGAGATTTAATTTATTAAAAATTTAGTGAAGAAAAACGATCCTGTTTCTCTCACTGCATGAGTCGTATTCTTTAATGCCGCATTACAACAATGTAATAGGTGGCGCATTCCATTATTTTTTCTTAAGAAGGGCACTTGTGCCCGAGTCTAAATATGTGTCCATTTAATTTGGGGATTTGGTTATACAGCTTAAAAATATTTAAAAGTAAGCTGTGACGAACGGCCCTCGAAAAAATTTTCTCGAATAAAGATGTCGCGTCCATCAAATAAGAATGATAGAAAAATATAAACGTATGTATTATGGTACACGTCCATTCAGTAGTGCAAATATGCTTTCAGTTTAAATTGGGAAAGCGAATCTGCTTCTGTACAAGTTTCGAATCTGTCCCAAGTGTCGTTTTCAGCCATATTTTCTCATGTATGGTTCAGTAGTTTAAACCATGTTTTCATTCAGTTTGACGCTACTAAAATTCATAATTAGGTCCTTGCATATAACATACAAGTTTATATCTCAATATATGGATGCTGAGAAAGAAATTCGAAAATGTGATTTTTCAAAAAGATAATTCCGTATCAAAGTGTGATGCAGTTATTTTCATATTTCTCCGTTTCCTGATATCGTATTTCCGCCTAAACAAGTATACTTTAAAGAGGAATGGTTGCTCTCCATACTCAAGTTGAGAAAGCGGGGGAATTACTATCCGAAGATATTTTATTATTAATTAAAGAGAAAAATGAGCTGCGGGCCAAGGGCCCATTTTTTCGAAATTGAAAATCGAAAAGCTCTGAAAGACAAAATCGATAGATGGGGAACTGTGATAAAATTGTTGGAGGTACTGTTCGCAGGCATACAATGGCGAAAGCAGAAATCTATGCTATCATTACTTCGCGAGATATTACATAAAAGACTTGTCACCATACTTTTCTCGCACCCTGTATAAATCGTTTCTTTCATAAATATATTTTTACTAACCTAGATATGTTCAATTCCGTTGAAAAAATCGAAGATTTCCACATTTCAAAAGAAATCATGTTTTTCACCTCGATATTTCTCAAATTTGTAGGTTCCAAACTCAAGATTTCGCGGTCATGTCACGTGTTCACTATATGGATTTTATAGCTTGCTAAACCATGAGTAATATCTAGTAGTACGAGCCTGCTCAACGATTTTAAAACTCGACTTTGTGACACTCTAATACTTGAGCGTGTCGGAAATATAAAAAAATCTATAGTGAAGTTAATTTTGAGAATTATGGTTATCTACAAATTGGAAAAATGTTTTCTTGAAGTACTTAGTCAGGAACATATGCGAAATTCGTCAATGTTCTCGTTCCTAAATTTGCGAACTTTTCGAGAGTGAGAAATTGACATTTCTGAAAAAAACGTGAAATCTGTCGCATTTTCGCATGCATTTAACGTCGCAGGTTTCTAAAACACTTTCCCAATTTGTAGATAACCATAATTCTCAAAATGAACTTCACTATCAATTTTTTAAATATTTCCGACACGCTCGATCTAGCGTTTTAGAGTGTCAAAAAGTCGAGTTTTAAAATCGTTGAGCAGGCTCGTACTACTAGATATTACTCATGGTTTAGCATGCTATAAAAGCCATATAGTGATCACGTGACATGACTGTGAAATCTTGAGTTTGGAACCTACAAATTTGAGAAATATCGAGGTGAAAAACATGATTTCTTTTGAAATGTGGAAATCTTCGAATTTTCAACGGAATTGAACATATCTAGGTTTGTAACAATATAATTATGAAAGAAACGATTTATATGAGCGATTGCAACTTAAAAATAAGAAATTGTAATTCACGAATTAGCGACTTGAGCACATATTTTGCATTACCGTAACATATTCTAACCCCTACCGACTCTCACTCGCATTTTTTCTTGACTAATATGGGTACGTAGATTCTAAAACTGCAGTCAAAATTTACTAAAGGGTGGGGTTCCAAGCGATATATGATTTTTTATATGAATCTCGACCAAGTTTTTCGAGATTTTGAACGCGATTTCGCACTCGCCCGGCTTTGGTGTGAACATGAAAGTTTCTTAAAATAATTTTCCGCGCATTTTGAGCACAAGCTGACCACCGTAGCTCGAAAATGAACCATGTTACGTCAGAGCCGGAACGAAGTCCGGAAAATGCCTAAAAGCCGGTTCCGGGACAAATCGCTGCTACAAAAGTTTTCTCGTCTCCACAAGAATCTGCCATAATTTTCTTTTGGAAATCGCTCAAACTTTTGCAGCTAGTTCCTCAGGGGTGTCTTTTTCATGCATTCTCTCAGAAGACGCGTGTTATACAAAAGGCGATGCAAACATCCATTATACATTGATTGCAATCGGGGCAACGCCTGACAAAATAGACAGAATAAGATATGGACCTGCACTGTTGTGTTGAATTTTTTCACGCAGTCGTATAGTAGTGTGCTGTATATCTCTGTGTTGTTGGGAACAACCCGAGAATCATTGACTTGGTTCAAATGATGATCATAATTTATCATAATTTATCATATCTTATCTTAATTTATCATAATTTATCATACTTATCATATTTTCTATCGACCATCTGATCATCAAGAAATGCTCCATGTCTTCGAGTGCACGTGGTGATCCTCCGAATCTCCATTCTCCTGAATCGCTTCAGCGGACACTCCATTAGCTGCTACATATCCGTTACGCTCCTGTAGTAAGTGTATATTTACTGAACAATAGAGGCATCAATAGTATGGCATGCACTGGGTTAAATAGGATTTGCTTCGCAAAACAAATATTTTTGAACATTATGAGAATCGCTATAAGTATGCAGCGCACTAGATTGCCCAACCTTTGCCAACCGTTGACGGACCGACGATGCAGAGAGCGAAGCAATTAAGTTTTTCTAATTTGTTTTGTTTCGAGCAAACACACTCGCGAAATAATTTATCAATGGAGGGTTGATCTAAAATAATCGTTGTGAAACACACTTGCGGGTTTCTCATTGCTAAATATACAATAAACTGAACGCTTTTTTGACTGGCGCTTTCGCTTCGAGCGAGATTTTGAAAGTATTGCGCCATCCGAAATACAAGACCATTACACTAAAAAGATTTTCGAAATTTCTATAAGAACAATTGTTACGACCAAAAAATAGGTGTCGCTATTTCCGTCCGTGTACCGTAACCCGATCTGGTGTTGGAGCAGATGCTGGGTCAGACTCATGATTTCATCGGGGATCGGATAAAAACATCGGTATAGTACTCATACCGTAACCGAATACTATCGTAACCCGTAGCCGTGGGTCAGACGCTGGGTCAGATACATGATTTCATCTGCGGATGGATGTAAATCATCAATATCGTTCTTCTAACGTAACATGAACCTACAGTAGTCCGTGGCGCTGTGTCAGATGTTGGGTCAGATTCATGATTTCGATGGTCAATTAATGAAATACTTCGATACGATGCCCCTTTCGTAACATCTATCGTTGGGACGGACGCGGCGTGAGAACCATGGTTGTGCGGACATCAATAGGGGATTATCTTCTAAATATACCGGCAGCGTCTACCCTTAAAAGAGGCGTCGTTGCCCACTAGTTGCTAGATTACCAGTAAACCGTAAGCTTTTTTGCTGTGGGGTTTGGGGAGTGTGGGAGTAGGGGCGCTGGGAGCGGCAACGGGAGACATGCTCAGCAGAAACAAGAACAGCTTTGGTCCCTCCGGCAAAATTTTCAGGAGGTCCAAAAAACAACGGTTTTTCCGTCTGTTCGGTACGGTAGCTACTCATTTCTCAGCTGCCAAAGCCCTTGTGCTGTATCCACAATCCAATAGTGCCGATGGGCTTGCTTGGCCGCGGTAACTCTATTCCCAGAACCTCGGACCAATCGATCACCGTACTCCCCAAGAGTCAACTGGGGCAACTATTATTCCAAGTTGCGCATTCATGACTTTTTGAAAAACGCAGCAATTAAATTGTTTCTTTGGTAAATCATTATCGTCCTATTATTTAAAAAATTTTGAAACATATGTCATATTTTTATTACGGCCGGGTGGCTAACGCGATGGACTGGCAAACACGAAGTTGGGGGTTCGTTGCCCGTCGGCGTCAAAACGTTTTGCCATGCTTCGAAAAGCCAGGGAGTGGTGGGGAAAATAATATATGATTACGGTAGGTCAAAATTAGCGCTGGGTCAGATAATATTCGCTGGGTCATAGGTATGACTTAAACTTTTTTAAACTGAAAGACATGTATCCAAGTCACGAGTCCGTTATTTTAAGCTCATAAAACGTGCAAATAGTTTTCTACTTCGGACAGAACGTAGTTCCCCGCTAGTTGCATACCTTACCATAAACTGAAAGCTTTTTCGTCTGGCGCGTTCGATTCGAATGGGATTTTGATAGTATGTCCCCATCCGGAATACAAGATCAGCAGATGAAAAACATTTCAGAAATTTCCAGAAGAAAAATTGTTATGACCAAAAAATAGGTGTTCGTCTGTCCGTCCGCGTACAGTAACCCGGGTGTGGCGTTGGAGCAGATGTTGTGTCAGACGCATGATTTCATCAGAAGATCGAAACAAAACGTCAATACCGTACTACTAAGTAACCGAAAACTACCGTAACCCGTGTTCCGTGTGTCAGACGTTGGGTCAGATTCATGATTTCGTCTGCAGATGGATGCAAACAACCGTGAGAACCATGATTTTGCAGGCGTTTTGCAGCATCCAAATGGGATTACTTTCTAAATATTCAGGGAACTTTAAAAGAGGCGTAGTTGCCCACTAGTTGCAACATTTAGTATAATCTGAAAGCTTGTTGTGTTCGACACTTTCGATTCGGATGGGATTTTGATAGTATGACCCCATCCGGAACACAAGGTCAGCAGATGAAAAACATTCCAGAAATTTCCAGAAGAAAAATTTTTACAACCAAAAAATGGTTGTACGGTTATCCGTCCGTGTACCGTAACCCGGAAGTGGCCATGGAGCAGATGTTGTGTCAGACTCACGATTTCATCGGAGGATCGATATAAAACATCGATACCATATTGCTACAGTAACCTAAAGCTACCGTAACCCATGATCGCTGGGTCAGACCCTTGGTCAGATTTATGATTTCGTCTGCGGATGGGTGGAAAACGTCAATATCGTTATTCTACAGTAAAAATAACCTACAGTAGTCCGTCGCGCTGTGTCAGAGACTGGGTCAGATTCATGATTTCGATGAACAGTTTGTGAAAAACGTTGATATCATGACCCTTATGGAAGCTCTAGCGTTGGGACGTACGTGGCATGAGAACCATGATTTTATCGGCATTTCGCCGGCATCAATACGTGATTATTTTCGGAATACGCAGGGAACTTCTACCTTTAAAAGAGGCGTAATTGCCCACTAGTTCGAAACAATTCAGTCATGGAAAATGTTCTGATATGTTTCGAATCGTGTCCTTCTGCGAAACATTATAATTCGGTTAGTTTGCCTTCTGTTCGTTCGAGTGTTAAAAAAAATATTATGATTACAACGGAAACCACACTGTGAAACTGCTTATTTTTCATCTAAATAATTAATCGTTAATTACAATAAATAAATCTGAGCTCCATCTTCTTCATGCTCTACATCGTTTTCTCTAACGTGTAATTCTAACATTACGTGAAATTATTTACGCAATACGCAGGATTAAAATGTAATTAATTTATCGAAATCGGAGCAATGACTGACAAAATAGACTAGCGAGCAGAATATGATATGGGCCTGCACAGTAGTGTTTCATTTGTTTCACGCAGTTGTATTAGTTTGCTCCCTAGCTCTGCTTTATTATGTATTATATATCTTGAATATGTGTTCGATGTCGATTATTCACGAGCACAATCAAAACATGAAATGGAAAGCACGATGTAGCGGGATCGAACGAATAGGACGAGCGTGATCAAAATGCAAAGTCTAATGTTTGGGAATGTTTGACAACTCTCTTTGCAATTAGACTAGAATAACCTACTAAAAGTTATGTCATAAATGTATGGATCTTCAAGGCATCAAATTTGCTATCGGATGAGTACTCTAGCTTATCATCAGGTCTTTCAACCATCTGATCATCAAGAAATGGTGCACGTCTTCGAGTGCACGTGGTGATCCTCAGAATCCCCATTCTCCTGAATACCATCTTCAGCGACTCCATTAGCTGCTGAGTGTCCGTTGCGTTCCTGCAATGGTTACAGCACAATAACGCGTCTTTAATTATGTAATTCGAAATTCTAATTTTTTCTTTATTTTAGATATTCTTTCGATCGGCTGAGCGGTGAGATCAGCACGATAGATGATGAGCTAGAATTTGAAGTGATAACTTACCTTCCCGTTCTTCTTGCTTCCCTTGATGCTTCCTTTCGGCGTCTCCTCAGGGTGTTCTCCGTAGATTGTGAGATCGTGCAGTTCCATGTAGCCGTCGATAGTCTGCTCGCTCGCTGCAATATTTAGCTTATGAAATCTAATAGAATTATCTTCAAACTCTATCCTAATATTCTCCAAGTCTTTTGAATCAGGATGATTCAACAGTCCAAGTATTTTGAATCATGATGATTCAAAAGTCCAAGTCTTCTGAATCAGGATGATTCAAAAATCAAAATCTTCTGAATCAGGATGATTCAAAAGTCTTTTGCATCATATTGATTCAAAATTACGATTTTTTTAAAATCACATTGATTCAATAGTTCGATGCTTCTGAATCACAATTATTCAAAAGTCGCATATAGCATATGGAGTATCCAAACGAGACCTAGAACATTCGAAAGATGATACAATTCTAAGTATTGTAGTTGTTTTCAAATTTGCTGAATACTCATGGAAGTCCGGGTTCATGGCGAGGAACGGTCAAACACACCCGCAAAAACCTCAACATGTGCATTTAGCAAATAATGCTTTTTTTTCAAAATTTGTGAACATTTTCAAAATGGTATTATTTACATCTCGGCCTCGCGCACAGCTCCCACACGCTGCGACGATCGTTGCGGTCGAGGAAGTAGGTGAACATCTGGCCCTTGCCCTGGAATATTTTTTCAGTGTTTTACCGGGAAAAATTAACGTTCATCACATAAAAGCCATGTGAGCCTCATTAATCTAATCGAAACAAATATGAAACTTTCAAAGTTTTAAAATTGTGTTTTATTTTACTAAGTACCCTCGCCACATCACTTTTGCGAGATAACGAGGGTATTACGCAAGTTGTGAAACAAATACGAAATGGATTGAGTTAACAGTATGAAACTCTTAGTTTTATTGTGACTTCCCGTCCGTCATTCGGAGATGACAGTCGTAAGCATCGCTGTGTTAACGTGGTTGATTGCTCCATCCATCGAGGATAACTCGCCTTTATCTCGGTCATTCCTCTAGTGGAAAATACGAAGGAGGTGTTGGTGGCGGATCCGTTCTTCTTTGCTGGTTCGGAAACGTGAATCTTAATCGTTTATGATTCAAATATAGATTGTATGATTCAAATGTAGATCATCTTCAAACCTTGCAAGGCACTCCGCATGCCTCCATCTTGTTGGCGACGTTCACTGAATCGCCGAACAGACAGTACCTGAAGTATTGTCATAAGGTGTGGCTGATCAAGAAAGGCCTCTCTTCACTCTCGCTGGTGAGAGACAAGTGAGAGATCAGACAAAGTTGTGAAAGCCACTTCTTATCTTACTACAATTATTAGCCGATCTTATATCTAATTATTAGCCGATCTTATATCTATCTAAAGTACCTGGGCATTTTCATTCCCACGACTCCCGCGACGACAGGGCCACAATGCACCCCGATACGCATCTTGATCGGCTTGTGCGTGATGGGCGAGTGCACCAACTTGCTCTGCGATTTATCACCATTTTTCTTTTCACAAACTCAAGAAATCACAGGGTCATTCTAATAAACCTTCAAATGTTTTTTTTCTAATCTCAATTACAAGCTGGGAGTATTGGAATTTGCCAACATTCATCTTACTTGCCTTTATCATGAAACTGATTTGGCTGCTTCGATGTAATGATAAAATTATGATTTAATAATGATCATTCCATCGTTACATCGAAGATCGTTACTCACCTCCATTAGCATTCCGATGGAAACATTGAGCACTCGTTCGGCATGGTTGTCGCAAGGGTCGGGCACCCCTGATTTTAGATTAGGGATTAGCTTCGCAAAACAATACACCGATTGTTCATACACTTGCAGTGCATAGTCATTACTATTTAGTAGGATAAACGAACAATGTTCAGGTAATTCACAGAAGATCGACATAGGGCAATAAATCAACGATCAAATACTGACCTCCAACGATCATATAGGCGTCGCCGATCGTTTCCACCTTGTAGACATCGTGCTAAAATGACATGAGGCGAATCGCGAGAGAAGCGACCATTTGAAGGGGGTCAGCGGCGGTAGGATTCAAGTTTGCTCGATTCCCCTATAATTTGTGTGTTTAGTACATTGAATGATGCTCTTTAAAACTGCGTCGTCAGAATTTTGATAACTGTCGTCACCTTCGAGATTCAGAATGCTAAACTTGGTACTATCACTTTTCGATTGTCAAATCGCGCTCACTTAAATGATCATAATTCCGTTTAAAATATAGCTAGAAGGCCGTTCTTTTTTTCCAAAGAAAGCTACCATCATGTTCTACAACATTAATGTTGAGGTAATCATTCCTGATCCTCATCCTGGTGCGGCGCGGTCGGGTGAACCAAAAGTTACGTAACTTTTCAAATCGGAAATACCTTTTGGGTTATCATGCTTAAGTTGTAGTACACATATGTGCCTCACTTCTCACCAAAAATGGTCAAAATCGGGAAGTGGAAAAAAAAGGGGGCGCACTTTCGTGAGGAGACCCCAAAATGAGTTCCGGAACCGAGTTCTTCCGTACTTTCAATTGCCCTTATTTGTGTTCAAAATCATCACAAAACTTCCAAAAAAACATATAAAATTGTTTCCATGCATATCATAACACCTCCATTGGTCATACATGATCACATGACCAACAATTTGAAAATCAATATTTTGACCCAATTCAACTTGGCGGAGGGCGCTAATGCACAAAATGGATTTCACATAATGTAGAAATATCCCTCTAAACTAGTCAAAGACAGGGGGCATCAATAAATGTGAGTTTTCATCTGAGGAATTCCAGAAAAGGCGCAAAACTGTACTATAGGGAAAAGTAGTCGTAGAGATCCAGATTATAGCTAGAAATGTAGAGCACGATGAGCTGAACATTTCATCTGTTGAAAGTTAGTCTCTGTCTTCTCGTTGAAGCGTTCTACAGATCCCGGAAGTTGGCCAGGAATAAGCTAGAATCCCCCGAGAGCGCGCGCTCTAACCGTCTGGCGCTCTCGCCCTCTGACCTCCCTCTCCCTCCCCTCTATTTAGCGCTCCCTCGCTGGCCTCTTCCGTCGTTTTCTGCCATATTCTAAGCGCTGTAGAACGCTTCAACGAGAAGACAGAGACTAACTTTCAACAGATGAAATGTTCAGCTCATCGTGCTCTACATTTCTAGCTATAAGCTGGATCTCTACGACTACTTTTCCCTATAGTACAGTTTTGCGCCTTTTCTGGAATTCCTCAGATGAAAACTCACATTTATAGATGCCCCCTGTCTTTGACTAGTTTAGAGGGACATTTCTACATTATTTGAAATCCATTTTGTGCATTAGCGCCCTCCGCCAAGTTGAATTGGGTCAAAATATTGATTTTCAAATTGTTGGTCATGTGATCATGTATGACCAATGGATGTGTTATGATATGCATGGAAACAATTTTATATGTTGTTTTGGATGTTTTTTGAGGATTTTGAACACAAATAAGGGCAATTGAAAGTACGGAAGAACTCGGTTCCGGAACTCATTTTGGGGTCCCCTCACGAAAGTGCGCCCCTTTTTTTTCCACTTCCCGATTTTGACCATTTTTGGTGAGAAGTGAGGCACATATGTGTACTACAACTTAAGCATGATAACCCAAAAGGTATTTCCGATTTGAAAAGTTACGTCACTTTTGGTTCACCCGACCGCGCCGCACCAGGATGAGGACCAGGAATGATTACCTCAACATTAAAGTTGTAGAGCATGATGGTAGCTTTCTTTGGAAAAAAAGAACGGCCTTCTAGCTATATTTTAAACGATGTTATGATCATTTAAGTGAGCGCGATTTGACAATCGAAAAGTGATAGTACCAAGTTGAGCCTTCTGAATCTCGAAGATGACGACAGTTGTCAAAATTCTGCCGACGCAGTTTCAAAGAGCATCATTCAAAGTACTAAACACCAAACCTATAGGGGAATCGAGCAAACGAATCCTACCGCCGCGCCGTGGTCGATTCTCTCACGATTCGCCTCATATAATGTTAGATATATTTATTCTCTTTTTTAATATCCGAGCGAATACTATCTAATGACAAGCTGCCCGAAAGAAAGAGTGTTTGCTTCCATATTTTTTGGAAAATATAAAATTCAAGGTTCAACTTACCAGCCCAACGAGTCGATCGAATCGCAAGTAGAGGTCGTTCAGTAGAGTAACAACATCGTACGGAGTGCACTCTGGAATATTTACAATTATTAGAGAAATCATGTCCTTCTGACAAATGTGGCAAATTCATTCGAATATATTTTTACAGCCAGATAAATGACTGAAATTAGCAAATCGCTTCGAATAGGATCTTTAGGGGATCAGAGCATATATAATGTAAAGATCAAAGTTCATGATCACAAACCAGCGCAGATATTCGTGAATGTGACAATGTCCGTGAAGAGTAGGGTGCAGTCCGCGAATTCGCCTAAAGATGATTTGTATGCACAGGCTCACGTTTTAGTGAACTTGTTAGTGCACATTTATTTACCGCATTCCTAAAAAAATCCCATTCCCGTGAGCAATATTGAACTATTGGGAATGCGGCAATTGGAGAATGTATGTTTCACAAATAGTTTGTACAATGTTACTTTCTGAACAATCTGATCCAAATTACCAAATTACAAGATTACCAAATGTGAAAAAGATATGTAAATCTTCAATTAATATGTAGCGTCAGTACAAATATAGGTATTTATTTTGCTCTCCCCTCATTACTCATCAAATCTTGCTATATTCACAAGAGCCTACGACCAGTCTCTGGTAGAGTTCGAGCAACGATACCACACTCTCTTAATTCTACACGCTCTCTAGGCCGGTCGACCGGCATAGAGAGCGTGTAGAATGAAGAGAGCGTGGTATCATTTCTCGAACTCTGGGTAACTCACATGCGTCGGCGACCTTTCCCTGTCGCAGACTCTCCGCCACCGAGGGAGGCATCAACTCGCACAGGAGGGTGTCCGTCTTCTGCTTTTCGATCTGCAATTATCTATTGAGTTGACTGTAATTTGCCTAATTCATTATGTTTTTTATGAGCAGAGATTCATCGTTATTTGAATATATCCACTCAATACCCATCTATATATATTTTTTAGAATCAATGATGCAGTTCGAGAAGATGTTAATAGATGTTATTGTTATTGATTTTAGTTAGAACAGCACCAAAAACGATAAGCGATTTATGTGTTACCAATAGATCAAATATGCTAGCTGTGAAACGCATTTTGCTTTTCTCAGTCGAAACAATTCATTCAAAGAAAAGGTTCAGATATGTTTCAGATAATGTTCTTCTATGCAAGACTGCTCTTTATTTACATGGGACTGACCGGAAGACACATATCCCGATCGCCTTCTAATTTTGGTGGTGCATAGGTACCCCCAAGAGTGTCTCAAAACCGTTTTGCAAAGTTGCTCAATGGACCTAGTAATTAAGATAATTAACATTTTCTGATTTCTCTTTCACTTATAGACTCATTTCTGACAGGACAAGACCAAACAGCTCGGTGGTCGAGTGGTAGTTAGATGAGCCAATAACCCAATGAGCAGTAGTTCGACTCCGCACCCCTCCCTTTTTTTTGTTCTTTTCATAATTGATCTTTGGTCTCTTTATTTTGTTGCAGGTTACGTTTGTTTGTGTTTCAATTGAATGACAATCCAGTACATATTATTAATGTCACAAAAATCACCACGTTGCAAAATTCGTTCCGAAGAGAACTCTGATGGTTGAGGGGAAGTTCAAGCAAGATGTCGACGTTTTCATTGACGGAATCAAACAGGAGAAGCTAGAAGCTGACGCAACCATTCACTCAAATCTTCAAATTGCCTTTTCTTCTTCAATCTTCATCGTACAGTCTTCCTTCACTTTCTGTGACCTCATCATCCCCCACGCCCATCCTGGGCTAGGAAGACATCAACTAGTAGTCTCATCGAGGTGTTCAGAGAAGGATACGGACGAAATGAAGATCAATTAATACGATTTTTGATTTGATTCAATGGTTGCGTCAGCTTCTCATCTTTGATTCCATCCATAAAAAATGTTGGCATCTTGCTTGAACTTCCCCTCAACCATCAGAGTTCACTTCGGAACGAATTTTGCAACATGGTTATTTTTGTGACAGTAAAGAAGGGGTAACAGGAATGAATGCTAGGGAGTCCCACCACGAAGATATTGCGCTCGCAATGGGAAACTGTAGCGAATTTGCCACTTGAAAGAGGCGAACATAAAGTAGAGCGACTGAAACATAAACGACATAGCCACGACCCTGCGCTGTCAATGAACTTTGCGGGTATGTAAATAGCTTCAGAGCTGTCTGTGAAACACCGGATAAAGTGAATAATGATCGTGCTGCCGGCATCTATAACACACACATAGTGGCTAATCAAACTAATTTTTCGTGTTACTCCTTCTTTAATAATATGTACTGGATTGTCATTCAATTAAAACACAAACAAACGTAACCTGCAACAAAATCAAGAGACCAAAGATCAATTATGAAAAGAACAAAAAATAGGGAGGGGTGCGGAGTCGAACTACTGACCCCTGGGATATTAGCTATCTCACTACCACTCGACCAGCGAGCTGGTTTGTTTTGCCGTGTCAGAAATGAGTCTATAAGTGAAAGAGAAATCAGAAAATGTTAATTATCTTAATTACTAGCTCCATTGAGCAACTTTGCAAAACGGTTTTGAGACTCTCGTGGGGGTTCCTATGCACCACCAAAATTAGAAGGCGATCGGGATATGTGTCCTCCGGTCAGTCCCATGTTAGTTTGCCGATCTTTTTTTAACTTCAAATATTTTATTTACCGCTCAATTAAATTATAATTACAACAGTTTTAATTACATAAAAAATGTTTAAAAAAATAATATCTACCTCCAGCTCTGCAGCCATCTTCTTCATGCTCTTCATCGTTTCTTCGAGAGTGCGACTGAAATTGTATTTGTATTTTCATGTTAAGAAAAATGAATATTAAAATTGCCTCACTTCAACTCCACTTGAGACATTCTGCTCTGGTTTAACATGATAAGATCTCGAGTACCGTCGTGGCGCTGCAAACATTAGTTTATTCCATTTCTTGACTTCCATTGCACCAGATCTTTTCAGCAACATTGCGCTGAAGTCTGGAAAAAAACTGTCTACAATGAAATGCCGAACGTAGCAGGCGAAACGACACGTTCATTTTCTCCTCAAAACCACATCGCATGGAATCCTTGACCTATCGTACCGAACAAATATTGCGGAACGAATTCGGTACGGTTCAGTATCATACCGAATCTGTGTTTAGCGAATGGAAAAACATTCAAAATTCAACTTCATGAGTCGTTATTATACTCATTGCGTACCTTATCGCTTCCATATTGCGATTTGATTTTTTGAAAAAAATAAAAATCAATAATTTTGCCAGAATTTGGCAAAAACGATAAAATTACGGTAGCCGGTTGTGCAAATTACAATTTGCCAAAGAGGATTTGTCAGCATTCAGACTTTCCCATCATTTTTCCACAATTTTCGGTTGTTTGTCATGATATATTGTTCGAATTGTCGATTTTTCTGCTTCAGCGAGCTGGAGACCCAGCGAGAGGCAGTTGGGATGCTGCTGCTCCGCCTGGAGCAGCAGCAGGGACGATTTTGGACGATAAGTTTTCTTTTCACTTCTTTTCTTTTAAATTCTTTTCTTCTCTTGGCATTTTTTCAGGTAATTTGCTTCGAGCTGGCGTGGGGGTAGCCCCAAGTGGCCCCCACGCGGAATACGCACGTGGCAGATAGTGGATAAATTAGGTTCGCATGTTTTTCCTCTTTTTGTTGCAAAATGTATTGTTTAGTCGCTCGACAGTTCATTTATAATGATTAAAAACGAGTGAATGCGAATCTGGAAGGCGAATCCATGCCGAATTTTTAATTTGACTCCCGCATCTCGCTGTTTTTCAAATTGCAAAACGATGAAACGCGTGCGTTCGTAATATCACTGTTACTGCTTCGTCACTCACTTTACTTTTGGTTCAACTTTTCGATTGCAGTCGCGTCGGCCCCCCTGGCTCGCATGAGCGTACTCGCCGATGCTCTTAAGACCATCAACAATGCCGAGAAGCGCGTCCGCCCTTGCTCCAAGGTTCGCTTTCTTTACTTCTTCTCGTGTGTTCTTCACAGGGCACGAATATTAAATCTCTATTTGGACAATTTATGCTCTACTTTATTTTGCTTTCCTTGTGAACTCGTGTGAGAACTGGTTTATTATAATTAAATCGTGCAAATCTGTCTCTTGGAGGCGAAGCTATGGCGGATTTTTAGGACTCACGCATTTCGCTTTTTCTATAAATTCATTCCAAATATATCCGATCAAACACGCATGTTCCACCTATTTTTGTCTAGAGATGGTGTAGGAAATTTCTGGAACTTCCAAGTGGTTCACTAATTACATCTACAGGTCATCGTCCGTTTCCTGACCGTCATGATGAAGCACGGATACATCGGAGAGTTCTAGATCGTCGACGACCACCGCGCTGGCAAGATTGTTGTCAACCTTACCGGACGCCTCAACAAGGTTTTTTGTGGTAGTTTCTTTGTAATTTTTTTGCGATAAATTGTTTTAGTCACAAATAATCTTCTCGTTTATCTCTCAACAAAACAGGGGTGAAACAATTAGAAAAATACGGGGGATTAGAAATATCTATTCATCATAGTCATAGTCAGGGTACTCATCGGGGTATTCATCGAGATTGGGTCGATTATCGATGAGATAGTTACTGGAGGAAGCATTCATGTAACTAGTAGGGTTATGGAACTCATGATTATGATATTCTGAGGATGAGAACATTGATGAAGATGAATATGGTCTTCTAACGGAAGAGGTGACACGGAGAACAGAGGGGGAAGGAGAGGGACGAATAGCATGTGAAGTACGACGGACCGAGTTCTGTCTAGATAGGGCAGAGGGAGCATGAGGAGTGGACTGGAACTGGGTAAACCTAGTGAGAGAGGACGAGGTACTGGGAGTGGTAGGGAAAGGAGTGTCCGTGCGGGAAGGTCTGGATGAGGAGAGTCGAACAGGAGGGGAGTAGGTCGATGATCCCCCTGACTGGGACAGTAGACGCATCTCTTGTTGCTTCGCAATCTCTTTTCTGGCATTGTGGCTGATCCTACCGAGAATCAACCCTCTCCACCTCTCCTTCTGTGTCGCCACTCGAATGCGACGACGAAAGAGGACCACCTGAGGTAAGTGAATGCATCAATAGACTTAATCGATTAAGTGTAAGTACCTTGATCAGCCACTCCAGCATATCCTGATCGCGATGCTGGTGGAGAGTAGTAGTCGAATGGAAGAGAAGGACATCGAGCTTCCCCCCGAACGTCTCGATGCTCTCCTTCTCGTCGTCGATGGCATCGACCATCTCTTCAGTGACTCCCTCGTAGATTCCGTAGAGAGGAGCTGCAGAGGTAACAGTTGGTCATCGATTAGGAATTGCTGTAGATGTAGGGCTGACTGACCTCTCTCGGGAGGGGGAAGGCGCTCCTTCAGATCAGCTACCGTACTCACTAGCTGCTCCACTTTCTCCAATCCCTCCTTTGTCCACTCTGTTAGGCGACGACTCTGAGAGATGAAGTAGTAAAAATCTTAGGTAGTAGAAATAGTGGACAAAAACTAATTAACCTCGTGTCGTACTCCAACAGTATCGTTATAGATCTCACGACAAGTCTCTTCCAATCTCTCCTGCCTATCGGACAACTTCTCGAAGTCTCTCTTCAGTCCCACCAGCAAGTCGTAGATCATGCCCATTGACGGCTGCCCTTCAAAGAGCTTCTAGAATGAATGAGAATGACAAGTGAAATGCATACCGCCTGAGGAAGAAGGGATGAACTGCGATTGTTTTTTGGAAGCTTTCAGAGATCCCGTGGCTGCGTCACCTTTCTTCTTCCCCAGAGATGGGAATACGGTGGGGGGTACAACAGGAATGTCTGCTTCCACCGGGGGAAGAGAGTGTCCTCTCAGTCTCTCAGTCTTCACTTTCTTCAAAGGATGAACAGGGGAGAAATCGAGACGGGGCACTCTCGCAGCTGCACGAGTAGGGCGAGATGACCGATCGTCCTCTTCTCCCTCGTCAAGCGGATGAACAACATCGAACTGCATACATATGAGGTGATTACAGATTACAGGACCAAGTGATACAACTCTGACCAAGGGCTTTCTCTTCCGAGGAGGCTTCAGCCCTCCCTCTAGAGCCGTCTTCAGAAGATCATTCATCTCCTCCTTCCTCCCTCCATTGATGTACACGGCGTCGACTAGATTCTTCCCAATCTTCACTTGAATGTCCTCCCTTGCCAGAGCCGGGCCCTTGATCAGGGTGCGATCGATAATATCGTAGTGATCATCTATCTTCACTGGACAGTACGACACCCCCTGATAAAGCGAACGAACAGATACGAAATGGTGGCACAAGAGTTTAACATGAAGAGATAAACAATGCAGAGAGCAGTCCGAGGAAGCATAATGATCTCCTTTCTCTGAATTACATTACTCTCGAGACTGCACTACCCATGAAATTCTGATGAAATGATTGCACACGATCTTTATTCACCCCGATTTTATTCAATCTTCATTTATTCTGTTTTAAATTGTCATTCTGTGTTCACTTTATCACATTTCGTTGTTTCAGATGTCGAAGCGAACCTGGAAGGACAAAGTGATTTGTTGGAAAGATTCAGGAATGTCCTACGGGAGAATCGTAGAGAAGTGTCACGAGATCGGAAAGACAAAGGTCACTTTATTTAACACGAATGTTCATAATCAGAAGATCAGGTATCCAAATCGACGATCTTCCGCATCGTTCATAAGACGTACGACACGAGAAGGCCCTACACCCCATCCTCTATTGTCAATAAGGGGATGATCAGGCCGATCTTCAACTACATCTTCCATGCCTATATGGAAGACAGCCAGAAGCCAGTATCAGAACTCGTGGAGGAGATTCAGATAAACTTCAACGAGACTGTTAGTGATCACCCTCTCACATCATCCTTATCTACCGTAGTATGGAATGATCGTAATACTCGCTACCGTACCCATATGATTTGCAGCTGTCCCAGTCCGTGGTGAAGAGGATCAGGAAGGAGCAGGCAATCGATAAGGGAACGATACGCTACGGTCACTCGGTGCGCTTGGCGAATCGTCCTCCTCGTCTCTCCTTCTGCACTCACCACCGCGCACTCGGAACAATGTTTATTAATCATTGTTTCACCGACGAGTCCATGGTGCAGTCGGGAGTGAGAAGGCGATTCGTCTACATCCTCAAAGGGGACAATTCCCGTCGGGTCAAGCCCCGATTCAAACATCCTCCCAGTGTGAGTTCTCAAAATACCGCAGACACTCCTTAACACTTCCATATATTTAGCTTATGGTGTGGGGCGGAATCAGTTGGCAGGGAGCTACGCCACTCGTGATACTCCGTCGAGGGGTCACGGTAGATGGAGGAGTCTACCAGAAGATGCTGCATTCCGTCTATCTACAGTGGTCCAAGTCAGTTCTGCAATGCTCCTATCTTATTATTAAATCATTTCAGAGAGAAGTATGGCGGGAAGGTCATCCTGGTCCAAGATAACGCGAGGTGCCACACCTCCCAATCGACCCGAGCCTACTTCGAGAATGAAGGAATCAAGGTATTAAACTTTTTTTAAAAAATGACACACCTTCATGACAGACCCTCGACTGGCCCGCAGAATCGCCGGATTTGAATCCGGTGGAGATGGCCTGGGCCATCATGAAGCAATGGCTCCAGTCCCAGAATAAGGCCGACACACTCGAGAGTCTCCGTGAGGGAATCAAGGAGTGGTGGGAGACAAGGCTGACCAAAGAACTCTGCCGGAAACTGATCCTTAGGATGCAGGACCAAATGGAAAAGGTGGTTAAAACTAAGGGAGGACCAATCTACGATTAGACCCCTTCTCCTTCTCCCATTTCCCCCTGTTTTCTAATTGTTTCACCCCTGTTTTGTTGAGAGATAAACGAGAAGATTATTTGTGACTAAAACAATTTATCGCAAAAAAATTACAAAGAAACTACCACAAAAAACCTTGTTGAGGCGTCCGGTAAGGTTGACAACAATCTTGCCAGCGCGGTGGTCGTCGACGATCTAGAACTCTCCGATGTATCCGTGCTTCATCATGACGGTCAGGAAACGGACGATGACCTGTAGATGTAATTAGTGAACCACTTGGAAGTTCCAGAAATTTCCTACACCATCTCTAGACAAAAATAGGTGGAACATGCGTGTTTGATCGGATATATTTGGAATGAATTTAAAGAAAAAGCGAAATGCGTGAGTCCTAAAAATCCGCCATAGCTTCGCCTCCAAGAGACAGATTTGCACGATTTAATTATAATAAACCAGTTCTCACACGAGTTCACAAGGAAAGCAAAATAAAATAGAGCATAAATTGTCCAAATAGAGATTTAATATTCGTGCCCTGTGAAGAACACACGAGAAGAAGTAAAGAAAGCGAACCTTGGAGCAAGGGCGGACGCGCTTCTCGGCATTGTTGATGGTCTTAAGAGCATCGGCGAGTACGCTCATGCGAGCCAGGGGGGCCGACGCGACTGCAATCGAAAAGTTGAACCAAAAGTAAAGTGAGTGACGAAGCAGTAACAGTGATATTACGAACGCACGCGTTTCATCGTTTTGCAATTTGAAAAACAGCGAGATGCGGGAGTCAAATTAAAAATTCGGCATGGATTCGCCTTCCAGATTCGCATTCACTCGTTTTTAATCATTATAAATGAACTGTCGAGCGACTAAACAATACATTTTGCAACAAAAAGAGGAAAAACATGCGAACCTAATTTATCCACTATCTGCCACGTGCGTATTCCGCGTGGGGGCCACTTGGGGCTACCCCCACGCCAGCTCGAAGCAAATTACCTGAAAAAATGCCAAGAGAAGAAAAGAATTTAAAAGAAAAGAAGTGAAAAGAAAACTTATCGTCCAAAATCGTCCCTGCTGCTGCTCCAGGCGGAGCAGCAGCATCCCAACTGCCTCTCGCTGGGTCTCCAGCTCGCTGAAGCAGAAAAATCGACAATTCGAACAATATAACATGACAAACAACCGAAAATTGTGGAAAAATGATGGGAAAGTCTGAATGCTGACAAATCCTCTTTGGCAAATTGTAATTTGCACACACCGGCTACCGTAATTTTATCGTTTTTGCCAAATTCTGGCAAAATTATTGATTTTTATTTTTTTCAAAAAATCAAATCGCAATATGGAAGCGATAAGGTACGCAATGAGTATAATAACGACTCATGAAGTTGAATTTTGAATGTTTTTCCACTCGCTAAACACAGATTCGGTATGATACTGAACCGTACCGAATTCGTTCCGCAATATTTGTTCGGTACGATACCTGCATATCAGAAATGTGCAGTTTCCTCTCGATCAGCTCTCTCACAGTGGTGACATTCACAGAGCAGAGGTAGAGCAGATACTTTCCACCGTCGACCAGAGTCATCGAACCTGTGGAATGCGGAAAATATCTTGAGAACTGTTCAAGATTCTCAAATCGAGAAGAGCACATTTACGTTTCCACTTACGAAACTTCTATCTATGGGGGCTGTATTCTAATTAGAGTACAGAGATGCCCTATCAAGCAGGCGTTGCAAAATAAAATAAAATCATTTTGAGCTAGGAGTTATGTAAAATTGTGCAAATCGCGTGTTCACCAACTTACCCTTGACGTGCACTGGCTTGCCCTCTGCATTACTCCCGTCGTGCACTACGTCGCCGCTTCCCTTTAATTAGGACAAGTAATTAATTAAGATGCATTAAATATTTTAAAAATTAAATTAACCAACCTTCATCTTGAAGACGAACAAGGAGTTTTTGAAGGCGAGAATGGACTCGTAGGACAGCGGCATCTGGAAAAGTTCAAACGGCATTTGAAAAATCTTGTTCTTTCTTTGATTTTGCAATAAACCACAAGGAGTGGGCGTTTCGCAAGGTATTAGGATTTGAAGAGGGAAATGAGTTACTACTCCGCGCAATCGATGAGTCAGCCCCTATTATCACCTCTGGATGGATGAGTTCGAAGATGTCGGAGACGCGCGTCTCCTGCCGCTGGCACTGCGGGTACTGACGACGAATGTGCGTACCTGAAAAAAATGTCTTTAATGTAACAATTCCCCAGACGAATTTGTGTGCTTAGACAACGGGAATTGTTTTCATTTTATTTTTAAGATCTTTTTGATCTTTTTTGAGATCCCGTTGATCTTTTTTTTGTTATTATCGCGCGGTTCACTCCTTTTGAGCGATCATAGATTGCTAAATCCTCGTTCGTGTTTTCTAAGGTGGCTTCGGAGACGGATAAATATCTCCTTGCTCGACTCAACTAGTGATTTATTCATCGTCCATGGCCACATTCGGAACAGATCTAAGACTCGGAAGAAGATTGAGGAAATGGCGATGGCTGGAAGGCTTTGCAAGAGAGTACTCCCTGCATTCTCTCTCCTGGCGAGAGAAAGCGTAATAAGAAGATTTATAAGAAGAGGAAAGGGATGGCATAGTATGGTGCTCAACATAGCAAGCACTGTGCAGTCTTACCGCTGGCCCACACTACTCGCGAAATGTAAACTGCTTGAATTTGTTGTGTTTGTTATACCTGGGCATTAGTGGAAACACGAGATCTTGAAAGTTCAATGGAGTGTGAAACATATCTAACGTAAGTATCAAAACACAAAACACCAATTAAACAACATTTTCCCATGTATATCTATGATAAGTGAGTGCTCACCAATATGCTCGATGAGCAGGTCCTTATCGAAGCAGATATGATAGGGATAGGCGAGGCAGAAGTCCTCCGAAGAGATGTCGAACAGGCCCACGCCCTGAAGATATGTTACAGACTATACTTAGGCTTAGGGTTAAGCCTAAGTCACCCCTCCCCCTTAGTTTAAGGTCAAGAGAATAAGCAAAAACTTACGCTCTTCATCCTGCGTGCTCTCTTGCTGGTTAGATAGGTAGAGCACGCAGAATGAAGAGAGTAAGTGATGCCATCAATACCCTGAAAATATTTGGCAGTCTAGAGTTTGCTATTATTTCGAAACTAGTGCAGAGAACATGTTTGCCTGATACTATCTTAAAAGAATTATTGTCGTAATTATTCAATATCTGCAGTAATAATGACTGAACTACATTAATTCGTTCGTTGGGCATCTCACCGAGGTCATTGCCAGCAATGGCGTCTCCGAGACCTTGCTGGTGATGGCTTTTGCCGCCGAGGAACTGGAGGTCTTCACCTGAAACAAAACGTTATATGATCTAAAGATTCATTAATTTGATCATCTTTAGAATACATAAAAAAACAGTTTATCTATATGCATGCATGGTTGTTTGTTGGGGAAATATGCCAGTAATGTACGAGGGAAAGGAAATAGACGGATGTCCGTCGATTTGGACGAGTCTCCGAGACCTTGCTCGTGATTGGTCGAAGGTTTGAGGGGTCGAGATGACATTTTAACAATGTGCTCGATAACGAAGGAAATTAAGTACGAATAGAAAGGAAGGGTAAGAAGAAGGCTTTCTACAATAAAATTGAGCGGGCAAGCGGTATGACATCTATGCGCAGTTGCTTCGATGGTACTCCGAACTTTACTGGGTTTGGAGGATAGGACAAGTTCAAGCATGCGATTTAGTTCGTTCGACTTACCTGGATAATAACGAAGACTACGTGCTCAGTTACGAAGGCATCTAGAAATGGTTAATTAGTTAATTAGAAAATTAATCAATTAATCACCCAAATGCTCCTGCTTCCGCTCCTGCACCTTCATGATGACCTCGGTGTCGTAGATACGACGGGCGACCTCGCGGACCACACCTGAAATTTACAACTTATTCTTACTTTTTATTCATCAACACTTTCATGGGGCGGGTGACTTGAAGAGGAGGAGGGGGTAGTATTTGGCTCTATTGATGTAGCTAATCTAGGTAATATCTGACTAGCGGTCCTTTCCATTGCCTCCCAAATAGTTTGTCACTGTTTCCAGGCGAAAAGGGCTTCAAACCATCTTAAGTCACGGATTCAATCTGAAATTTTTTTTTCGTTTTTTTATTCGATAGAAACGGGGTATCAATTGGTGTGTTTGCATCTGATGTTGAAATGAATCTGAAACATATCAAGATTTGTGATTCGGATTCACATCATCAGAACGAGTTTTAAAGGAGTGCTCCGTCGAATGAATGTTAGGGAGTCCCACCACGAAAATTATGCGCTCTCAATGGGAAACTGTAGCCAATTTACCCTGAGAAAGAGACGAGAAATAAGAGGAGCGAGTGAAACATAAACGAACAAGCCACTACCCTGCGCTGCCAATGAACTTTTCGAGTATGTAAATAGCCTCAGAGTCGTCTGTGGAACTTCGTACAAAGTGATTTCTGATCGGGGGAGTGACCTCTTCAATATCCACGCTATCACTATGGGTGAGTGACCATTCCCCGGAGCACCCCTTTAAACATATCACGCCTATCACGAGAGAATCGAGCTGACCGCGGGGATGGGAGAAAAAGTCAGAGTTGGGATTATCATGAATTTAGGGTGCTCTAGGAATGTAACTTCGACCCCCAAAGCAGAAAAACCACAACTTCATTCTGGGCACCATGGCACCGGGTCGGTCCTTCTGGTACCTATCTTTGATCGCGTTTATCTCTCTTCTGGTGCGTTTTAGAGAAAAATCCTCTGAGGATGGCCCCCACTTATTTTTCACGCTCTATCGAACTGTGCAAACCAGATCGTATAATGTTGACTCGGAACAGCGCTACATTCAAATGCACTTTTCTAAAAAGTATAGGTAAAGGTTCAGTTAAGCCTTGAACAATGAATAGAACTCGTCATGCACTTTAAAATGAGTGGCTTGCGGTTAAAATATCTTACGACTGGGGGGAGTTATGCCCCTCAAAGTGTTCGAGATGATTTGAAGTCCGTTGAATTCCTTTTTTCAACCACTCTATTTTCTGTGAGCAGCGTGGAATGAAATTGAGAGAGGGAGGGTGCGGAAATGCAATGAGTTTCACTGGGTTCATATAAATAATCAGAACTTGTTCAATTAAGTATTTCGTGAAACTCATTTCAATTCTCTCTCAATTTCATTCCACACTGCGCAGAGAAAATAGAGTGGTGGAAATAATGAATTAAATGGACTTCAAATCAACTCGAACTCTTTGAGGGGCATAACTCCCCCCAGTCGTAAGATATTTTGACCGCAAGCCACTCATTTTAAAGAGCACGACTAGCTCTATTCATTTTTCTAGGCTTAACGGAACCTTTACCTTTACTTTTTAGAAAAGTGAATTTGAATGTAGCGCTGTTCCGAGTCAAAATTATACGATCTGGTTTGCACAGTTCTATAGAGCGTGAAAAATAAGTGGGGGCCATCCTCAGAGGATTTTTCTGTAAAACGCACCAGAAGAGAGATAAACGCGATCAAAGATAGGTACCAGAACGACCGACCCGGTGCCATGGAGCCACGAATGAAGTTATGGTTTTTCTACTTTGGGGGTCGAAGTTACATCCCTAGAGCACCCTAAATTCATGATAATCCCAACTCTGACTTTTTCTCCCATCCCCATTTTATCCCGATTCGGCTCAATTCTCTCGTGATGGGCGTGATATTTTAAAGCACCACTCCACATCCTTTTTGAATTGAAACGATGGTACTTTATTATACTGTAGATCGAATACCTAGTCGATCTACAGAATAATAGAGTACCCCATTGGAAGCGTACCCTTTACAATCGGATAGAGCCCGCTTCGCTTCGAGTAGTAATGCAGAAGAAGAGTACCGTCTTGCTGAGGTTCGCACCGGAAGGATGGACTGAAATTTTATGAACTCTTGTTTACAATAATTTATTGTCCCATGATCATGTGCTTGCATATTTTTCCATATCCCCCTTTTATGAAATCATATATTCCGAGTTTAAAAAGTTAGGAAATTCATTTCAGATAGGTGGATTGCCCAATGAAACCTTCAAAGGTGTCTTTCCACAAACTCTCGCCCAGCATACTGAGCTAGAGAAACTGGAGATTTGAGAAGTATAGCATGATGCTCTACTCTTGCGAGAAAGACGTTCCGTCCCACGCATGTCACGCAATCCATCTATATCATCCTTGTAGTTTCTAGTTTTAATTCTCAGAAAATTAGCATGGTACGAGACGAGAAAACTGAATAAAGCAGGCATATTATCGTGAGTTTGCACTTTGTAGTTTGCAATCAACTGCCTCTCTCTGCTTGCTCTTTCGCCAGTCTAACCGGTGAGACTGAACATATAATAACTAGCGTAACTTCTTGCCAAGTCATCCAGAGTCTCACCCCTCAGAAACAATACTATCCAATCGTCATATTATACATGCTCTCGTGTCTCAGATGGTCGATAAAGAATGGGAAATACGAAATGAAGCAACCGCGATGCTAGTCTCACCCCCTCAGCTTCGTCTGGTACACAACGTGATCGATGAAGTAGTGAAGAGAGTCGAGCGAGTCGAGGAATCCCTCAAAATGCATAATTATTCTGAACTTTCGCAGATCGAAAAACAAATGTTCAGTTCGGTTTCAGGTCCGGAACATAGCCAATCGAAATGTTTTCTAGTCATTATTACTGCAGATCCGTTGGGGGAAAATATTTTTAAAAAATCGCTTGCATGATTAAGATTTTGCTGTAAGCTCTTTGATTCTTTTTCGATAAATGTTGGGATATGGTTAATAAGTATTCGATGCATTGTCTAAAGATCAAAAATCACCTCCAAATCGATAGCCATCGCTCTGAGCAGCTCATCCCAGCCAGTTTCCATCGTGAACTGAATGAGGAAACCGCCGTACGCCTCCCAGACCTCCTCGATGGGAATTCCTGAAGGTGGCGGAAGTCGTTAGTTGGCTTATCGAGTGTTATTGGTTCGACTCTAGTTATCGAGAACGCAATAACTAGAGTAATACAATAATATAATATACAATAGTATAACAATAACTTGAATTATTGAGAAGTGCTCAACTTTGGCGGATGATGTCAGCGCATAGATATTTTCACTACTCCTCATGATCAAATCTAGTTTTCACGGATTGTGAAACCCAGTGGTGCAGCATTAATCTTGCGCGAGTAAGTAGCTTAACGCGTGGGACTAAGATGAATAGCGCATGCAGCTAATTACTATTAAATAATATCAAATCTACGGAAAATGCCATTGATGTTGGAGATGGCAGCCCTAAAATTGGGACTATTATACTCGCAGTTATGAGAAGACTACTAAAAGAAACAGGTGAAATGTGAAGGAAAATCGGAATGGATGGTAAGGAAAGTTGTCAAATTCGTTTTTTTTGTATTGTATCAATCAGATGAACGTGCCATGGACTGACTGGTCAACCTCACACAGAAAAAATGCGATTGGTGAAACATATCTGATTGGGACCTAGGAATTTGGCAGTATAGTTCAAATGTAAGGAACTGATTCAGTAAAACACGCTCGGATGTCTAAAAATGGGTACAAATGAGGTATTCCGGATGAACAAACGCAAGGCGAATCCTACAAATGAGAATGTGCGATTGGATTTGCCAATGACCATTAAACTACTGAAGAACGCGCTGTCAAAAATCTATTGAATCTACTATGTTAGCTTATGGTAAATTCTTTAAGTGCAGATAATAGGAGAGAACAATATGAGAGATTGATCAACAATAATCCATAATAATGTATACAGAGCTCTCAGCTCAGAGTTTTATCAAATGGGTTCCATCAAATACTAATACTGATCGTGAATTCGGATAAGTTTCATCAAATACTCAATTGAAGTTGAACAGGCAGTCATTCAGTAGTTTCGGGCGAGAGATGTGCAATACAGAAGCAATTAAATACAGACTCGGAAAGTCCTCAAGTGATGAGAAAGAGCGCCGAAAGATCAAATATCATACTGATGTTGTTGGTCACTGCGTTGATGAGAATCAGAAGCGCAAGAAATGTAATCAAAACTGTGAAATATGATATTCATAAAAACTCAAGGTAGGATTCGCGATCGTTCAATCGTATTCCAAAGGCAATGTGTTAGCAAACATAACGAAGAGCGAAAGATCAAAGATCACACCGATTACATTTTCCAATGCATTTACGAAACGATGGATCTTTAGCGCAAACAGTAGTAATAATCAAACTCGCGAAATCAGATAGGTTTCAACTAGCACTCAAATGATATTGAATAAACAGACAATCAGTGATTCTCACTGAGACATTTGTAATACCTAAATAATATAATGCGCGCGGAGATTCCCAAAGATTACCCTCTGCTACCCGGTCTTATCTCGTGGTGGATAAATTAATTGAAATGAATTGAGATTCTCTAACATTGAGTAAGAGGACAGGAACATCAAAAACATACCGATGACATTTGCCATTGCATTGACGAGACGTAGCGTCTCATCGTCATTGTAGTAATGGGAGATCTCACTCTCCGTGCCCTCCTCGAAACGAGACAACTCACTGGAAAAGAGGAGAGATCAAAGATCAACCCACTAGGTTTCAAGTAATGATTACCGCAGAGAATCGTCTACACACGTTTTAAGCTCTAAAATGTTAAAGATCAAGAGTGTTTCCACTTAGAACAGGCGCGATAGGTTGGCTAATCGTCGTAGAGCGCTAATCATTAGAAATGGCCTGCAGCTGTGAGGAGAAGACAAAGATGGAAGGTCAAAGATCAAGTATCAACTCGACTCACAGGATCTTCAGCCATACTTCCCTGCCGTACTTACGATTCACCAGCTGCCGGAAACTCTCGTGAATCCAGCCGAACTGAAAAAAAATATTTATTTTTATTTTTAAAGTAGTTTTTTATTATTTTAAATAATGGTTATTAGTTTCTTTCATTTTAAATTTTCGAAGAACATATTGGACCAACTTTGCATCAGTTTCCCCATTGATGTTGACAACAACATCTAAATTTTGGATCACAATATGCGTCATTCAGAGTACAGTTTCTTTTCTTTCTCACAATGTCGTGATTACACATTTTTTTGATTATTATTGTTATTGCCAAGAAAATATGTTCTTGAATTACATTAACTCGATACGGGAACTGATTTGGTTCGTTCGTGTATGTGTATTTGACTCCTATTTACACACGTAATATAATCAAATTTGTGGGAGTAACCGTTCTTTCAAATAGGGGGAATTCATATTTGTCTCGCGTAATTAATTGACGTAATTGAGAATGACAGTTTCGTCATTCCAAGAAACAATGATTCCCGCAATAATCCTTTACGAAAATCGAAAAGATTTCATGCACTTGGTATTGCCATATCTTCATCAGCCAGAAAATAAGTAGAAAGAGAAGAGTGAGGGCAAAATTTGGAGAACCATCGAGTTCGAAATTTAACTAATCGCCTCTTCACTATACACACTCAACACCAGTACAGCGGCATGAGAGAGATTGGAAATGGGAAATGAGGAGGTAATTGCACTAATTTCACGCGCCAATTAGTACGGTTAGTAATTCGAGACAGAGTAGCGAGACCGCTACGTCTCCCCCTTCCAAATTTCGCAATTCGGAGTGAGGGAGCTATAGCGATCTCGCTACCTTGTCTCCAATTACCAGCCTTATTAGCGCACTAACTAGCCTAATTAGCCCCCACCAATAGCTCGACAGACGAGGGCAGAAAGGAGAGCCGATCGAATAGCCGAATCGATACCGCGGACTCGCGGCGGTACAGTAACGCGCTATCGTACTCCCACACCGGGATCGTCATACGGTAGGTTACGGTACCTACCGTATCCGGGACGCCCTCCGCGAACTAACCATGACTAGTGAAGTAGATGAACGGACGAGTCGTGAGTTTTCGAAGTCGAAGTGGAGTGACGAGAGGAAAACGAAGAAGGTGAAGATGGAAGGGAAGAGGGATGATGGGTGGATTCTCGGAGTCTCGGTGAGACTTGGCCCCCATGCCAAGCCCCGGAGAGGCGAGATAGTATGGGAAAGGAAGAGAGTGGCTGGCATTCCGGTCGATTTCGAGTGTGCGATGACACGCGATTTGCCTGGCCAGAAATAATTCATGTACCTGGGGAGGAAAGATGGCAGGGGAGAAGGGGGTGAGGAGGAAGGGGGATCTTCCGGGGGGAAATATGGGCAATCTTTCCAGCGGTGGGCGCTAAGTTATGCAACTGGGAAGAGGATCAATAGGGAAATTTGGAAAATGTTGGGGGGATTTTCCTGGATGGTTGATACCTTGATGCTTGCTTTAGTATCTACACTGGCGATTTTAATGAGAGGAACACACGAATCAGCAGAACAACGTTAAAATTGGCCATTAACTATAATTCATTAGCAAATGACGTTAAGACTGAATTGTAAGACATTTTTACAAAGTCGTGTCAAGTAAATATCAGTTGCAAATATATTTTCAAGTTCATGAAGCAATACTGAAACTCATTTGTGGCAAGGCAACCGTTCGTAGAATAACCAGGTCCGCTTTGTGAAGTCGAATGCAATAAAGATTCGGCATAAACCTCTTGTCTATCCATTTTTTTCTCTTCTCCAGACAATGCTTGCTTCACACAAACCTTTTCAAGAAGCGCTTAAGTAACCGTGCTGAATACTTTATCGAAACTGCAACAAATACAATGGGAGGAGGGGATGGAACGGGGGGGGGCGATCTCTATTAGGTTGAAGTTGATCTCTGATCTCTCTGAGGAAGTTTGGATACTGTAGCCCCAAGGGGTACTGTAGCCGACTTATTGATCTCTATAGCCGAAGATCCGCATGAAATTGTACACGGGCTTCTTGAGAACGGAGTTCAGCTGGTTGAGTTCGTTTCTCTTTGCACCGTGCATCTTAATTAGCTTAATTAGCACGATTAAGTATCATAATTTGCACAATTAATAAAGCTAATGATTCAAAAGATGAGCTCACATTGCGCTTGTACAGGTACATCTGCCAGTTTTCCAGTTCTGTAATAGCGGAGTTTAAGACGTGCCCTGCGGTCTGACTCAGCGACCCGCTACCTTAATCCTACCGTAACCCACCTTCGCTCGAGAGCGCCAGGGACGCGACGGCGATGGAGACCAGAAGGAGGAGGATGAGACGTTGCATGCCCGCCGGAGTGGATGGGTACCCTAATTAGGGGATAATTAATTAACGATTTGCTAATTAGAGAGATACACGCGGAACATGAATGGATGCGTACTCTAAACAGGTAAAGACACTGCCAGTGGGTACTATAATTAGCCGTTAATTAATTAACGATTTGTTAATTAGGGAGGTCTTAGTTGAGACCACGCGGAAGCACGACAAGAAATGAAGGAAATACTCGAATGTTTATAGGCATGACACCTTCGAAGGCGGAACAAATTGGAATGCTAATGTGAAAAGGCGATCGACGAGACACTAGAATTCAACGTCACCGAGGTATTTTTGAAGTGAAATTCTCCGCACGAACTCGTGGTTAGGGATGGCTTGAGAAGACATCACTCTGTATTCTACGTGATCTCTCACAAAACACGCGGAATAAGAGTCATTAATTGCCGAGCCATCCCTACTCGTTGTACAGACAGGGAACCCTTAGATAGATCACGCAGAATCAAGAGAGTCATCTCTCGCGAAGCAATACCTACTACAGATAGGGAACTCTACACGAGTAAATGAGGCTATTTTCAGCAGAAATACAACAGAAAACCTGCAGAACTGTCAGTTTACAGGTCTAGCGACAGACTCGCGCATGTCTTTGCATTTCTGCAGAATGACTTCGAAAGAAGTGCCTCTCTTTATTAAGCCTGCTTTCTCAGCGGCTAGAGATGAGGAGTGGTATTTCTAGAGATGACTTCTCTATTATACAGGTTGCTCACTGGGAGATGGGATAGTCGTCCCACTAAAGATACGGAAACCGTGGTATGATCTGGTAGAGACAAAGAGAGTCATTTCCTGAGATACCTTCCCTATTCTGCGCGCGGCCCACGGGGAAATTCGGCACTTCCTGGATTATTGTCCTCCCGAGTGAGGGAGGCTCTCACCCACTCGTTTCTAGATATTCCTTCCTCATACTCGATCAATCAGTTTCTCAGCGGTAGGAAGGGCGGTAAATGATAGGAGGAGGAGGGGATGGCCAGAAATTCGATAATTGCCGGATACCCACAGTGGGTGTAACAGCTGAATAGACTGTCATAGTGGACAGCATGAAGGGATCCTAATAAGAATTGCTTACCAGACGAGGCAAGGAAAATTCAAAGCCGTCGGCAGCTCCGTCTTCCTATATATACCAGCGCCAGTCACATCGTTATTTTCCGAATATGCATCACGATCAAATAGTTATAACATCGCTCGCTCCAGTAATCTCTCTCTTGCCGGTCAGAGCAAGCGAGAGAGCACGCGATAGCGAGAGAGTCAGACAAAGGCAATCAACCGGCCGGTGGGAACCGCTCCCAGGCGCAGCTTTAAAATAGGAGTGACGCTCAAAATAAGCACCGCGCGGGTATCATAATAAGCGACGAGAATGACCGGAGAGAACATCTTTCGAAAGGAGGGCATTGGTGAGAAAGGAGAGTTCTTGGTTAGGGTAATGCTCTCTTCATTCTACACACTCTCTCGCCACTCGTCCGGTAAAGAGAATGCTATTGAGAAAGGAGAGGTCGGACCCTGCTTGTCACTGGCTTCTCCCAAGCTATCTGCCTGAGAACTTCACTCGTAATGATCAGCGCAATCGTTATGCAGTGCCCAGAACTATAAGAAAAGAAACCTTGGGAGAAGGGATGAGGGGAGATTCGGAGCTGATTTCCGGAAACGAGTTGCCTGTAGAATGGAGAGCAAAAGATAACGTATGATAGGGAATGGAGCAGAAAGCACAGTCAGCATTGCTGTTCTATTCCCAAAGCCCAGGCTACAGAATGACCAGAATTTGAAAGTCGGTACGGATTTTGGGCTCATTCCGGGCACAAATTAACACTAAACCGGAGAGGAAAAGGCACATAACTGTATCGAACAAGACAATAACTACAGTTAGTTTTAATTTTCTAGTCGCAAGCCTGGGAAACGCAGTAATACTTCGACTCTGATTAATACGGTCTTTCCTGAACACAGATTCCCCGTGTAATGGAGGGGGGATAAGGCCGCCAAAGCTAAGGTTGAGAACTACAGTATGATCCGAGTGTCAATTGCTCAGATCCTAGCCCATTCTGTCCACAGATTTTAGCTAAACTGGTGGGAATGGAAGGATAAATTAAACCAAGTGGAATTGGTTCAACCTTCCTTTTCTCCCTCAGCGCTGGGAGATACAGTACCACTTAGAACCTCACTCTAGCAACCTTTCCTGGCTCAGAATTCAGATAGACTGGAGGGAATCGGGGAAATCTGGGGATGAACAGGAGGAACACCCCGCTAAATTGGCAGGTTTCGAATGGTGGATGCGGCGCTATGAGATGACGCCGCTTTTATGGAGGCGGTTCCTCAAAGAAACGACGGAGTTCCATCCACTTTACGAGATACATCGTAGACATGAGAGGCGAGTAAAACATATTTTATACGATCAAATAGAATAGTTCTTAGTATAATGCGAAATTCGGGTAGCTGTCCCTTCATTTACCATTGACTCTCTGCCGAACGAATAATGAGAAAGTGTTGGAAATGAAGAGACTAATATCCGAACTTCACAGTCTACTGCTCTGATTAGGAGAATAAGAAAGTGTGGTCGGATGAGAACTATGGAAGCATGCCGCCTTTGACATATATAAGCAGGCATGTCGTCATAGTTCTCATCTGAAATAGTGCAGAAAGCGTAGACAACAATACTCGTCTCGTATCAGATGCGAGTGGAGGTCGAATTCAATGCAACGCGCCTCTTGTACGATTCAATCTGGCAAATGACGTGAATTCGGAATCATTCCTATTTCGAGGTGGGTTCGAAGTAACAGCGCTAGCAACTATAACTGACGAATTGGGATCAGACTTCCTGCTTTTCTGCTTGTCGCGACACATTACTTCCTCATTTTGCGCGCTCTATCGCCGAACTAACCAGTGAGACATCACGAAAAATGATGTGTCTTTTCGTTTGAAGCCATCTCTTGTTCAGGTAATGAATTAGCCGAATAAACAACACACCGACATGGGAGCAAAGTCGAAATGGTCGTTGAAAAAAGAGCCACCGCAACTTCATGCTCTCCAGGGCGTATTAATGATAAAGAACAGTCTCGAATTTACTGCCATTGCAATTCACAGCAATTCTTCAAAGCGCTGAATAGGAGGAGCGATCGTATTTTTTTATTTGGCTTATTTAGAATTCTCTATAGATCAAGTAACCCTGATATGAAAGGGAATGCAGCTGTAAATAGTCAAATTCAGTGCACGATTACGTAAATGAAGTATTTGTACCATCTTTTCTAGTAAAGTTGTAGTACGGCGCAAATAAAATTATGACCTCCTTTTACGCTCTCCATGCGCTTTCAGTTTAGGGGGGACAGCAGGAATGGCGTCGCAAGACTCTTTATTTCACCTGTCCTCTCAGCGGCACTAGGTCGGATGATCACTATGACGTCATGCCGCCTTGTATATATCAAAGGCAACATGACGGCATAGTTCTTATCCGGCCTAGTGCCCTCTCACTGGTTCGATGTACGCATGATAACGCTGAATGGTCATTCCTCGAGCGCATTACTTTTGGCAACAGTAGTGTAACCGGCTGCGCGAACGCTATTTTAGAACACGCACTGTAGATCATTGTGAGGATAAGAGTGCAAAGAATGATGGAATGTGAAATATACCTACTAGGAAGGATAAGTCTAGACAAGACCACATAGCGCATAAAATAGGCCTGGCATCAAGAACACTTACAAAATTAGCGCATTACAATGGCGAAAATCCTTTCTAGGGGCTACAATGGCTCGATGGAAAGGGAAATCGCGCAAATTTAGAATACAATGATCGAAATATATGTAAAATGTGTCTCCTAATCAGAGATTGTAAGTTCGTCACATTTTATGAGCATGCATTTTCATGCTCACGGACTCCGAGGGTGCCCACTTTAACAATTTTGGGCCAGCCAATCTAGGAGTAGGGTGAAAGGATGCGCCGTATTACGCCGATGTCGAATCACTATGTCACATGTCAAACAATTTAGCATTTTGGAGTACTCGGAAATACGTCAAATGGGCGAATGAGCGGTCGAGTGTGGGAGTGTTTCCACCAAATGGCACGCACAATGGATATTACGTATTCACCCATTCTTCAGGCCTAATCGGGCGAAAAAGTTGCAGCTATTATTGCAGCCCGGCATTCAGCCACGAGATTTTGCGTGGAAACGAACAGAAAATAGCAATGCTCGGAATGACGGGGGAGGAAGTGGAATCCGCAACCAGAAAGCATGGTTATTATTGCGAAAACGTAAAAAGAAAACTCTTTGGTTTGAAACTCGAGCTGCTTGACATTGAAATACAGAGCAAATTTTGCGTGAGCGAAGCTCAAGGAAGCTGCATCTGTCTGCGTCTCTCAAGTTGCCGTGCTCTTTCGCTTTGTCCGACTGTAGGGAGAGCACTCTCTTCATTGTGCGTGCTTTTTCACCGGTCTGAGTCGCTAGAGACAACTCAGTTTGAGGAGAGTCATTGCTCGCGAAGTCATCCTCAGAAGCGAGTTAGTTCCTCTAGTTTGGAAACGAGCCCGACGTGTCACTCACCAGTGACATCTTAGGAGAGTAGGTAAAGAATAGCATTAGGGAAATGAGGGAAGATGTGCGGAGGTGGAAAGGAAGTTCGGAAGACCAACTGAATTCACTCGGTTTCGGGACTAGGTCGGGTGAGACATATGCCGTCATACCACCTTTGATATTTCAAAGGCGGTATGGCGTCATAGTTCTCATCCGACCTGGTTCCCTCGGTTACATTCTTAGCCAGTTTCGGCCCCAGATAAATCCGATGATAAAGTAAATCGAAGGAAGTTTAGTATGATTCTGTACAATCTCTCACATCTCGCCGAACGGTAGCATTTATTGACGGTTCAGTCAATATGTTGGCTCCAGAGAAGCCATGTTTCGCCAGGGTAGAACGCAGAACGAAGAGACTATATCTTGCAAAACCGTCCCTAGTCGGCTCCGTCTCTTTCTCCATGATTTCCTTGTAGCCTGGCACGTCATTGGATCGTGTCACTCAATGTTGACACCTTAGACACGGAATAGACGTAGTAGCGACGAAATTAGGGAAATTTCGCAGAGGTGGAGTGAGGAGGAAAGTGTACTACACGCTGGGTTCCTCGTGTCTCGTCACTAGCACTCGTCAATCTAGTCTGTGACACCGTAGTTCAAGCAATATAAAGTCAGTCCATGATTAAGGAAGATTTTTTGTGTGGTACGGCTTCATCACATCATAACTGGTAACGGTTTACGCGCTATCAATTCAGAAAAAAAACTATTTTGAAATGGAAGGTTAACATAATTTATTGTGTCCACGCGCAGTCCTTCGCACTACAGTTAGAGCAAAATATATACAGTTAGATCGAAACGCAGTGCTTAGAAGTCATGGAAAACATATAATCACGCGAATCATCAAAATATGTGAAAACGGATATCGCGCTGAAAAAAATGAAAAGCGGAGAAATGCACGAATAGCCCGATTCCTCATGTCTTTTGACTCGTGTCTGGACGCTCCAGTTCAAGCAAAATAAAGCACTCTAAAGCGAGCTATTTTTGAAATCGAGCTCATTAGTCACGTAAAGTATGACTTCAGCTGACAACATTCTAACACATATTACAGATAGGCGGAAATTTATTGTGCCCCGGCCTTGAGGGGAAGAGACGAGTTACACGGTTATACAGTTGAATAACCGAATCGTCTCCAGTCTAGCCAGTCGTACTTGTCACCAGACTACCAAACGATCATGCACTAATGCACTATAGATATATTGACAGACAGATTTATCCCGGTGCCTGGTATCTCATGCAAAATAAATCCAGTTTACAGCAAGCCCAGATATTACGGTGTAATGTCTGGTCATTTTTTAGTAGGAAAAGACATGGAAAGATACTAATGCAAACATATTTTTCAAAACGAAAAAAGTCACAACACTTCCAATTATTTTGAAAAGTTTTGCAAAACTGGAAGAAGAGATTAGAAATCGGAGGAGAAGAATAGAAACAAGCAAAGTCTGAGTGAGTGTGCAACTTCCGAGAGAATTGACCACTACGAGGGTCGTAAACGGGCTGGTCAGAGTAGAGTAGCCAGCTTGCCTTTCCCGTCTGCACACTCTGCGTGCATCTATTTTTAGCCTTCCTGATTGGTGACAGAAAGGGTAGGAACAGAGTGGTGATGGAAATTGGTAGCTCCATTCTGTGTGCTCTATACCAGCTGTCTCTAACGCAGAACGTTATAGTCAGGTTGGCTAATGATGCAGAAAGCGCGAGACGAACATTATTTGCTCCCTGGATAGTTATGCTCGTGAAAATTGCTTACCTTAATTACGTTATGTTAGCAGCGTAGCTTGAGATTATGTTCAAATAAATTGCAGCAAGGCTTACAAGGAAGTGGATCTCGTCATTCTGCGTGTTATATCTATTCTTAGGTGGAGGCACCCAAGTTAGATACAGCCCTGAACCCAAATTGTGATGTCTTGGATCCAACTTGTAAAGTGACTTTAGCGTAGAGGGAGGAACCCAATCTTAAAACAGGGCTGATTCCAACTTGGGCGTCCCCTCCTAAGTGATCTGCGGTTTAGAAATCAGAATGTTGAGAGCCCAGCAAAATCAGCTTTACACGATATTTATTTATTATTTAGGCGTAAATTTAGAAAAATATCGATTAGATAACAAACATCACGACGATAAATACAGTGAAAACCGAGGCAAAGACCGCTTTGAAGAGCACGCACATGAAAGGCAGCTCGAAATCTAAATTATCGATTGTTGCATACTTATCCATCTAAGGTAGATTGATGAGATAGCTCAAGTTTCTACGAAACGCTGTCGAAATTTGAACACATGAATCGCTCGTCATGTTCAAATCTCGAAACGTATTTCACAAAATATTCTAAGCCACCTGATCTGCCCTACCCATCGAACCTTTAGTATAGGGATACATCTTGGAATGGAACTGTTTGAGAGGGCCGATTCCTTGTGCCAGAGATAGTAGATGCACAGATTTCTCCTTTGCGTATTCCGAGTTGAAGAATTGTTGAAACGGCAGAATGAAAGTTGAAAGGACGAAGAGAATAGCGTATACTCGGGCTGAAAGTATGACGATTATCAACCCGATTGAATACTTCCTGATAGGAGTTCGAGAAACGATACCACAATCTCTTCATTTCTACATTGTCTCGACAGTTAGTATGGCGAGAGACTGTGTAGAATAAACAGATCATGGCATTGGCTCCTGAGCTGTAATCCTTACTTTGAGGCGGCACGGAGAACGATGAGTATGACTTGATGGAGAATATTAGTTGTGATGGAAGAAGCATGAGAAGGTAGACAAGAATGATGACGAATGCGTGGAGATGTTCATGTCTGGGATTGCACTTATATTATTGGAGTGGTGCACAAAACGTATCACTCCCGCCCCTGGGAGGGTGCCCATAATGTCCCACACTCAACATGCCCATCTTATTGGAAATGGAAATGGAAACTCTTTGAATACGCCATTATGACATTTCAGCACGATCTCCCATTATTCTTGCAATTTCCACATGGCCAGTCTCTTTGTCCCCCGTTATTGGAATTTCGAATAAGAGAACTCTACCTCGGAGGGAGCATAGAAGCAAGGAGAACGAGCAAGGCTATTAGCGAGAGGAAAGCAGTGCAGAGTATCCACTGGGATGATACGAGTCGGCTCTTCAACCGAACGCACATCGAGATCTCATTGCTGAAATACATATTTTGTGCTTATATCAATAATGGGAAAGATATGTATCATATCTCATATTACATACCATCTCGTATTACATATCACGATAGTTCAAAATTAGTGTAATCTGATCTTCATTCAATACGCTATCTCGACCGACCGAGTGGTGAGAAGTGAATAGCATAAAGAAATTGAGCAATCAACCTACTTTTCTTTGCCCGCTCTGTTGTATTTTCCAGCAGCGATTCCATGAACGGACTCTATCTCGAATATGCCACTTCCGGTAATGTTGTCATCCATGAAACCTTGAAATAAACGTGTCAACTCACTTAGAATCTATCCTCACCTTTGAGTCGGTTGCCATTCACATAAGCCCATTTGGCAACGGAGATATCATCCTTAGATACTCCCTGAAACAAGAAATTAGGTTGAGTAGAGGTAACGGACAAGGTGCATCAATCAAGCGAATCAGAACACGTATCCCTACTATCAAAAGTGTATTTATCGACGGTGCTTATCAATGATAGTTATCGATTACTTGAATGTACGAAAGCTACCTTAATTAGGCTATTCAAGCAACGGTAAATGTTATCTAGGAATGGCTTCATGGGATTCTGCTAATTTAGATATCCTTTTCTATCCCTTTCCAAAATTTGACACCCTTTTCTCTTCCTCAATTCACCCAATATTTCATCCGTTTGTAACAAACCCGAGACCAGCTTCCACCTTCCTGAAAACATACTACCGGCACAGGCCCATGAAATAGCCCGTGAAATGACGATGGTAGTTGCAAGAGCATGATTTTTTTATAATTTAATAGGAGAAAACAATTGAAAAAGCACAAAGCCTTTGTCAATTCAAGATCGGCTGAAACTTAACTTCACAAGGGCGCTCGTCGTCGAAATTAAAGAACCTATTCAGACGAAGTTATTATTCGGTTAATTCATCCAATATTTCGTCCATTTCAAGAAAATGAGAGAAATCAATGAGCGAATTTCGGAACTCATCAGTATCTCTGTATATATCTCCCACTATCGCATCGCTCGATCGAATACTGATTTATTTACACCCAAGATGAATCTCTGTCTCAATCACGCAATTATTTGCCTGTGTACAAACCGAGCGCGCTATACTACCGTCGCGTAGTGACCTACCGTACCCCTTACTACAGTACTCAACACGCGTCAATTCATGATAGGCATACGGACTATCGAACTGCAGTACTCGGGACTACAGTAACCCAAGCGCCCGCGACCATGGTTGCCAGATCGAGAAAATATCGGAAAAGGAGAGAGCGAGATCGCATGTCTAACCTGTGGTAGCAACGCGGAATTGAAAATACTCATTTGAAATGAGTCATTGCTCACGATGTAAATGCTAGTGGGCACTACGCCGGATGAGCACTACGGCATCATAGTTCTCATCTGACGCATTTCCATTCGAGAGTGATCACTTACGCGAAAGATGCACTTTAGAACGGTGGGGAAGATCCGCTCATTCTCACAAACCATCTCCAGCTGAACTCGACGATAGAAGGTGACTGTGGCGACCTGACGGAGAAATATTCCCGGCGCAATGTTATCGCTCTTTCTTCAATTCGCGTACTCTCTCGCCCTTGCGCGGGAAGCATTCTGCACACCCTTGATGCTAAAGCTCGTAATTCGGGTAGCTATCACTTGATTCTGCACAACTCGTTGAATGGTGAGATAGTGTGGGAAATGAAGATAAGGCGACTCGAATTTCGAAATCGTCCTGATACCCACCGATGTTCTGCCAGCATCCTTCACTTCCAGCTCAATTCCTCTCAGCTTATGAGCAGTGGAGGAGATTCGATGGTTCTTCCCGCTGCAATGACGTCATTCTTCCCTTTCTCAGAACCCGGGATGGCACTAGGATGGATGAAAACGATGACGACACTATTACCTAAGTTCTCACCCGACCTACTACCTCCGGGATGGTTTAGGAACGCTTGATTCTCATCGTCCTGTGTGCGCTCTGTTACTATTTGAAAAGCCATCGTTAGGTCAAATCTCACTCCATATTTGTCATGCTCTGAGGTGTCCACAGTTTGTGATTGGCGGGAAGAGAGAGCCTCATTATACCATCGTAATCCCGCGGATTCCACTGGAGTCGAGCATCTCTGCAGGAAGAAAGGGTTATTTTTTTTTTTTTTTTTTTTTTTTTTTTTATTGTGGGTGTGCCACTTCCCACCCACAGGTCAGAATTCTGATTGACTACTGTTTGGAAGAAACCTCTCCCGCACACTCCCTCTCTCTCTCGCTCACTTACTCCCAGCTATATGACATTGTGCATATCAGCACTGCTAATGGCGAGTCTTCATAGGGGAAGAATACGTGCTGCACTCCGTATGACGTGGCAACAGTTGTCCCTTTAGGAGGACCTTTCTGGAAATGAATTAATTTTCTTTTGAATCAACGGTCTTTTGAAGGAATGCTCTTTTGAATCAACGGTCTTTTGAATGAATGCTCTTTTGAATCAATGATCTTTTGAATCAATGGTCTTTTGAATCAATGATCTTTTGAATCAACGGTCTTTTAAATTAATGATCTTCTGAACCAATATTCTTTTGAATCAATAATTTTTTGATTTTTGCATAGATTCTGATTTTTGCATAGATTTTTACCTAACTTTCCCGCAAAATTGTGAATGTTGAAAAAATGGTCATGCAAAAAAGTGATTTTTTCGTGCCATGAGGGCAAATTTCGAGATATTGTTTTCATATTCACAGGATCATCTGGACTCATGAAGGCGATCATTTTGATGCCTAGAACGAGTCTCTAGCTTGACTAGGGGCCGAGATCGGAATTTTAGACCTAGATTTTGCAGCAAGGCTGCAGGAAAAGTGAGGTCGCTTAGCAAGCTCAAATTATTTCTCTGGGTAGACCTCGGGTATGACTCCAACCTCAGAAAGTTTGGCGAGTTGGAAAAAAATCCATGTAAGAATAATGCCGTTTTGAAAAAGTACATTTTGATTGCGTCATCACTACGCAACCACAGGGCGATTTCGTCATACCCCAATACCATGATCATAATCTTCGAAGAATTTGGTACATACTACCGTAGTTTCAGGTTGAAGCCTTTCCCGGCCAAAAAGTTACAGCAAATTCAAAAAGTGTCCAAACACTTTTGCGCGCGACTGTATCTTGCCCCATGCACAATTCTAAATCTAATTATTCGTTTGAAGATAATTTTAACCACTTCTGCCGCGCGATCTCGTCTGTCATGCACATACAAAAACGTTGATTGAGAGGAACTACGAGAGACACGGCTATTCGACACTCAATTGCCAATACTAATTGCTAAATCTGTCAATTATGCTTTGTAAAGTGGTCAATTCATAGAAGCGAGACCCTCTAACAGGTGACCGATCATAATTGTGAAAATGATTAAGGGAGATCGTTGATTCTATCATACCTTGTAGTCATATCCATTGAATAGGTTGTCGATCAGTTGTTGTCTCGGGGATTTATCGTCTGAATGATACAAAATGAGGGATGGCCTTGAGCGGTAAATGCCCCTCTTCATTCAGAGTTATCTCTGGGAGATCAGGCCGCTGAGAAAGCATGCAGAATGAGTCACTGAACTCATCTCTTATGGGCTCTATATCGTCAAAAACAGCTGAGAAGATCACGAGATCACGAGATGTGAGACATCACTCTCTTCAGTTTTCATACTCTCTCACGGTTGACCTGCATAGAGAGAGATGGATAGATATGGAAATGAATCGAGTGACCCCTCAGCTGTTTGCGATAATAATGGGCTCATAAGCCAGCATGTGACAGGTATAAATACATACATTCATGGGAGTGTGAAGGCGAAAACAGAAGGAGATGGAGGAAGAGAAGGATGATCATGAATAATGAATGCCCCTGCTCAGTAAGTATAAACTGAATCAGATAAACACAGGTAGATGAGGCAGCAATCGATTGTTGGTCTGATGTTTTATCGATCTATCGAAGACTTCTTCCATTCCTGCAGTGTTGTTCAAATAACACATTTGGCATAGAGTTATTAGGGGAGAGTATGACGGGAGAAGGGCAGACAGACAGACGGCGACACTGGACACTTGACCTTTGTTCAAGTTCCTTGTGACAGCCGTGCCCTATTCTTGTACGCTTAGGCAGTCCGCATGCAATTTAATAGATCTGCCTCTGATTCTGGCTCGCATCTCAAAGCAGCCGCTGTACTAAATGGAGGTTATAGTAAAGTGAGAGAGTGTGGAAAACGAAGAGAGTCCCTCTCACTTTCCCACACTATCTCATTGTACTATGAACTCCATTTAGAATCGCGGCAGACCTTTTTACGCAGACATTTTTTGTCGCCTAGCAACATCTTATCACCTCGAATTCATCCTTCGGCAAGACGTTTAATGACTCGTCAGAAAAAAGCTTTATGAAAAGTCTAAAAAGGCCTAGACTATGACAAAAACCACAACATTACCTGGGTAGAGTCATGTTTGGAGTGTGTTTGCATTATTTTCTTTCGAGGATGAGTGCCCAAGTGTCAAAGCTCTGAACTGATATGCATCGGTGCCTTTTCCAGCTCTCTGGTGTCTGCATTTACGATCGAAACGAGACGGGTATAAATATAAGAAAAGTGAATCATCGAAGAGCTAGAACCTGGAGGGAGCCTCATAGGCGCCTTTTAGCTTCCCATCTCTGCTATTTCGTCAACATTGTAATTGAGTATCATGATTTTATCTGATTATTTACTGTCAATCTACAGGGTGGCTGATAAATATTGCGTCCACCTTTTGAATAATATCTCGCAAACAAATAAAAGGATAATTATCATATTGCGTTTAAATATATATCAGTACCGTGCAAAACAATTACTAGACGCAGGCTTCATGGTATCGACCGGGCTCTTAGCATGCAGGGAAAAAGTAGTCTACATTTTTACTCAATGCGCCGTTCACATTTTTCGATATATAAAATGATCTCAATGTCCATCGAAATTGCAACCGAGGTGACTATGAAGAGTAACCCTTCCACTAAGTGATAATCTTGTCAAATGCGATATAGGGTCTCTGAAAACAGAGAGAGATAAATTTGATGACTTTCAGTCACGCATATGCAAAAAACTCACTTTTCGGAATTTCTTATTCTGAATGTTGATACCGCCGTATAATGTTGCATAGCTATTAACAGAGTCGAGTTATGAAATATTGTTGCATCAAATTGAATGTAAACGTTGAATTAATGGTAGAAGTAGGCACCTCAAAATATCGCTAAAAGCGTCGCTTCGCAGCATTTCGCAACTTATTCTGGTTCCGAATCAATATGCCCAAGCAAATGGCATGCATTTTCACAATAAAGAATGATGGAGTATCATGCATAAAATAGAACAATTCCAATAGCTAATGTGTTCGAAGAATGCGGCTTCGAAATATTATTATTTTTTATAGAGCGCCGTTCATAATGAAATAATTTTAAAGCATTTCTGAGAAAGTTCCGAGGCTCATAATATAATTGATCACATATTTATACGTGTAAATGGTTGTTCTTATTAGGAATAAATGGATGAGTCCTGTATCTAATTCCTTGCTGTAAGGCGGCATAAACTATCAGATACGTTTATGTGCCCAGAAAAGTCCCAATTCCAAAACAAAATATTTCAGAAGTGATAACTCTTGAAATACTTGAACAATCCAAATAATATTTATAGGCTAATAACTTTTGTCCCTTACCAACATAGTTACCAAATTTGATGCAATGGTGCCTACAGAGAATGGAGATTGAGAAACAAGAAAAGTGGCGCAATATTTATCATTCATTCTTCATTCTCATTCATTCTGGGTTCTCAAGTGTGTGGCGAGCGGTTGAGTGCGATTTCGTCTCTCCGTCTCCGGTTCCGCCCGCCCGGATTCCCTCTCCCAGACGCGTTGGCACGCGGGAGTTGTACGCCGCCACGATGGGTCGCCACTTCTACATCGGCACCATCAACGCCAGGACGCTCGGCCCAAGGGAGAAGCAGTCGGAGATGGAACTCGCCCTCGACAAGATCAAGTGGGACGTGGTTGCAGTGCAGGAAGCCAGGATTGTGAGTTGTGCCTCGTTCAATCTTACATCCTCAGGCACTGTAGTCTACCACTCGGGCGGGCCCACTGCTTCCCATGGCGTGGCATTTTTGCTTCGACCGCAACTCGCGCGCGGAGCTGTGTTCAATGGCCTCTCCCCTCGTTTGGCCACTCTGCTCCTTCCCGACCTACGGCTCTTCCTGGTCTGCGCTTACGCCCCTCCGTCTTCCTACGATGACGACGCGTATGAAGACTTCCTAGACCAGGTTGAGACCGCCCTGCGGAGTGCCCCAAAAGGCCATATGCCAGTTCTGGTTGGTGACTTCAACTGTCGAGTGGCGAGGGAACCTGGCAATGAAAGATTTGTCGGTAACTTTGCCTCTCCCACACCGAACTCACGCGGACGCTGCTTCACTGAGCTCTGCGTGAGGAACAGACTGCGCATCCTGAACACGTTCCCCAAGAGACGGCACGGTCGGATCTGGACCTGGCGATCCCCAAACGGCTCCGCATTCCACCAAATTGACTACGTTGCAGCGCCCGCCACAGCGAGAGTAGTCAACTGTGGAGTCGTTGGTCGGTTTGAGTTTGACTCCGACCATCGCCTTGTTCGGATGTGCCTCTCCCTCCCTGGCAAGGCGAGGCAGAAAAGATGCAGGGAGCGGCTAGATTTCGATCGAACCGCTTTTACTGTCAACGCAAACCTTCTCGCGTCACTGCCCCTTGCCCGCCCCAGTTCTGCCGCCGACGCCTATACTACGGTAAAGGCTTTCACGGAGACCGCGGCAACGAACTGCTGGAGGAAGCGCCAATCCCCTTCTTGGATCTCGAGTGGAACGCGGAAGCTCCTAGCGATGCGCCATGAATTGCAATCCAACTCCCAACAAGCTGTCGCCTACTCAGCTGCCTGCAAAGCTGCCCGGACGAGTTTCGTCGATGACATCAGGAAGCGAAAGGAGGCGCAAGCACGGCAAGCAGCAACCATGGGAAGGAGCATCGTGAAGAGCATGCTGAGTCTGCAAACCTCAAAGAAGCGCTTTCTAGTTCCCGACCCTGTAACTGGTGCTCTCTCTCAAGCAGCTACCAAGACAGTGGTCCAGAGCTTCTTTGACGGTCTCTACACCCCTGCAGTTCCGTGTCCACTCCCAGTCCCTCCTCAGCCTCTGGATCCCCTTCCTCCCTTCCTACCCGATGAGGTCAGCAAAGCGATGTCCCAACTCAAGTGTGGTCACTCACCCGGTTCGGATGGCATTCTCCCGGATATGCTATACCATTCTCGAAACCACCTTGCTCCCGTTATCGCTGATCTACTCAACTATCTGGTAGATGGAGAGGCTGTTCCAAGCGACCTGACCGAAGCAATTGTCACTCTTCTGCACAAGAAAGGAGACCCTACCAACATTGGGAACTTCCGTCCCATCTCCCTCCTCACCGTTTCCCTGAAGACAATGACCAAAGTCATTCTTCAGAGACTCGAAACTGTGCTTGAAGAAACAGAGTCCTCGACCCAAACCGGCTTCCGGCGCGGCTACAGTACTCTCGACAACTTGCATGCCATCAAGCAGGTCGCTGAAAGAACCTCCGAGTACGGTATCCCAATCTACTTGGCGTTCGTCGACTTCAAGAAGGCGTTCGACTGTGTGGAGTGGAATGCCTGCTGGCAAGCCCTCTTCTCGTTCGGAGCCCATCCCTCCCTCGTCCACATGTTGCGCCGTCTCTACGAGTCCTCCTCTACACTCATTCGAGTTAATGAGGAGCTCGTTCCTGTGACTGTGCGTCGAGGAGTCCGCCAAGGGGATACCCTCTCCCCTCGTCTCTTCAACGCAGTGCTACGATCAGCCATGGACAACATTGACTGGGAGTCAGATGGAATTAGATTCGACGGAAGGAACCTTTGCCACTTGGAGTATGCCGATGACGTGGCTCTCGTTGCCAAATCTCGACCCGAGCTGGAACGAATGCTGAAGAAGCTGATGGACGCGTGCAGCCGAGTTGGTCTCGAAGTGAATGCAAGCAAGACCAACCTCCTCACCTCCTGCACCTCTACCCGCAATCCAATAATCATCGGCAATCTGCGATTCGAATTCGTCGATAGCGCCACCTATCTCGGAGGAAGAATAGCTCTTCCCTTGGATCATTCCGACGAAATAGAACACCGGATTCGATTAGGGTGGCTGGCCTGGAGTAAGCTCTCGCACCTCCTATCTTCTCGAATTCTGTCCATCAAGATCAGGAGGAGAGTCTTCGAGAGCTGCATCACGGCTACAGTTCTCTATGGGTGTGAAGTATGGGCTCTGAGATCTAGCGAGAAGGAGAGGCTGAGAGTCACCCAGAGGAAGATGGAAAGAAAGATGCTTGGAGTCACGCTGAGGGACAGATGGAGGAATGACCGCGTGAGAGGGATTACCAAGCTGAGAGACTGGAATGAGGAAGGATTGAAACGAAAAGCGCGCTGGGCCCTCAAGATCAGAAGAATGGGAGTGGAACAGTGGAGCCGTGCGACAACTGTCTGGACTCCATTCAATAGGACTCGTCCCCCCGGAAAGCCTCGCGCGCGATGGAGAGACGACCTATCCCGAGCTATTGGCAGCCATTGGTGGAGTGCAACTTATGAAGACTACCGACCTATCATCTTCTGAGCGTTTCCGCCTGATAAGATAAATTGATTGATTGATTGATTGATATTTATCAGCCACCCTGTACTCATAAGCTCATGAAACTCAAACTGTCATGGACAAATTTGAAGTGATCGTTGTTTTCCATTTTGCAAAATGGATCCAAGTTGGAATGGATGACGCGTATGGGAATATCTCTTATCATATCATTTAAAGCGCGTCTACTTTGTGTGCAAGTAAAACACACCTACCCAATTGTATTTTGTTTAATGACCCTCCTATTTGTTTTACAGCAATATTCCTAGCGTTTTTCGAAAGTACAAGTTCTAATGTGGTTCTATCGCAATATTAATACTACTTAAAAATATTTTTAAAATTGATAAAATAAATAAAATCAGTACTCGATCCTCTTTTCACCCACCGTAAAAGTAACGCGTGCGCCCCGCCGAACCCTCAATTCGCCAAACCTACCGTAATTTCGGGCGAATGTGCCGAATCGAAACTCGCTGTCTCTCGTTTGCTAACTCTTGCCTAGCCCACATGTGAATTTCGCTTTCGTTACATTACACGTGTAGGAATAACGTTGGCTCACTGGCCTCTGTTTCGTCGCTCCCCGACTGTATTTTGTCCTTATCAAACACTTGTCACTATTTAAGCGGGTTTACGCCATTTCCTGTTGCGAATGTGATGAAACATGACGTGTTCTGTTCTATTTTAATTGTTTTTATATTTATATTTAATTTTATTGTATTTAAATCGTTCTAGCATGTCGGAGGCTGCTCGGACGTACTCCCTCGAGGGGCAAAGCGCGATTATCGACAAGTTCCGGGCGCTTCTAGCAGCTTCCGAGTCGAATCAGGCGGACTGGAAGGTGGGTTTCTGTTTCATTCGCAGTTTTCGAGTAGTTTATCATTAGATTTACTGATAACAGCACCCTGGTAGGCAATTTTGACGTAGTAATTTCGAAATACTCGAGGTTGCAAGTCAGAATGAGTCAGTATGCGTATGAGTCATCCTTTGAATTCATTGGAAACTATGACGAGTGTGTTTCGCAAGTAAATTCTGCAATATTTGTTTGTTTTTGTGGGCAGATGATCGGGTTTTATAGCTGGTCATCCATCTGTTATCACTGTTTAAAATTACTCATTCGCAGTCAGTATAGAGCGGAGTGCACTGTGGATAAAAACACGTATTTTCTGCCAAAAACAGGCGAGAAACTCCTTTCTGCTATTCAATTATTATAAAAAAATGCACGAATCCCGTCTGACAATATAAGGAAGGGCCGCGAGGGAGCTCGCTCTTGTGCGCGTTCGTATAGTTATCGTGACGATTTGAATTTAATACCAGATAAAAGTTGTAAAATTATAGCAGCCCTTGTCTCCGGTGTAGCCTTCTCTGCCCATCAATGAAGGCGGAATTTTTAATTATATATTTATTAATTTAAATATTAACATAATTCAGAAGCACGCGGTTTCTCTGCTCGAGAAGGCCATCGCTGAGGCGGGAAGGGACGGGCGCAAGCCGACTTTCTCCTTTGGCGAAGAGGACAGTGACGAAGCCAGTCAGTTTTATTAATTAAGTTAGTTAATTAATTAATTAATTAATTAGGCTAATTTACAAGCTATATCACAAAAGTAGTGCGTGGAACCCACTGGAAAAAAACACATGCGCACATTCTTTTCTAAAAAAAAACACATTTTTTTCTGACGTTATTTTTAGCGCGTTTTGCTAGAATATTGCACTCGCTTTGCTTGCTAAATATTAATTTACGCAGATGTCTCACCGTGATTATACATCATCTATTTGAGCTATCGTGAAAACATATAAACAACGTTTGATCTCGATTCTCCTTTGATCTCCCTCGATTGACCTTGTGCCATTATCCAGTCTTTTATTGATGCCATAACGCTGACTTTCGCAGTAGAATCGGATCAGAGAATGACATAGAGAAAATGTTTGTGAAACGTGATTTCCCCATTTCTCAACCCTCCCTCCCGCTTGTTTGCTAGGAGTTGTTGGCAAGGTTTCGCCAGTTTTATACCCAAGGTCACGTAGGCTGTTCTTGAGTGGAACCTACTCGGTGGTTTCATGATCTACATATGATACACTAGGTTGGCTGCATTGGATTACTCAATGGGAGTTGAGGATTTACCTGAACTAATAAAATAATTATTTAAATATTTAAATTACAGGCTCGGAATCAGCTGAAATGCAGCCCACTGCAGAGCCACTGACAGAGGAGGTGCCGATTTTGTATTATATTTAGTTACTTGTGTTTGACACCATTGGTGCATGGCCCACTGCTCACAGGAAGAGTAGTATGGCATAATATAGTTTGTGTATGCTAGTTCAGTTTTATTTACGTTTTGTGCGGCGAGATTTACCAAATTGCACCACGAAAAGGCTCCGGTCCTTTCAGAGTCACCCAGTTGTGGCGGAGGTGCGACCGACGCTCGATCGAACCGTCGAGGAGTTGGAGAACGATTATAAGAAAGGTGGGATATTTATATGTATTTTTTTGGTTTCAGTCGCTCGAGAACTACTACTGACTGACTAATTTGTGTTTGACTTGAGTGCGGAGGAAGAAATCACCTTATCAATGTTAAGTATTTGTATAAATATTCTACTTTAGTTTAGAGCGTTATTTATTGCTGAGGATGGTTAAGCAAGATCACTGTAATTGACTGACGAATTTGCGCTTGTCTTGAGTGCAGAGCACGAAATATCCTTATCAAGGTCAAGCAATAGTCCTGAAAGTTCATCTGGCCTCTAATCTTAAAGAGAAATGTTTAGTCGACCTTTCAGCTAATAAACTTGCGTGTTATCGTTATTATCATTTTTGCACGAACATGGGGGTCAGAAACTGCAAATGCGAGTTTCAAGCTATCAAATCGTAGTTGTGAGGTACAAATCTACCTGGATGCACTGTCTATTCTTTTAGCACCTGCGAGCTGGACTCGTGCGTGATTGGATATAATATTTATTTAAATAATAATTTCCAGGACTCAAGTTGCGCGCGGGAGACTATCTGCGCCTGGTGAACGTGGGCAAGGTGAAGTCGCGCGAGTTGGAGGCACTCATGCCTGATTTCGAGGTAATATAGAAGGATCAGGCGCACTGTAGGACTGTAATATAGATGATCTGTAATTTAATGAGTACGGTACTATCAAGTTATTGATAACTGGGATTTTTCAGACGGCAGTTGCGGTGCGCCGGGCGGCCGTTGATCCACTCAATAAGCTCGCCGACCTACCGTACACCAATTACCCCTACACGATTGTGAGTATACTGTAGGCGTTTGGTATTGGCCTTGGATGATACAATCACTATTCTTAGTCTTGCACTGTTTTTTTCTAATTAATACATATGGGATTTCGTCGAAGTAGAGATAAGATGAGTACCGTACTACGGTAGGAGGATATTGATTACTTTCAGGCCAAAGATGCGTGCATCGAGAATCCGATCGGCTACATTACCGTACCTGTCGGCATCGCGGGACCACTCAAGGTATACTGTAGTCTAACGACTATCGAATTGGCTGCCTATATTTCTAATAGCTAATGAATAGGTTGATTTGCGCACCATGGCTAGTATTAGACTACTGGGAACTTTCATTTCCAATTATTGGTGGAGTTCAGAACTAAAAATATACCTTATATCTCAAAAGATTTAATAGGTACTGTAATCAATAAATGATTTTGTCTTATTTCAGATCAACGGTGGCGTCCCTCTACAAGTTCCCATGGCGACTACAGAAGGAGCTCTCGTTGCGAGCACCAATCGAGGCTGTGCTGCCATCATGGTATGGTAGTGTGTAGAGAATACGGTAGTCGTGGGAGCTTACGGTAGCTAGTTATAAGAACGGCGGTATCTGAAAATACCGTAGCATCATATTCTATACTCGTAAAATGAATACTGTACGAGAAGGCCTATGCTATGCTTTTTTTAATGACAGTGCTATTTGGGTTTCACAAGTAGGATATGACTTCTTGGAATTATTGTTTGCAATCTTCGGTGTGCTTCATGGCATAAAACATTACGCGATTATTCCTTACTATATTTATCATTGGTCTTTGATGTCTTGTGATCTTATATCTCTCTACAGAGGTCGGGCGGCGTCAAGACGGTGGTTACTGCTGAGGGAATGACGCGGGCGCCTGTCGTCAAGTTCAGCAGCGCCTCCGACGCAAAGTAAGTGATGTGATTTGGAAAACATCGATCAACTGAGATTCGTAGTCCTTTCAATTTTTTGACTAGCTTGATAAATGCGGGGTGTAGGCAGAGTAAAGTGTCGCCCTGTCGACTTTCGACGAGACTCGAAAGTTAGTAAACATCGCCCACACCATTGCAGCCGCCTCAAGCAGTGGGTGCAGGCGCCCGAGAATTTCGCCAAGCTCAAGGCCGAATTCGACGGAACGAGCCGGTCAGTTTTAAGTTTCACGTTCCGCATTTGGTGAATTTTTAATCTGAACAACTTGATGCATTTCCGTTTCACTAATGGAACAAGACGCTCGGAGAGTTAAAACTAATCCTTGAGCCAGTCCGAGTGACAAAGTTAATTTAAAATGTATACACATTCTAAATTTAATATTGTTGCAGCTTCGCGAAGCTTCTCTCTCCTCCGGAAGTTGTTCTGGATGGTCGATACGCGCACATTCGCTTCACGAGCAAGTCGGGAGATGCTATGGGCATGAACATGATTTCCAAGTGAGTATTTATTGATTTAGCAGGATTACGGGTCGATAGCGTACTCTATCGATTAGTTGCTTTTGGGATCAGATAATAATAGATTCCACATACCGTGAAATAAATAGTTAGACGCATAGAAAAGATCCGTTTTTTAAGTAGATCAAGTTGATTAATGATAAAGCAACCTTCAGGGCGACCCATCAAGCGATGAAGTTCATGCAGTCTGCCTTCCCCACAATGAAGGCTAGTTTTATTTGTTTTAAAAATATATTGATTACCCGGCGCGTTATGGCTGCATCACATGAATAATATGTCAAGTACGACTGAATGCCAATGGGCTTGATTCTTTGGTCGAAAAAGAAAACCAAGTTGTAGCACGATGGTTGTATTGAACAACGCATATAAATTAGTTTTTTTATTAAAATCTATTAAAATCAATCGATAATTTCAGGTACTCGCTCTCTCCGGCAACACATGCTGTGACAAGAAGCCAGCGGCGATCAATTGGTAAGCGATTTTACTTTAAAACCCATTTCACGATTGAGATAATATCGCAACCTACCGTAACCCTCCTCATATCAGGATCAAGGGGCGCGGTCGTTCTGTTTTGGCTGAATGCTGGCTGCCCGAGTCCGTGGTCAAGAGCGTGCTCAAGACGACTCCCGCAGCGATGGCCGAGGTACGGTATCGATGCGGAGGACTGTAGCTGATTAGTGTAATACAATATTAGAGATGCTTATTTTTTGATACCGAACGCTTGGAAAGTGCGGTTACATCTTAGATTGGTATCTGAAAAGTGAATCTCGGTAGTTTATTTCGATTGGGTGATGTTGGGTTGCACAACCACTTAATGAAGCATCGCGCAGTGCAGTTCCAATTCCCCTCGATTACTTTTGAAAGAAAATTCCTTATGACCGACTTCTCGAATATTGACAAAAATCAAAGTCATATCTTGTTCTCCCTGTCAACGCCTATGTGATTTGTATAGTCGATTTCTAATTTCTGTAAAAATGTAATCAGAACGTTGATAAGCATGTTATATTTCAGTGTGCGCGTTCTAAGTTCGACTCTGGCTCGGCTGCAGCTGGTGCAATCGGAGGATCGAACGCACACGCTGCGAATATCGTTGCAGCCATCTTCATAGCCACTGGACAGGTACGGCTGGGGTACGGTATATTGTGTTGCTGAAACAGTAGCATCTGGATAGGGTGGTAACGCTCCTAGTTCAACCAATAATTTGAGGTATGCTGAAGTATCCAACCGTTTGGACATTACGCAGCCGTCAAACCCTTCTACCGTAATCCATTGTTCGTTTCAGGACCTTGCCCAAGTGATATCTTCGTCAATGTGCTCCACTCGCATGGAAGTGGAGGAGGATGGATCGCTGTACATATCGGTATTGAACTCTTCACAACATATTGTGTATTACTTAGCACATTACTGTGACAGAAATTATAATTTTCTTTTCTTATTCTCTGCTCTCTTCAGGTGACAATGAACTGCGTGGAGTGTGGCACAGTCGGAGGAGGAACGGTGCTTCCCGCGCAGAGATCAATGCTAGAGGTACGGTAGATAACGAGGTAGATATATAGGAAATTTATATGAGGTTGGGTAGGGTAGATAGTTGAGACTCAAATTTTGAGTACGATTGAAGAGTATGCATCGCAATAATGTACGAAATTATTTTTATTCCCATTGCTTTTTCAATCGGAATTACTTGAGTTAATTTACGTAAGAGCTGAAACTCGATTCAGCATGCCCTCAAATATTAAGTACGGAAGATTCAAAGCACGAAACTTTACGTTTACATGAGAATCGTATTATTGCAGTTTCTAAGCGTGGCCGGTCCTTCTCCGTCATTCTGTGATCCGGGAACACACGCGAACAATCTGGCACAGGTGAGGAAAAAAGAAAAGCAGGGGAAAGTTGTTAGCCTTTTACATTTGCGCTTCAGTCGTATATCATAATGTGGTTGATCAATTTTCGGCAATCTGTTCATCGCGCATTCAATAAAAACACTGAATGGACTGACACACGCTAACTCATGTAATATTAAAAGTTGCCAAGCACTTGATTGACCACTCATAATTTTTATATAAATCAATAATCAGTATTCGATGCTATGTAGATCATCGCGGCAACGGTGCTTGCGGGTGAGCTCTCGCTGATGGCTGCTCTGTGCACGGATGATCTCGTATCGAGTCATCTCAAGCTGAACAGGTTGGTGTACAGTACGGGGTTACGGTACATGACGATCATCAAGAGTGCAATACGTTTATGGAACTCCCCTGTTGTTTGATGAATGGACTCCAATTTTAAAACAAAAAAAAATGTATTTGAAAACGATCAAATATTTTTCCGGCACCAGTTGGTTGCGCGTTTCATATTTGGGTGAAGAGTGGATGAGTTCGCTTCTCCCCGATCGAATTTCAATACTGTTGTCAAACTCTAGAAATTCTAAATTATAATTCTACAGATCTCGCCTTAATCTCTACGAGACGAGTGCGGAAGCGGGCAGCAGCAGCAACTCCCTGCAGCCAACAGTGCTGCTGCAGAGACCACAACAGGGAATGGTGAGTAGTGTAGTGAATTTGGATTGACTGTAGTGGGATAAGAAAGATAGAGATTGCATGGATGATTTCTGTTTCGAATGAGCTACATGAGTGCATCGAATTTCGGGTTCACAATAGTGTAGTTGTTCGCACTAGGTTACCAAAACCAAAATTTGCCAAATGAATGAGACCGCCCTTCAATCATGGATTGCATAAAACTAATGTGGGACTATTGGTGAATGAAGTGAAATACTTACAAATTTGAAATTATGTTTTGTATTGTTAATAACGATTTTTTTCCAGATTCGCGGCAAGTCGGCGGAGCGAACAATCAAAGTGAACTGCTCCAGCATACTGTAGATTCTCGATTGTTTTCGTTCCATGATAGATTACGGTACCGAATCGAAGATGACCATTTTACCATCAATTTTTAGTTTGCACAACGTGCTTGCCATCCAGTGTTGTGATGTGTTTATTCAGATTTTTTAGTTGTCCGATTCTAGTTTTACCTCGCACGATTTTACTAAGTGAACAAGTTGTTTAGTGCAACTGAAATGCGGGTTTCCTTTCTTGTTGTAGATAGTAACTCCGTATTGCATGATTGGTTGGAAATGTATATTATTGCAGATTTATAATAAAATTCAGATTTGTTCTTAGTATAATGTGATATGCAAAGCACGGTTGAATACTATAAACAACATCGGCTTATGAATATGCTGGATATGAATACGGTAAATGCGAATAGAGGGTAGGACCATAGTTGCCCATCACTGGCGGCGAGGTGTTTTCAGACCATGACCCCCTATTCATGGTTTCGCACTGCTCCCCTCGATTTGAGGGGAGCAGTGCGAACGACGTACAGTACCCCAAATACCGTATACAACTACCGTAACCCACGATTATCGCAAACTAACTTTATTTTTAAAAAGTCCTGGTACCATGTCGATTATACAGTACCCAAGTGACTACCGTAACCCAGTTCCTCGGTCAGATCCAGTTCCTTGTGTCAAACGACGATGAATGCTACATTTTGGAAGAAGCAATGTATGCGCACATAAATATATTTTCAAGAAAACAATGAAAAGTGCTTTTCATTTTACTAAATTTGAGATCGATGTATCACACAGTATTAAGCAATGTGCAAAAGCAAAAGCTGATCTCGCGCTCTTTTTCAAATTCAAAAAGCTGCGAATTTGCTCTTGCACGGAATTTTAGCTTACTGTATCGAGTTTCATTAAGAACCAATTGTGAAACCTATAACAATTGGGTCTCTAAAACCGTTTCCATTTCATAGTGTTTGTGAAACACAAATGATCCTAAAATGTTTCGAAGCACGGAAGTGGTCGTTTCATTCATGTTTCATGGAAAATAAAAGTATTAGGTACGCTTTTCGGTTTTGTCCGTGGACTGCCTGGCGCTTAATACTGTGATCAGTTGTTACGGGTTCACGGGGTGATAGGACATCTCGTAAAACACATTTCGGAAAAAGACGTTTCGGAAATTCCATCTCGGAAAAGAGCATCTCGGAAATTTTGGCAAAATTCCAAGAGCGCGCACATGACTTTAGAAGCTATTTTCTGCTGATTAAAATATTTTTTTTGTTTTTCTTTTAAGAAAATTGAGCGAAAGGGTAGTTTCAGTGTAAAGTTTCCGAGATGTCCTTTTCCGAAATGGCATTTTCCGTCCTTTTCCGAAATGGAATTTCGGAAATATCGTTTTCGGAAATGGAATTTCCGAAATGTCGTTTTCCGAAATGTTTTTTTCCGAGTTGTCTTATCGCCGTACACGACCAAAAAAGTATTTCTATTGATGTCCAGTGTGGGTCAAGTTCATAAATGAGTGAATTTTCTGACAGGCTTTTTTGCAGCGGACCTGATTCACAACCTGATTTATATTTATCTGGAGTAAGGATACCACATTGCTTTCTCTTCGAACGCCAGATATGTCAAGCAACACTGAAGCATAAAATCCACACCTGCTTATAATGTTGTATAACACGCCCCTCACCTAAGATTCGACTCATAATGACTGGCATCTGGCATTGAGCCAAAATTCAAAGCTGAGATTAATGTATTTTCGAGGTCCTCCTAACCCCACTAAGGCCACCCTAGGCTAATTAGTGTATATTATCATTCCTCGTCGAGTTGCTGCACCGGTCGGATAGCGCCCTTCAACTTTGAGGTGCAATTTCTCCCCTTCAACACAGTCGGAGTAAAAACTTTTCTTCAGACGGTCCCCATTCTCCATCTTCACGATTTCTCAAAACTCGACAGGATGCGAGAAGGAACGAAATTGGAAGTAGAAGAATACTCCACGTTCAGTAACTACAATGTTAATATTATCCAACAAATTAATTGATAAATATAACACAGCCTGTCAGGATGGATGAAAAGGTTCATTTTCGTGGCGGACGAGGTCTTTCTTTGTTCGCTCTCTAAATCCCTTCCGATCCATTTCTCTCACAGTTCCCCCAGAACGGTCAGGCGAAGGATGTAAAGAGAAAAATTTCCTCGATGAAACATAAGAATTTTTCAGTTTTAATGACATTCAAAAACTCGAAAATCAAATATGTATTGCGAAACATATCCAATTTGCTTTCGAAAATCGCTATTTTCGACCTTAAAATTGTAATTAGTCTCGTAAGGTCAATCTGCCTAACCAATGAAATACATGAGTCGATAGCCAAAGCATCGGAGAAGAAGTTACAATAGCGGATTTTCAAATTTCGACCTAGGTTTCGCGTAGCATCAATTTCCGTAGAGCTCTATGAAGAAAAATGACCGCAAAACAACAAAAATGGGGTGAAATGATCGGTCTCTCCCCTTCTCTCATTAGAATACGTCCGCCGAGATATTGGCCATTCTCATCCAATCTGACAGGCTGTGTATAAACTTATATAAGCTGGAGGGAAACGTATGTGCAAGACAGACAAAACCGCGAGGCCATGCGGCATTCTGTTTCAATCGCTGTATATATTCATGTGGTCTCGAACCAATTGAGTGTCCTTGCCGTATCGATCAGAAAACGAGATACACTGCTTGAAGCGAATGCAACGGTGTGAGAAATTTTTCGAGTACATCTTCAATGTAGTGAACAAATATAAGGGGTGCGGTTGTCCACTACGGATGTCACGTATAAATACTACACCTCACTATTCCCAAATGTACGAGATAAAGAATCAAGCTATTTATCACTCGTGTTATTCTCAATATTGAGCACTTTCTCAAACGGATTCAAACACGGATTCATACGATATACAAAGGTGATCATTATACTCACCACTGGTCTCTGCAACAGTACTCTTGCTGCAGGGAGGAGATGCTGCTGCTCACATTCGCTCTCGTTTCGCAAAGATTCAGGCGATATCTATGAATCGTATTTATCTCATATAGTTAGTTGTGTTTCGTTCACGATCATCCTTATTATTAGAGAATGATTCCTTCAACACATTGAATGGTGAAACGCGCATTCTACTTTTCATGCATCACGCTATGTCGGCGGTCTGGTAGTGTGGAGTGAGCCAGTTTTCTCTAGCGAGTCTCTCCCTAATTCTCTTTCTATTTCTCGTTTATCGCGGAATATTTTTTAAGAGGCCGGATCGGTAAGAGTCGAGCACCCCCCGGACATGCGGCCTCCCGGAATGGGAACTGGGCGTCCATGCTTCAACCATGGATACCCCTTGGCCCCATGATATACCACATATAGGCTATTACTCGATTCCGCTTTTCAATGAGTAAGGTGCCAAAATTGAAAAATCGGATTTTTATATTTTTCGAACGCGATGCGATAGACTCAAGATCTCTTTTGCGTTGTATTAGGGGTGACAAATAAACAAAAATGAACCACCTTGATCGAATTGGTATTGGTTGGAATCTTGATTTCATGTCCGAATTTTTCAGTTTTTCCAGGCTGAAAATTCAACACGACAGGGGGGGGGGTATCTCACTATGTCTATAATGTAGCCCGATGAATTCTACATCGACATTTTTAAAAGTAAAAAGAAATGGACGTTTCCGTTTTCTTCATATCGAGGTCCGAACATGCCTGGGCATTTCAAAATTCTGCGAAATCACTATGATATCCTTCAAATGAACTGTTAAAAGTGCTAATTTGGTGGAAACCGAATCTGTAGTAATATTAACTAATAATTATGCCCTGTAAATGTAACTTTCGTTCATTCTGGAAAAGTCGATTTTCTCGATTTCGATTTTCTCGAAATTTGAGCTATCTAAACTCAGTATTTTCAAGCATAACGCGACGACCATTGAGTACATCATAAATTACGTTTCCATATGAGTAATAAATTCGCAAAATATGACATTTTTTAAACTGTAGGACTGTCTTTTATTCTGTCCAAAACGCGAAATCGCGGGTGTCGAACAACATTTTTGGACTGAAATTTGAAGAAATCGATGGGTTTCCGTCAGTTTGAATTATTTTACATTCAGAATTGTGAAAATCTGATTAAAAAATTTAAACACTCTAAAGTTCATCAAAAATATCTACTGAACGTCGATTCTTGCCATGTTTGACCGTCTTCAACTCAAAATTTCACAAACTTCAGCCCAGTTGTTGACTACCAATCGGTAGTATAGAAACTGTTTATTAAAATGTTATTTCTAAAAGTCCCACCAATTCATTAGTTTTCATGATAATCCTTCCCAAATCTACGTAAATACGTGGGCGAGATGAGATTATTCTACACAAATGTCCGAAACTTTACATGTGAAACCCGCAATTAATTGCACTTTATATATTCTTTCTAAAAATGGTTGTGTTAGCTTAAACCGATTCTCTCATGGCGGAAATTTGAGTCGAATCATCTCATCTCGCCCCCGTTTTTACGTAGATTTGGGAAGGAATATCATGAAAACGAATGAATTGGTGGGACTTTTTGAAATAATAATTTAGTAAACAGTCTCTATACTACCGATAACTGATCAATAACTGGGCTGAAGTTTGAAAGACATAGTGAGATACCCCCCCCCCCCCCCTGTCGTGTTGAATTTTCAGCCAGGAAAAACTGAAAAATTCGTACATGAAAACAAGATTCCAACCAATACCAATTCGATCAAGGTGGTTCATTTTTGTTTATTTGTCACCCCTAATACAACGCAAAAGAGATCTTGAGTCTATCGCATCGCGTTCGAAAAATATAAAAATCCGATTTTTCAATTTTGGCACCTTACTCATTGAAAAGCGGAATCGAGAAATGGCCTATATGTGGTGTATCATGGGGCCAAGGGGTATCCATGGTTGACGCATGGACGCCCAGTTCCCATTCCGGGAGGCCGCATGTCCGGGGGGTGACCATTACGGCCGATTCTTACCGATCCCCAGTACTTATCCGAGAAAGTGCTACGTAACGAAGAGGTAAACAAATATTCAGTTATTGGAAAACACGGAATTTACAAGAGGCGCAAAGAAAAGAATACTGCAATTGCATTGTTGTATCCGATGGCTACATCTAATTGGCCAAGAAGGGAAGACTACGTGTCTTATCTCACTCGTGAAGCGCAACTCCCACAAGCGACGCTCGCAAATTTCACAAATTTAGAAAATCTCACAAATCTCATAGAGCGTGTTAGAAAAAAACAACTCCCTAATGTGGTCTCTGCAGCTGCAGGGAGGAGCCGCTGCTGCAACGCAGCTCGTTTCGGTGCAAACACAGATGAGATCTACTGAAAAAAATCGTGTTATGCTGTTGTAGACGGAATACGCAACAGAGATCGGCATGGACAGAAACACAACTCTTCTTCATACATTGGCGAAACACGGAAGGAACTGGCGGTGGAATGGGAAATTTATTCTGAGCCCTGGCGCGAAGCGCCGGGGCAATTTTGTACTGTAAACGTATACGTTTACAGGGTGTCCAAAAAGTATTGTTACACGGATAAAACCATGTATCTTTCTTTAAAAGCAACATAGACAACTCAAACGGGGCACAGTATTTATCAGTGACCATATGAACATAACAATGCACGATCACTCGATCTGGCCTCCATTGGCCGCGATGACCTCTCTGAGACGACGAGGGACCGAGTCGATGACGGCCCGCAGGTAAGGGACGTCGATCTTCTCCCATGCCTTGAGAAGGGCTGCCTTGAGGGAATCGCGGTTCTTGTAGCGAGTAGAGCAGGCCTCCTTCTCCAACACTGACCAAATGCTGAAGTCCAGAGGGTTGAGATCGGGGGAGTTCGAGGGCCATTCCTCACTCGAGATGAAGTCGGGCAGATGGGCGCGACACCATGCCTGCGTCACTTTTGCCGAGTGAGCAGGCGCTGAATCCTGTTGGAAGGTCCAGCGAGCCCCTTTGAAGTGGGAGCGGGACCAGGGGAGAAGGGCCTTCTGGAGAATTGCCCTGGTGTAGTACTCCTTGTTGATCTTGACCCCGGGATCCACGAACACGAGAGGAGTCTTGCCCGTCGAGCACACACCAGCCCAAACCATCAGTGCCTGGGGGTGGGCAATGCGAGAGATGGTTCTACCTCTGGCGTCAGCTTGCTGAGGAGACTTGGCGATGATCCTGGTGTTCTGACTGTTGTAGACCTCCTCGACTGAGAACAGCTTCTCGTCAGAGTAAACGGTAGTCAAGTGCTCCCCACGATCGGCCCGCTGAAGGAGCAGCTTGCATCTCTCCAGGCGCTTCTGCTTGTGGACATCAGTGAGGCCATGGCCCTTTCTCATCTTGTAGGGGTAGGACTTGAGAAGAGAATGAACGATGGCACACACGGATCCTTTGGAGATCTTGAGATCCTTAGCCATCTTCCTGATGGATCGTTTGGCATTGCGATTCACTCTCTTCTCCACGATTCTCCTGTTCTTCTGAGTGAGAGCGGTCTTGGGTCTTCCTGATCTTGGACGGTCCTTCGCAGTGCCCAACTGCTTGAAACGGGAGATGGTGCGATAGACTGTCATTCGGGAAATACGAAGCTTCCTCCTGATGGAATCTGGGGGTCGCCGAGGGTCCAAAGGTTGATAATAGTTTGACGATAGCGATTTGGACGAACCATGACTATGGGAAACTAATTAGTAGGTTCCCTCAACGCACCGAAGGGTGGGCTCAAACGTGTTATTACAGGTGTTGACAACTCGACCTACATGTTAAAAAAATTCGCGTTTCAAAAGTGTAACTTTTTGGACACCCTGTAGTTAGTTACAGCGGATGTGGACATCAATCAGCAAGGATCCTCACGCACGAAATAAAAAAAACCCATGCAATTTATCAATTCGTGATACTGATCCGCTCTCTCAGCTGTGTCAGGTTGTTCACGCTCGTTTCCAGCTCGCAGAAAACAGGAGAATGGCCCGGCAAGCTCACAAACTTTACTCTTAATATAAATATTATTGTTATTTTTTTATCACATAATTGCCGTGTTAGATGGAATAATCTCTGAATGGAAATTGAGAAAACGTCAGAGAGGCTCGAATGAGGGACTATGTACATTTGAGTCCAGACAATCAAAAAAGGGGGGGGGGTGACAACTGCAAAAACGACAACTGCACATGTCTTCGCCGTTCGTTTGCGAGAAGACCTTGGACCTTGGGAGTTTTATCATTGTCGTCAGTATGTGCTCCCCTAAAATTACATATATATATCTTGTTGCAAGGCGATCACGAGTTTTACGTGTCACCAACGACCAGGGGTTCATGGTCCAAAATTGAGAATTTGAGTAGAAAATCATTGTTAGATAAGCATCAAATCCCGTAACTTATCGATAGACATGTTACTGGGATAGAGTAGTTACTGATGTACTGGAATATCAATTGGTTACTGTACTCTTTGTTTATCTAGCCATGATTTTCATCTCGAATTCTCAATTTTGGACCATGAACCCATGGTCGTTGGTGACGAGTAAAACTCATGATGACCTGGCAGCAAGATTTATATATGTAATTGTAGGGGAGCACATACTGACGACAATGATACAACTCCCAAGTTCCAAGGTCTTCTCGCAAACGAACGGCGAAGAGTTGTGCAGTTGTCGTTTTTGAAGTTGTCACCCCCCCCTCAAAAAGACCTCGCGCGAAATAAACAATATTTTAATATAGTTTTCCGATGTATATCCTGAACATTTCCCATAGCAAGCGCAGCACAGAACATCCCTCACTCGGGCGTACGCGTCGTTTCCTCCGCTATGACCACCGCTTTCACGCCTCCAGACATCTGCACAAGGAGAGATCAGAATTGTATAAGCACTGCACGATAGGGTTGGTAACACGAGGCGACGTAGCGATGTCGTTACACCCCATCCTCTTATTTAGCATTCCGAGGAGGGGGATTTGTAACGCTTTATGCGTAACGCTATGAGGGGGATGCGTAACGCAATTTAATACCATGAAATACATGTTGCTAAAGCCTATCTGTTTTGGAATGTTCGATTGCATATGAGACAACAATTAATTTCGACAGATATAAAGGCTTTTATCCAATTAGTGAAACATAAATACATCGAGCGGGCTGATACAGGAAACTCATAAAATCAAAACCGCAATTTCACTGGGAAATGACACTCGTGCCCATGTCATGTCCCGTCAAGCAATAGGTGCTTCCTGATCTTCCAGTCTATAATAGTTGAAAAGTTGAGAAACCGAAGATTCATAATCAGACGTTTCTTGCATCGCCACTTCTCTCTCTCTCCATCGGATACGCAATGGGACAAAATGAAGGAATGGAGTATGCGTCGTTCCCTTGGCGACAACGACTGGTCTGAAAAACGTCTGCACAATGCAGAGATAACATGAAATACGAAAGAACATCGATAAAGATCAAGATCGGTTTTCGCTTTCATCTATTATGTCCACGTCAAGTAGGAATGTTTTGATTTAATTTTGTTTGAAAAGAATGGCAAACAGAACTGGAATATTAAAATTCAAAGAAATAATATGCTGATTGTAAAACACGAACCACCCTGCAGGCCAGTAGGGAACATATCTCGTCCAAAATATGAATTTGCATATTTTCTCATGTTTCTGCCGTGCATACGAGCACCGATCCACTCAAATCATTTCAACGCTCCTATTGATCATAAAGTGCTATCACTAGTATTTGCATGTTCTCGCTCATTATGTCCGCAAGAGATGCTCTCTTCTTCTTTCCATATCACTCACTACTCAACGATGAATGTCTTAGAGGGGTGAAGGGCGAATTTCACAAGGTTTGTGAAGACCAATTTCGTAAAATCGTGTTATATCATCCTTATTGACACTGGCCTAGCAGTGTTCTCCCGCGAGCTGGTCTCGATGACGGGATGTACCTTTACCTTTTACCTTTTTATCATCTAGCCTTATCATCGTGTAGATTAAATAGTAACTTCAATAAAGCTCCTTTACTACAATATTATATTGAAATTCTGAGTCCTACCTGAGCTTATTTCGTACTACCGCATCCTGACCTGTTCAGCGTGAGATATCTCGACACGACCGTTCACAGTGCAGCCATCATCGAGGACCCACCTGGAAATACTGCAGCCGAATATGTATGCATTTGTGACCACGCGTTGATCAATATCGCTACTTCACATCTCAAAACTGTCGAGATTTATTTAAACCTGGAATCATCACATATGCACTCGTCCCATACACATACCAAGAGGGATCTACAGATAGTCAAAATCTTTATGCAAAGATTGTTTTTTATCGGTGGGGAACCGTTCTGTTATCAACTGACCCGTTCTACACCTCATCCATTCATGAAACGCGTATGCTGCAAGTCGTAATAATATTGACTACCATTGTTTTGATGGAAAGTAATTGCAGAACAAATCTGGTACTGTGTCTGGAAATATAATTGTAGAGTAATGTGTTGCATTTCGATGTTTTCGGCGGTGGGAGATCTGTTTGGAGAGTCATTTTTGTCTCAATTTATTTCTCTTTCTCACCTGTGAGGCTACCCGGATTCTAGTTTCGGCCCTGTACGGATGGGGGCACAATGAGATTATATGGGGCTAATGACTTTTTCAGTACGGATATGGGGGACCAGTGAGATCTTTGGGGACTAATGACCTTTTCTGTACGGATTTGGGGGGACCTAAATATTCCCTCCACGGTGAAGACCGTATTCATGGCGCATGACCTCTGTAGAACTTGAGATTGGAAACTTGAGATTGAGATTGGAAGAGATCAAACATCAAGATTATCATTAAATTAAAAAAAAAAATGCAAAGAATGTGCCAAGTAAGAATTATTTCTTCTCCAAAAACAATTCGTCGAATGGGAAAACATAGCATTTAATCCCTCAACACATGATGTATAAATATCACTCATACCATGATAACGGCGCATACTAGATTCGTGGTCGCGATGATCGCTAATTCCGTAGTCGCCATGGGTACTTGCGATGAGACGCCACCACTTTGATGTACAATACGAGCACGGTATTGACTACGATAACTATCAATTTTATATATTCAAAATTTTCCTGATGCTCGACTCCACTGTCCCTGCAACTTTCATGCGATCTAATCCCAGCTGTGATGCACAAGTCACCCTAGATAAATATAACAGCATTGCGACGAATCGAGTTATAGGTATACCAACGATCGCCATAATTATGCATAAATTTTTGCAATCATCAACAAAAGCACACGTCAAGTTGGAATGTTTTTATCCCTGAAAATGAGAAGATGGAGAGCACTGGAAAATAACAATTCGAAGAAATAATATCCGTATTGTGAAACGCAAACCGCCCCACTACCCGCGAGGGAAGTATCTCACCCAAAACTGTATGGAAGATCAAGTGCCGCCCGCATCCGCAATCGTATCCCCATCGTAATCTTCAGCAGATATAGCATTCGTCTTTATTCAATTACGTCTGTTGTTTTCGATCGGAAAGTGTTGTTATCAGCTGAGAAAATAAATCCTTTTTGTGTTTTAGCCATTCGTGAAACACGCACTCTAGCATTATTTCGGGGGGGGGGGGTGACAACTGGTAAAACGACAACTGGTAAACTCGTCGCCGTTCACTTGCAATTTGGCGCAGCGACTTGGGAGTTGTTTCATTGTAATCAGTATGTGCTCCCCTACATTTGCATATGTAAGTCTTTCTAAAAAGCGATCATGAGTTTTACTCCAAATCAACGGTCATGGAATGTGCATTTCCATGACCCCCTATACGTTGAAACTCATGATCGCCTGGTAACAATACTAATACATGCAAATGTATGGGATCGCATACTGATTACAATGAAACAACTCCCAAACGTCGCTGCGTCAAATTGCAAGTGAAAGGCGACGAGTTTACCAGTTGTCGTTTTACCAGTTGTCACCCCCCCCCCATCATTTCAATGCTTCATGTGGCTCTGTTTTAGAAACCCGGTCCCAAACCTCGGACCCGGGCCCCAAGAACGTGACTGTTTTGGGACCCAGGTCCGATCAGAAGCTACCCAGGTCCCAAAAATGAGCCATTTTCCAATCCAGGTCAAATCAAGGGGTACCCAGGTCCCAAGTCTGGCTACCCCGGCCCCATAACATGTCACCCCGGTCCCATAACATGCTACCCAGGTCCCAAAAATGAGTCGTTTTTCAACCCCGGTCCCATCAAGGGGCACCCAGGTCCCATATCTGGCGATCACCGTCGGATAGCAACCTGCTGATGATCACTCGGATGGATGATAACCAAAATTGAACCCTTTTTTAGAACTTTCACAGTAGGTTCCTAAAGTCGCGAACATTGAATTAATTTTACATCGTCAAAATTGTATGAAAGTTTCAATTTTTTGAAACTTTTTTCAGATGGTGAGGGTTTTTCAACGCATAATAGTATGCTTCAAAAATTCATACATTTCTGAAGCATTATCATTATCATTATCATTATTTATCCAAGATCAAGGTCTGGGCCTGGTGGAAAATGCTATTCTTCCAAGCAACGGGGTCTCTTCTACACACGCTATCCCAATTCGGTCCCAGTTGTTGCACGAATTCGTCCCTCCATCTCGTCCGTGGTCTTCCAATTGGACGGACTCGATCGTAGGGAGTCCATTCCATCACTCGTTTAGATCTGTCGTCATCGAGCAATCCTATTCGTGCTGCCCAGTTCCACTTTCTCTGCATCGCTTGCACTCTAATATCCGGGATTGGCACTTTCTGCGACAGCCATTCATTGGTTCGACGATCCAGCCTCGTAACTCCGCACATTTTCCTTATCATACTTCGTTGTACTACTATGAGTCGGTTGGTAATGTTTTTGGTCGGACTCCATAGTTCACTTCCGTATAAAAGTGCTGGCATAACACACATTCTGTAGACTCTGGCCTTGAGGCCCATTTCTATCTTTCTGTTGATTAAGAATTCATGAAATCGATTAAATCCTCTCCAAGCACTTCCGATCCGGCGATTTATTTCAAGCATGCGATTTTGATCGAATGATACCCTTGTTCCAAGATATACAAAGGAATCGACGTAAGTCAAAGGTTGTCGGTCAGCAAATAATTTGGGTTGTTTTCGATTGCACATAACGACAGTCTTCTTGTTGTTTAAAATCAGGCCCACCTTCTTGCTTGCGGAACAAAGATCGTCAATCATCGTTTGTACTTCTTTTGGGGAATGTGAGATTAATACTACATCATCTGCATAACGAAGGTGACTCAGTCTTCTTCCATCGATATTGATTCCATACTCCTCCAATTCATCGCACTCAGACAATCCTCGATTACCGCGTTAAACAGGTGAGGAGAGAGCGGGTCGCCTTGTCGGACACCTCTGGCTACATTGATAGGGACTTTGTCTTGTCCCAAACGTACGAATACTGGGCCTTTATCGTATGCGTTCCTTATAACATTCACAATTTTAGAATGCACTCCTTGATTCGTTAACGCTTACCACACTGCTCCAAATTCTATGCTACCAAAGGCTTTTGCGTAATCTATGAAGACCAGAATGCAATCTATGCCGACAGATCTTGAGATTTCAATTATTCATGAGTGTGAAATACTTTACTAGTACAAGTCATTATTTCCTTTGGGAGTGAATGGGGATCTACATTTCCGAACAGGGTTCTTCGGATTTTAGATGTCTAATTTAGAACATCGAAATACATACTTTATGCGTTTCTGTGCTGGCCATGTGGTTTGGAAGGCGGAAATTTTCTGTCTAAATTAATGAACAACCCTTGCCCTATCACTCATTATTTAGGAATATTGTGGAGTTCGCTACTTTTTCTATGGTGAGCCCTTGAAGACACTCCATATCAAGTTTTTCGACGTTTTCATTGAAAAATAATTGAGGTACAAATGTCACTTTTTTAGATGAGAGAGGGCTCTTAAATATTGATGTGATAGAAAACCGAGTAAGTAATGATGACAGCGCCCATAGGTAGAGGTCATCCTCGTCAATCCTTGAAACAGGTGATTTGTTCGAAAGAACTTTGGTTTTTCTAATTGTCCGTGATTCATTGACCTGTACGAAGCCTATAACGAATTCAGCAGCTCGCTCGTTTTGATACTAGGTAGTGCACGCCGAGTGCTATTTAATACACTTTGTGAGCCTCCATCTAAAAAATTCTCTGCGAAGAACAGCAACTTTAAATAAAATATTAATTTTTCTGAAATATTCAAAGTTACGCAGACCTTGATTTCTCGAATAGTAGAGATGATCACACTAGTTCAACGATAAAATGCTAAAGGTCGAACATGTCCCTATATATCGACATCAGGACTACAAGTGGCCATTTGACCAAAATAAACTATACGAACTCAAAGTTGGGATCCAAAATCGCGCAAAACTTTATGACCAACCTAATATAATAGAGGTAGATTAGTGAGAAAACAAGTCTGGGTTTTCGGGCTAATAGAAAGATGGAGTAATCGACTAGGGATGTTTGTCGTGAAAAGACGCAACGCCGCCACTCTACTGCCTCTCATAGCGAAGCACGTCGCTCCAGGTTAGCTGTAACCATTGTTACTCAATATTCTTACTTTAGGTACTACCATAGTGAGCGACGGATGGCGAGCTTATCGTGGAATAAAACAACTGCAGAAACGGTTCACTCACAAGTGGGTGAACCATAAGATTCAATTCGTCGACCCCAACGACCCGGAGGTACACACACAGAGTATAGAAAGCACATGGGGAGCAGCCAAGAAGATGATCAAGAGAGTCGCGAGCCTCAAAACAGAAGATCTACCCCCCTACCTGTCACAGTACATGTTTCTTCGCTTCTACAAGAACAACAAATGCGTGAATAAGCTCATTACGGAATTCGGCTTGTATGATCCCGAAGATGACAATCTCTCCCAGTTGGATGAAGATGAAGAGGGCCCTGGGTACCCTGATTACGATGATGAAGACTACGAAGATACTGATGATGACGACGAGTAGTTCTTGTTGTTAAATACTGGACTGATAAAGTCTTGATTGGCATGATGATCGATGTAGTGCTATGATTACAACACATGTATGACGGAATACAGACCAAAAATACAAAATAAAATAACGTTTAAGTTGGGACCAGTATTTTTCACATCTTCATTAGGACCAGTATATTTACAAAAGTTGGGACCAGTATATTTTACAGAGGACCAGTATTTCTGGCCAAAAGTTTGGACGCAAATTTCAAATAGTCGTAACTTGATTCTAAGATGAGATATCCATTCACCCTTGGTACTGATCTGTAGGTATACCGTACGAGTTTATAGCACTATGGTGTATCAGGGTATGCATTCGAAACGCTTAGATCAGTATTTAATCTTCGATTACACTGTCGGAAAAAGAATTTGTAGGGTACACCGATTTTTTGGCTTACCTCATTTCCTGTGGATGAAGTACTACCACAGATGTGTATAATCCACTATCAAACTTGTTGACCGGATTTCGCAATCCCTTCGGAAAATTAATTTTAAAAATCTCTAAAATTGTGTTAAATGGCTATAACTTTGTTCCAAGATGAGCTACAAGCGTCAAATTTGGCATATACTGTACAGTAGTGATGAACAAATGGTGTCCCAAATTTAGAGCAGATCGGACACTCCATTCGAAAAATCGAAAAAAATGTGGTCCTAAATTTTGACCTATAGTCGGATATCAAAATGCGTGTAGCTAAAAATCTGAATTCTTGCCAAGTTGTGTAGAAACTATTAATAATAATGCACGCGAAGGTTCGAAGTTCATTGGCCGATTTTACGGTTCATTAATTGAAGAGTGTCAGAGGGTGTGAGAGAGAGAAATGTGAACTGAGCCAAAAATGAACCTTCTCTAATTCACTCGAATTATTCACTATTCCGATCTAACGTGAGCGATTAGGGTGTACATTCTAAATCATCCCTAGTACACATATGTACATAGTAAATCACAATTTTAGCTCCGAGATATAGACGCTTGCAAAGAAGGTTTTGTGTCGAAACGCACAATAGGCTGATTGAGGTTTCAGCGTTGTTGTAAATAAATGCATATGGATCATTACGAAAATTCCTCTCGTGCATCCGACATAAAATATTAATAAACAACAAATTCAAGCAGTTAGGATTACTTTCTCTTGAATCTCATTGCACAGTACCCGACGTATTCGACTAGCTCGCAGAAGATAGCGTAAACTTCTTATCGGTCTATGATCTGACCGATTGGCGAGAAACTGATAAAGTGTGATGGGGAAAGATACTGTTCACTGAGGGGGGAATAACAGTATTATAAATGAATTAGCGTATCAATTCAAATGTTGAGTCTCTTCAGCAACACTCGTTGTCCTCGCTTGCTTAGTCGCTGCGTCCGTCTGCACTTGCAGCAACAAAATTACGACAACAACGACTGTTGAAGGTTGCATGTTCACCACGGAATCGAGAGAGATGCAACGTTTGCGATGAATGAAATAATGTTTAATTATCGTACTACACTTTCAAATATTTGATAACTGCTTAAAGGAGGAGCAAAGGCAAAATTCATTTATTGAAGCGTTCATATGCGCGACCTAGATCTCCGCAACGATAAGAAGCTCCGAAATGTTCACATTGATATCTCCATTACGATCAGAGCTATCGATAGTTGGCGGGGAGCCAAATCAGGGAAAGCTCAGACAACGAGCGAGAGATCACGCGACTTGAAAAGAGTTATCCTCTAATTGAAACATATTTCAACCGGGCGCGCGTTTGCCTTTACTCCTCCTTTAAACTGCTTTTCAAACTACACAATCACTTGACAATATAGTGTTATTGTTGTATATTGTTTATACAATATATTGTTACTATATATAGTTATTGGTGTATTATAACAATTGTATGACTCCTTCCTATCGCTCCCTTTCAAGAGCACTAGCTTTGAAGGAAATATTGAAACACAAACACACGGGAAGGACGCAATGATGTAATAGAGTTCGAAATGAATGTACATCAAATTGATAACATGAGTTTAATTCAAATACCATTCTTCCCGCTTCGTTGGAGCACAGTACATAAGTGAGAAGTGGTTGCTGATGAGAACCTTCTTCTCACCTGCATAGAACTTGTATTCGCTCTCGTCGATGCTCTGTTGCATTCAACGCACATGGAACAGAAATATGTGTATGGTGAACCTTCAAGTATTAGTCAATACACTGTTCATACACATACCTACCGCTGGTAACTGTTTCCGAAGTGCTCCCGTCATATCATTGCATCATGGATTTGTGAAACGCAAATGTCTCGATTCGTTAGAGTGAGAAAATCTGAACAGAAAGATCGTGCAATTGTTTTAAGGGGGGAAAATGTAAAGAAAGCAATCACAGAGAACACAAATTCTCAGAATTCATATTCTGCAGATACTTCCTTTTTGTCAACGCGCCAATACCTTTGTTCATTCAAGCCACACAGTTGCCCCACTCAGTATTTTAACTGATTTTCTATCGACCGAACAATCCACACTTGAACTCACTGTAATCCGGGGCCCTCTCATCCTTCATTACCCTTCCTAAACTCTAACACAAACTCTAAAATTAAAAATGCTTTAAATTTTAACCTCATTTTCCACTTCAGCAAGCCACGGCTAATGCTACGAAAACAGGTACCTCCCGCAGAAAGCGTTACCGTTAAAATTGTTGAATACTAGCTATGCTATTGAGTATGGTGGTTTTACAAAGCCCGAAGAAGATTCGCTGAACGAAACGCAAGCGTTCGAATATATTGCATGCATGAAACATCAAATTCACCATCTAGAACATAAATGAGAAAGTCTCTCATCATTTAACAAATGACTCACCTTGGGGAAGGGACTTCTACCGCTTGCGACAGCTGCAGCAGCAGGATTGGTCGGGGCAGCAGCCTATGAAGAGGATGCGTTATGTTGCTGCTGCTGAAAGCACTGCTCAAATAGTGAACCAGAATTTTTTATTAATGACAAGATGGAGGAAGTTCCGATTGAATTAATGTTTCGCTCGAGTTGTATCAACTGATCAAATCAATTGCATTACTACGAGTGGACTTCTTGCAAATACAATTGTAACAATTTTAAAAAGTCGCCGATTTTCAAATGCTTTAAATTCGTCATTGAGCTTGGCGATACGCTCTTGCATACATTTTGAATATTTTCACTTCGCGCAATTCAGCTTTTTAGGCATTTTCTCTACAAACTTGTGTTTCACACTCGCCATTTACTTATCGTCTCATCCAGAATTCAATGGTTCAAAATTCATGGGGAAATGAAATAATGCAAATATTCCAAAATTGTTCTGCCAGTTTTATTCATGGGCAAAGTAAAAATCCTCCTTTCTCACCTGCAATGAATGCCGTGCGTCATCTCCTCATCGTTGTGCTCACTCTTCGTCCGTCAATATATCAATGTCAATATATCGCTGCTGCAGACTCCGCCCCTTGCAGCAAGCTCGACCCCATAGAAAGTGTGATTGAAGAAGGAGCGGATCACATAAACTATGCTAAACATTCTAGAGGGAAGCACACCCTTCAAGTCTCTTGACGGGAAGAAGGCCCGAGAAAACGCACATTTTTTTTATTGTGATCGGCGGAGAAACAGCGGCGAAAGGCTGAAATCAGCATTTGCGTTTCACTGTTACATGAACACAGTTACATTTTGGACATATACCGATAGTAAGGTCATCGTGCAAGAAAGGCATATGCCAACCTGAGGAAAAGGGTGCCTATACACTCATGCTTAGCGAATTCATCAATGTCGTCGTTCAAAATAGTTAGGCCGCAATCATTTCCCTGGTTCGGGTATCTAGCCGATCTGATATCCCCTCGTGATCATGTAGTTCTATATTCGCTACAGAAACCGAGACGACCACCGTCTCACTGGCTAATTAGTACCTTTGTTTTGATAATTCGTACTCTTGCGCTCTAGACGATTTTTAGTTTCGGTGATGAGTAGAATGAAAAGTAGGTTCCCTTTACATCGACAGATGAGCCGCATTCTGTTGTAAAAAGAGAGGAATCGCGAGAGAATCGACAGAAGGCCAAGCATGGTACTATCACGGTACTAAACATGATACTAAGTTTTTTTATTAGTGTCAGTGTAGTCGATCGGTCTCTTCTACAGTTGGAAATCAATAGGTATTATTGGCATGCATTTAAATGTTGTTTCTGCAGGAGGAGAAAATTAAGGAGATTGATTGGCACGTTAAAGCACATTAATGAGCAAGAGTTTGAGGCCGAAGTCGGCGGGCGAAACGCTATTAATTTGATAATACCGTTAACATTTGTGTAATACTTATTATTTGAGCACCGACCGGCGCATTAGAGATGGTAAAAGAGCCGTGGCCGTGCGACTCGTTGTGCTACCGCCCATGAATTACGAAATCGTTTAGTCTACAGTCGGGACAGTATGAGGCTCTGCCAAGGAAAGATGTGAAAGAATAGAGTTTTTATATTTATTTTCTCTCTCTCTTGTTGCTTTAGAATAAACGTTGTAGAGTTTTGCCGTTATTCATAATCAAATTTTATTTCTTCGGCAAACCGTGTGAGGTGCAAATTTAACACACTACCGCGAAGTACTCCCAACATGTTATTAACGGGTCATATTTGACAGATGTATTGTTATATACATGCATATAAGAAGCGCGCAATCTGAAAACTACACTAGCTGGTAATTCGGGAAGTACCATCAATAGATCCTGGAATTGTATAGAGGATCCGATAGAGCTCATTTGCGGTGATTTGTGAAGCACTTTCCCCAATACTATACGCCTTGAATTAGGAGATATCAGGTTGGAACAAAAGTTTTGTCCGATTTCAATATTTTGGTTTTCTTACATTCAACATCCTTCCTTTTCGACCGATTTTCAAATGGTTATTCTCACACAATGAGCGATTCAACACTCTGTATAGCGCACATTTGTACAGCTCTATAACATCGGGATTGTGGTCACAGTGCGAGGCAAAAGTCACCGTAATAGGTAACTGGGCTATTAATTTCTCCGATTTCAAATCTATCGGTCTGAGAGATAGTGCCAACCGTATTATATTTTTGGAAAGTACCATTGTCGTGTATTACAGCAGCAACTTAAAATGAATTCTAACACGAAAGGCCAACTTGAAAAATGCACCAATTGGCAAATACTGATGTTCTGGACATGACCTCAGATGAATTTATCTACCGTGCATTCAAATAGTTAGACTTAGAGATTAAAACATACTGAAAATGTATTGATCCGGCCCTGTTCAGCACATTATTTTAGTTAGGTAATTGTGCGATCCTCCTGTCGATTTACGATTTTACGATTTTAACACATTTATCTAGAGGTCATTAGATTCTCGGGAGATCAGGCGAGAGCTCTGATGTGCACGGTGTTCCAGTTAGAGCTTCGTGCTTGATTGAGAAAATTTGGGCCTGTTGCTTTGCGGAAAGAGTCGCTCCATCTCGTGATTGGGCGGCCGCGGCTCCTCTTTCTCCGCGGAATCCATTCGATCACAGATCGGCTCCACTTCCGGCAATCATCATTCGCGATCTTATGCAACCAAAACCATTTCCTTTTCTGAGCAGTGCGAACGAAGTCCTGAACTCTAGTTGAATCTCGCAACCTCTCATTAGAGACATGATCGAGCACAGTACAGCCAACCATCCAACGTTCCATTTTTCTTTGAGCCACCGATAATCGATTCATTTGTGCTTTGGTCAGCGCCCAACATTCACAACCGTAAACCACAGCGGGAAGTATGCAGCCGTTGAAAAGCCGACGTTTATGTGCCATTGGAATACCCTTGTTGATAAGAAAAGTGCGGTGTTTGTGGAAAGCACCAAAACCAGCTTGAATGCGTCGGGTGATTTCACAGTCATCATTTCCGCTGACTGCGATTGCGCTTCCCAAGTAGACCACCTTATCTTGCAATTTTACTACTTTTCCTCCTATTCTTACATCCCTTGGATCAGGCTTGGAACTCATTCCGACAGTTTTATCGCCATTGAGACCCAATCCCACTGTAGCAAGTACACGCTCTAATTCCCTTCCCATCGTCTGAATCTGTCGTTCATCGTGAGAAATGAGAACGGCATCATCAGCAAAAAGAATATGGGACAGAAACCGACCATTGATACTTACTCCCTTATTTGCCCAATTTAGCCGACGGAGTGCCATATCTAGAACCGCAGTGAATAGCCTAGGTGACAAACAATCACCTTGTCGCACACCCCTTCCCACCTTTATGTTGACCTCCTTGCCATTAACCACCACCACATTTCTACTTTCCTGGGAAAGGCTTGCGAGGAAAGAAACGACTTCCGAGGGAATCCCTTCTAACTCTATCGCCTTGAACACCGCTTCCGTGTATACACTGTCAAAGGCCTTCGAAATGTCTACAAAAAGCAGATAGATCGGCAGCCTATAGTCGACACAGTGAGCAATGACAGACTTTAGAGTGTGGATAGCGTCAACTGTGGAATGACCACGTCTGAATCCCATTTGTTCCCAGCTTCTATTTCCATCCAGTACCGATCCATACCTCTTGTTGAGCAGCCCAGTTAGCGCTTTCTGCAAAACAGGAAGCAGACTAATAGGTCTGTAGTTTTTTGTAAGAGTTGGATCCCCAGATTTTGGTAGAAGAATTGTGCGAGAATCCCCAAATCCCAGAGGAGTAGAACCCAAAATGATGTTGTTAAAGAGATTGGTGAGAGTGGGAACTAACTGATCTACCCCACTCGGAGCATTTCACCTGTGATACCATCCCTTCCCGGAGCTTTGCCTGATTTGAAATACCGAAGTATTTGAACGACTTCGGCTTCTACGATGGGAACGAAAGGATCCCTTGCTATCTCCTCGCGGTATCCAACCCCTCCATCCCCACTATAGAGAGCATTGTAGAAAGATTTGAATGCCTCCTCTATGCCCGTTTGAGTGAAGACTAAGTTCCCATTACCGTCCCTAATGCGTGAAATTCTATCCCTCCCAATTGCTAAATTTCTAGTTGCCCTTTTGTAACTTTTCCCAAGCGCAATGGCCTCGTCTACGTAGGAAAGGAGGGATTTATCCCGGTCGTTTTTAAACGACTCCCTAAGCGCCCTGTTGATAAGTAACCATTCCACTCGAGGAACCCCCACCGCGTCCATTTTTAGTTCCCTCCTACGAATCAACAAATCCCTGGTCTTATGGGATAACCTACTGCCCGGCGGTCTGAACGATGTTGAAATTCTCCCCGCTTCTTGCACTGCCGAGACCACGTTACCGTAATCCAAGCTCGCACCTCTGCGCTTCAATTCTATGCCTAAGCTGAATTTAAATAAATCGTTGTTGAGGTGCGAGTCCCCCCTTGCCGGTCTATTGCAACCACGACGAAATCTGAATGAGAATGATATGGTAGATCTATCCAATCGATGATCGGACGAGAAGTCGAACCGATTAACCACTCCCACATCCAGCACCCGAAGACCCTTTGGGAACAGAATGTAGTCTATCTCGTTCTTAGTGCGCCCATTGGGTGAAACCCATGTGAATTTTCTAGTACCCCGTTTTTGAAAGAAACTGTTACCAACCCGTAGTTGCAACCTCTCGCAGAGATCCACAACCATTTGGCCCTTTACATTTCTATTTCCATATCCAAACTTCCCCACTGCACTTTCTCCTGGCTCGCAGTAACCCACTTTCCCATTGAAATCGCCCAGGATGACCTTATGCACGAATCGATACCGGTGACTGCCTGAGACTGGTCCGTTGAATCCTCTTTCAACCTCATGGATGAAGTTACTGTACTCGTCCATGTCATCGCAGGCGGGTGCGTAGATCTGGAATAAGCGAATCAGGACCTTATCCGACACCGCTACATCAAGGAAACAGATCCTGGGAGTTAGAACGCAAAATCCGACTACCTTCTGCTTTACCTCCCCACTCACGATGAAACCAACTCCAGCAGTACGGTTAGGAAGGCGCGATGAATGATAGAGTCTTCCATTGCTCCACGTGAGATCCTTCTCTTCTTCTGTAGATCTTCGAACTTCAGAGAGTCCAACGATGTCCGCCTTGATCTTGCTTAGGGCGTTCTCCAATTCCACGATACGAGCATCCTTGCATAGCGTTAGGCAGTTGAGCGTAGCCAGCGATAAAACAGCCATGAGCATGGTCATACAATGCCACGGTGACCACTCCGGCTTGGCAAGGGATTCAAAAATGACGGAGCGCAAAGCGAACCGACCGGCAGGGAATTCAGCGCCGACTGAGAATGATCCTCCTGTCACAAGCCAAAATTTATCCAAAAATTGATGCCCCAAATTCAACATTAAAATCGACATATTTTACCAGTTCCTGTCTCACATACAGTTGATCAGCTCGTTATTTTGTAATTACATGCTGAAGCTGACCCTACCCTATTACATTGTGACTTGGGTAAATTGAGTGATAGGTACTTTTGGTAGAGAAGCAATCCTAGCCTGGACACCAAAAGTCGGAATTTTGCATGTTTCGCAAGTATAATATGTTTTTGAAAAATCACAATTTTGAAAAAGATGAAGATCAGTTCAGCTAAACTTTTCTAATGTATGAATGACGCAATAGTAGTGCACTATATCGCTATTATTCTAAGAACTGTCAGTTTGATTATCGGGGCAGGAATACTAATCGATTGCACAGCTCCATCACTCCATCTTACTCTTTGTTCATCATGTAATTCGGGGAAGGGATGGATCAACCCCACCATTCAACCTAGGATTAGAAAGTACTAGACATGGCCTTCTCAATAATATATGTGAAGTTTCCCCACGATTTTCTCTTCTGCAAAATAGTGACCCAAAAATTTTTGAAAAAAATCCGAAACTTGTTTTGATGACAATCATAAATTTCTCGTATATCCTGAGTCGCTTATTTGATCTGAACATATGTACGGAATGTTCAAGTCTTCCACCTAATTACGCTACTGAGTTAGCTCAATGCGATTTGAGTTGAGAATTTTACGCGAGCTCAAACGTCGTTCACGAAATCGGACAGAACTTATGTTCCAACCTAATATTTGAATCATCCGTTGTTGAGTTTAACTAATATCTAGGCATAAGCCAGAGCTATAAACAAGACCTACCTTAGTTACGAAAATAAAATTGTGAAAACACGATCTTTTAGATGGTCAAGTTGGTGTTTCACGACTTCTAGATAGTTGAATGATTGATGATTCATACAATCGTTTTGATATAATTTCTGTAATATTCAAAAGAGTATTCTTATTTCGAGAGGGCATCTTTGCCGCACTTTTTTCCACCGAAGTAGCAGACGGTAAGTGAGAAAGAGTGAAAAGGAGGGACGATTAGACATGACAAAACGGCACGGAAGTCGGCGAGTTTGTGTTCAGTGAGGCGATTTCGTGCTCAAGCCGGCTTGAGGAGGGGAAGGGAGGCGCCAAATTATCATACATAGTGATTCTCCTAGGATCTGCTGGAAATTCAAAAATTCGCAACAATGTTAGTACGGGGTGAAAATACGTAAAGAATTCAAGCACGCCCTCACTCACTCTCTGGTTAATCGCCGGTACAGCTGGAGACTTGGCCCGCTGCCGCGCGAGAGCCCACGCACCCATTGAAAGAAATCAGCTCATTCTTTCGTATATCTTTCTCATATTTCCATCGAATCGCACCTCCAACTGAAGCAGAAGAGCAGGTTAATTCATGGAATCTGTTTTCTGGACATTGTTCCATAATTTAGCTTAGATACCTAAGAAGTGCGCGCGTTATCAGGTCTCGAAGTGAATTCTCAATGCTAACAAACGTAACAACACGAGTTTGACTGATTGTTTTGGCTGGAAATTTATATATACAATTAGTAAGAAATTGTGTTTGAATTGGATAGAAAACAATAAGGATCTCGTTGTACCACCATACGTGTAGCACTATAGATGGTGCACTCACTGCGAAAATCAAATATCTGGAGTGTCGAGCAAATAGAAAATCAAATCAAACCAAATCAAATTTATTCAAACATCAGGACTTGGGCCTGTTGAATCATGCTGTCGCTCCATTTTTCGGGGCATCTTCTATATTGATCGGCCCAATTTATTCCCATGTGGTGCACAATTTCATCTCGCCATCGCATTCCCATGTGGTGCACAATTTCATCTCGCCATCGAGCAAATGGAAGAGCAAGTAAAATAATTATTGTGGTCACTGTTCTCAGATCCGGACTCTTAATTGCCGACATTTCGAGGCTTTATGGAGTATTAGATTACATGGATTATTATTTATTAGGAGAGAAAATGAGATAATTTCCGTTATCAATACATTTCTCTGTGTAGCTGTGAGTGTAATTGTTTGTGCGTCCCTCGCCGTAGGAACAGCATACGATGCAGGTGAGGAGATATGATGTGATGACTTATTTAGCTGCTGCTCATTCGTGGGTTTTTTGGCAGAAAAGATTTTTGCATAATGTAAGAGGAAAGGGGATGTGAAAAATAAAGTTATGGTGGTTGGTGGATTGATGCTGCAGAGTTGATATGCGTCTTGAAAGTTTCAGGTAGTTATTGTAACGAATGAACAAAGTCGAACAACAACCAATATTCTGAGAACGTAATCCTTGCAGTAGATGAAGCACTCTCATCAGTTGCAGCTAGTCGCCGATGCTCTTGACTCCGAATTCTGACATTGATATTTTTTATGGATTTGACAACGTTACTGGTTGAATAAAATGTGTGATTCACTGTTGAGACCAGTTGACTAGATATTCGCTTTTCTTTCTTTCTTTCTCTTCTTGTTTGTGTACCCCTTCTCTCCCTTTACTCTTTCACTTTTAATCCTCGGGATGAATAGAATCTTTCTTCTGTTTCATCGTGCGAGTAATGTAAAATATAAAGGAATAGTGAGGTTTAGGTTTCAGCGGTGCAATGCATATCATTGTATTGGGGAAATCGACAATACCTGTCGCTTCGTCTAGGCTTTTAAATAAAATTTGCTGTCTCATCCCCTCTTTCCTCAGCCGGTATCTTTCAGTTGCTGCGTGATCGGCCGTCGGATAAGGAACGAAGGCTACAACTTATAAATTTCGATAAAGTCACTACACATTCCATGCCACTGGAACAGGAGACGATGCAGATGAGACTTGCACAGCGTGTCAAAGCGACGATTTCCTTTGTTTGGCCCGGAGCTCAGCCAATCTTGAAACATAATATTTTTCCTGAAATAAGCAATGAAAAGTTGAACCAAAATCGGTGAAAAGTATATCAAATCTTCGCTTCAAAAAATAGATATGAAATACTCGGGTGCCACATCCGAAGTGTTCTGGATCGCTCTCTGCGAAATGGGACACACTTGTGTCAGAAAGTTGAAATTTCGAATTTTGTAATTTTGCCATTTCAAAAACGATTTGAATCACTGATGTATCAAAAAATCACTAATATTCCATAGAATATATGTGACAAATTTTAGAATGATTGGGAATCAACTCGTGAAGAAGCAGCGAAAATATTTTTTTGAAAAAATTTAATTAATTCAGAGGGGTGGGTAGATACGTTTTTTATTGCAGTACGGCGGTCGCGTTAGAATCGAAAAACGACCTGAAGGACCTGGCACAGCGATTTTTCGAAAATTTCTGGAAAGGGGTTCTCGAGGGTGCTGATCATCGTGGTCACCTTAATTTTGGACCAACTCGATCGATAGAGCCAGGCTGCATGTAGGCTGCATCTACTTTCTTTCCAAAACTCTGCAACCGTTTGAGGAATTCACTTCAAATTTGTTCAAAGGCAAAATAAGTTTACCGTGACTCCGGCAATACTAAATTTGAATATTTAAATGTATGTTAAATATAGTAAAAATCAGTTCTCGAATATAAGGCAAAAACTAACAACGAGAATGGGAAGATGCGGCTTGTTCAGGGGATCATTTTTCCTATGCAGAGTATGGGGTGTGATGTCGTCGTTTTTCTGATACGAATTATTTTCTTCCCCAGTTATCACCTATACACCGCACACTCATCACAAAATATAGGAATAAGAATGTGTTTCACTGACAAATAAACTCGCTGATTCAATTATTGCGATGCAAATGACGCGCAAAGTATTAGGTTGAACAGAAAGTCTTTATAAACTTTTTATTTCCCTTCTTCTGACAATAAAGCGCAAGAGCGAAATCAAACGTATGCACCATTGTTATCTACGACAAATCTCCAACGTTCAGGCAACTTATGGATTCCCTCCTTATAGAACCCATCTCGGCGCGAATCAAAATATTGCTTGAGTGCGGCCTCGATCGCCCCACGGGAAGTGAAGGATCTCTGATCGAGATGACGGGTCAGATTCGAGAACAACCAATAATACGAAGGGGCCAAATCAGGAGAATACGGTGTATGAGGGAGAACCATCCAGCCATATTTGGACAGCTCCTGCTTGACCTGTCGTGGAACATGGGGTCGGGCGTTATCGTGTTGATAGTACACTTTCTTGCTGTTCAGGGCAGATTGTGCGAATTTCTTCTTGAGATTCCGTAGTTGTTTAGTGTAGACATATCCAGTAATTATCCGCTTCTCGGGTAGGAGCTCCCAGTAAATCGGGCCATCCACTCCCCACCAGGCAGAGAGCAAGATTTTCATAGGGTGAAGGTCATGCTTTGCGACATCCTGTGGGGTCTCATTGGCATCTACCCACTGTGCCCTCCTATGGTGATTCTCAAAGCAGACCCACTTCTCGACCCATGTTATGAGACGGTCCAACCATCGATCTCCAGCGTGAAGAGTGAGTAGAGAAAGGGAATCGTCGACACGGTGGTCAAACTGGTCTTGGGTCAATTTGTGTTGAATGAAACGACCTAGCTTCTTCTTCTTGCCAATGGAGACCAATCATTTTACGATGATGCTTTGCGATACCCCAAGTGTGGCTGCCATGTCGCGGGTATTTGGAAAGGATCCAATTCCACTACGATCCGTAGCGCATCCAAATCCAGCTCGGGTGGCCTCCCAGACCGGAAATGATCATCCATGGAAAAGTCCCCCTTCTCGAAGAGTTGGTACCAATTGCGCATGGCCTGGTAGTGAGTGGCATATGAATCGTACACTTCAGCCAACTGACGTTCCTATTCCTTCTTTGTAGTGTGAGAGAGGAATACGAATAACAGAACGTTGCGGATGTGCAAGGCCGTGGGAACAAACATCGTGGTCTTACTAGTGGCAGAATGAAAGGCGTGGAATGGGGAGTTGTTGACCACATAGTCCCTTTGTCATGTGTTATTCACTAGAGGCGAGGGAACACCAAAGGTCTCGTGCACTGAGCAGTGATCTAGCAAAACAGTTTATAAAGACTTTCTGTTCAACCTAATATATTTGACAGTGAAACACATTCTCATTCTCTAATTTTGTGATGAGTGTGCGGTGTAGAGGCGATAAATGGGGAAGACAATAATTCGAAGCAGAAAAACGACGAGGTCTAACACCATATATGAATATGAAAAATGATCCCCTGAATAAGGCGCATCTTTTCATGCAAATCTCGCCGTTAGTTTTTGCCTTATATTCGAGCTATTTTTCACATATTTAGAATAAATTTAAATATTCGCATTTTGTTTTGTCAGAGTCGTTTCAAACTCATTTTCCCTCTGCATAAATTTGAAGGTGATATCTCAATCGGTTTCGGAGTTATTAACAAAAAAGGACATGAAGCCTACATGCAGCCTGGCTCAACCGATCGAGTTGGCGCAAAATGAAGTTGACCACGATAATCAGCACCCTCCAAAACACCTTCACATTTTCGAAAAATCGCTGTACCAGATCTTGCTCGATTCTTAAGCGACCGCCGTCATTTAATAATTTTTTTCTATTTTCTATATACACATGCTTGAATTGGCACATGCGCCATCCAATCCATTGTATAACACCGTTGAAACTGCAATCTACCAACTCGTTGCATCCGCCATGGTATGCAGTCTATGATTCTGAGGTATGATGATTCATATTGCTGTGCTTTTTTTCGTTCAAAGTCGGAGAGTTATTAGTGTTCATTCATGAATAAATGTATATGGGAAGTACGAAGCGCAAATTGGATGGCTTTAAACAAATTTGATCGAACGAACCAGTGCAATTGCAGTTCTCGCGATTCGTGCAATACGACCTTCTGCATACATTTTCAAATCTCAAATCTATCAACTATCATTTTGTGAGATTTTGTGATGAAGTAAACAGTGTGAAGACTGCAAACGAGGGTGCTGCTAATAAGATCAATGGGAACACATGTAATGAAGAATAAGCTAATTATTATAGGTTTCAAAGAACAATAATTCGGCCAACTATACCTACCGCAAGCTGACCCCAAGCTCCGCCCACTTTGAGGGAGAAAGAGTGCCCCAAAATCTGGCACTCCAAACGACTAAGCGAATTCGTAACCAAATTCTTAGTGCAAGCCATGCATTCTCCAATTTTTGTACTTCCAATGCTTATTCGTCTTTCGGACAAGTCCGACATGGTTTACCAGATTTGTATTATCACTTCTGTACAAATACAATATAAAATAGTCTTAATTGCGAATAGTCGATTGTAAAAAACTATCGGAGAGTACGCGTATTTATTAGAATACGACTTCCGCTGTTTATCTCTACTATCTGCAAAAGTCTTGCATCGGACGTGGAACGTACACAGGGTTCCCCGACACAACGCCAAAGTGCTTCACCACTACATCATGCGGACAGATGCTAGGGACATTCCTCTGATGATACTTGATTACTAGGCATCGGAATAGGCTCCGCCCACGTGCTTTGTGTTGGGGATGGCAAAAAGTGTCTGAACGAGTGTCTCAGACAATTTCATTCGGAATTTTTCGGACCGAGCGGTGTCTCGGCAATGCATTGTCCGAAATTTGGGACACTCGAGTGTCCGAGACACTCTGATGTCCCAAATTCAAATAGCTTGTCAAAACGTTTAAAAAATTATGAAAAATAAATTTTCTTGATATATTTATAGTTTATTAGCGATATACCATCTTCGGAACTTCCATGACTGATAATTTTAGGTTTCTACCCTATTTAAGATTTACAGGATCAATTTTGCCTAAATTGAATTAAGTTTCAGTGAATGTTTGTAAAAGAACGTGCCTGTCAGATAATCAATTATTGACGGAACGCTTTAAAGTGTTCGAAAGATGATAATGATTATTGCGGCAAACAGGGATCATGGTTAACCGTGTTTTTACGATTCCGTCAGCTCACCCGATTTTATTACGCTGACCAGTGTCTGACCCTCTCCCTCTCGCACCCTCTCGTCTTTCTGCGCTCTCTCCCTTTATCACAATATCTCGGTCATCCTCTTCCTTTCTCGCTATCACGCTTGACACAGAAGGAATATAAGAGGAGATCGCTGCTGATCTCGTGAGCGCGGTCACATCTCCTTCTAAGACAGAAACCTCTAAGAAATAAACAGCGAAAACTGCCAAAATATGATGTTTTTAATAATGCCAATTAATACCAAATTAATAACAATATTTGTTATATTTTTATAAGTACATTCAAAGGGGAAACCTCTTGTTGAAACTTTGGGACACTCTGGTGTCCCAACAATTTTGTTCTGGACAATCGAGTGTCCGAAATGAGATAGAGCAATTTCATTCGGAATCATTCGTGCCTGAAATGTGGGCGCGGAGCTGCGAGCTGAGACACGTTTTGCCATCCCTTCTTTGTGTACGGGCACCCGTTGAACTACTCGAGAACATTTTTCGAACCATAGTACGAGTTAGAGTTGAGATATCGACAAACGGTCAAAAGTATCATCTTATTAGGTTCCTAACGGACATTTTGAGCAATGTTTGCCGTTAACTGCGACAGTTCGGCAATCGTTGACTCATTTTTTTTTCAAAATTGTAATTTTAAAATAGCAACACCTCGGAAACGCTCACGCGATATGTATTGCACAACCCACAGATATCAGAATAGGATACCACTACAGCCGATCAGTAAATAGTGTCCTTCTCGATCATACCTCGTCATTCATTGCCTCTTTCTTCACTGCCAACGATTGAATCGTCGCGAAGTCCACACATTCTTCTTCGTGGTAGTCGATTCAGACTAAAGAATATTATCCTAGGAGTTGTTTTATAAAAATTATATTTATCACAGCCTAAAGTGCACGAAATTGTATATAAATAGGGACCACAAGGTGGCTGGTCGAAACCATCACACAGGCCTAATGGTGTTGCCGGGTGAGAGACGGGTGGAGGGAGGGGAGGGAGAGGGAGGAGAGGAAAGGGTGAGAGCCATGCGCGCTTCGAATTCGAAGAAGCACAGTCTCCGTTCGCTACCAAATCACTAGTTCAAAAATGAATTTGGAATTTAATTTCATCCTCTTTCGAATGAGCCCCCGAGGCCCTGGAATATCCCTTTCTGAGTAGGTCAACCTACTTGGAGAAGGATTTTCCAGGGCCCCGGGGGCTCATTCGCAAGAGGATGAAAACAGCTTCCAGTTTTTTGAACGAATGATTTGGTTGAGAAAAAAAGTGATTTTGTTGACCGGAATGATGACTTTGTACATTTATGAGTGAAGTGAGAGCATTTGGAGAAATTGCCTACCCATCGAATAATTTGGCTCAAAAGTGTGCGCGGCGTTACGATGGAACCCATGGGTGTTGTGTGAGAGAAGTCTGGTAGATGGCAGGTACTATATCGATTCACCGTTTAGTGTGTCTCTGCAGATCAGTAGAGTTGTTGGATTCAGAAGTTCGTGAATTTTTGATTCCAGAGTGGCTGGATGATTGATCAGTGCTTCAACTATTTCTTTTATTGGTGTCGAGTTTAGATTGCTCAATAGGAGGTGGGGTTCTCGTGCCTATAATAAAAATATTGTGAAGAAATACTATTTTATGTATATTAATTAATTAATAGCAATTTAAACATAATAACGATGCATGCAAGATTTTACTAATAATTTATTTTTAAAAATCTCCTTATTTGTCGGATTCATAAAGTGATGATTAAAGAGTAAATAATAGGAAAACATGTATTTCAATTTCAATCAATTGGATGAATATTTTCCCCCAAAATCGACTTTCGATTACTGGCAATTCGTTCATTCCGAAGTGCACATTTTGTTGGTCAAACGCAAATAGATCAATCGTGATTCTGTGATCCTGAACAATAGTAATTGTTTCTAGTGAAAATAACCTACATGAGTGAGCTTTCAATAGATCCATAGATCCCGATGGTGTACGCCCTCATCTTTAAAAACATAATTTTTATAAATCTCATCCTCGCTCACAATCAGTGTCACTCATTTCTTCACACCAGTCGCGTGGTCGGTTGTATGGCGGGGGAGATTGCACCAGCGACGAGACGAATGAGAAGACGAGGATAGGAAATGCACACGGTAGGTGTGAACCGGTATTTTCATATTATTTACTCACTTTTCGACTTCGGATGAATCAAGTTTCGCTGGAAATGAGTTCCAGACTCCCTGGTGTAGTCCATGGGGCGAAATGGCGCAATCAAATGTTTCCTTACTGTTAAAGATCCCCTGAACAGAAAAATTTTCCGAATTCGCTCCATTTGCATGAACCGCAATTTCTAGCGCGCTATTTCAAAAATTTACAGTATCATACAATATATCGATCAGCAGGGGGTGCTGCACAAGGCATGTATTTTCGGGTCATGGTCGATAATTATGTCATGGTAGGTCAAGACTAAGTACTGTACCCAATCGATCATACAGTACTCCCAGATATCGTAAACCACTACCGTAACCTCGATTATCAAGAATTAACTTCCTACAGTACCCATACCGTAGCCCTGTGTACAGTACCCCTTACTACCGTCCACACCACCGCGGTCAATCGTAAACTGACATTTTTCCAAAACATTTTTCATTGAGTTCATTCTTGATCTATACCGTACCCAATCGATAGTACAGTACCTCCAGATACCGTATACCACTTCCGTAACCCGATTATCACAAACTAACTTTATTTTTAAAAAGCCCTGGGACCGTGACCAATCGATTATACAGTACCCATGTAACTACCGTAACCCGGTTCCTGGGGTCAGATCCAGTTCCTCGGTCAAACATTTTTCAAAAATCCAAAATAGATTTTAAAATTGTTTTAAAGTATCCCACCGTATATGTGATTATTGTATAATCATTTTATGATCAATTTTCGATTTTTAGAAAATTGTTTGAAATTTTCAGAAAATTGTTTGACCCAAGGAACTGGGTTACGGTAGTTACTTGGGTACGGTATGAACGATTGGGCACGGTCCCAGGGCTTTTTAAAAATAAAGTTATTTTGCGATAATCAGGATTACGGTACTGTACTATCGATTGGGTACGGCATAGAGCAAGAATGAACTCAATGAAAAATGTTTTGGAAAAAATCAGTTTACGATTGACCGCAGTTATGGTATTAACGGGTACTGTACATAGGGATACGGTATGGGTACTTTAGGATCGATTGGGTACGGTATACAGTACATGCTAATCGCCTTGCCCATATGCGGCCGCGGGGGCCCGCGGCGGCCCGCGGATTCCGCGGATCGATTTAGCGGGAAGCATGCAATTTTTCACCATTCGATTTTTGATTTTCACATTATCCATAAAATTTCGCATCGGATGGACTATTCGTTCATATTTAAAAAAACATATAACTCGAAATTTTGAATGTCGCAATTCCGCAACCTACCGTAATCTCAGTTGCGAAAGCGACTGGCAAAGTCAAATCGCATAGTAGGTTGAAGGATTGCGGAATTCAAAATATCGATTTATATGTTTTTTTAAAAATATGAATGAATAGTCCATCCGATGAGAAATTTTATGGAGAATTTGAAAATCAAAAAATCGAATGGTGAAAAATTGCATGCTTCCCGCAAAATCGATCCGCAGAATCCGCGGGCCGCCGAGGGCCGCCGCGGCCGCATATGGGCAAGGCGATTAGCATGTATAGAATATAATAGATTTATACATGCCTTCTTTTTTTGCATGTGGGTTTGTTACAATGAGATAAGTAGGAAAGGTGGGGGGAGGATAATCTTGTAAATATCTTTATTTATTTCCATCAAGGAACGCTTTGATGAATTCTGTGGATGACGAATTAAATTTCGACGTCTGTAAAACATACATTAGTGATTTTGTTATTCGAATAGCAAAGCTATTCTTGCGTAATTTTGTTTTCACAAACGTAAAGAATTTATCCCGTGACAATGCAAGCTTACCATTACCAAATATCATTTGGTATGCTAATTTTGCATCATTTACACGCCGTCTATGCTCCAACGAATGCAAATTTAGTGCTTTGTTTCTTTCGGTATGGTTCGGCCTATCATTAAAAGAACACTTGAAAGCCTTGTAAAATATTCTACGCGTTACTGAATTCTGAACTTTGTCAATTCTATCTCTGTCAGTGGAATGAATCGGGCGTGCTATACTCGAACTGAATTCCAGTGTAGGTCTTATATAAGTGCAATATGCATTAAGACGAATTTTTCATCTCTTGAATGTAAAGCTTTGAAAACAAGATTTGCTTTAGTTTCTGCTATTTTACAAATAGTTTTTGCATGATCTCTCATTGAGAGATTACGATCAATCATGATTCCGAGATCTCTGACATAGTCTTTGGGTTCAAGCTTCTGATTTCCAACGAAATAGATGTAGTTTGGATTTTGACGACCCAAATGAATCACATCGCATTTTTGATTCGCAATACCAAGCTGCCAAGTATTACTCCATTTTAGAATTTCATTAATGCTATTTTGGGTTTAACTGTGTCTTCCTTACTCGAAAAACATTGAAATATTTTTAAATCGTCAGCAAAAGAATAGTTGTGACAATTATTATTTTCCAATATTTCAGGCAATTCAGAAATATACAAATTGAAAAGTAAGGGTCCCAGCACAGACCCCTGTGGAACGCCACTTGTAACATTTCTACTAGTAGATAGTTCACTTCCAACTCGCACTTGGAATGTGCGATCACTTAGATATTCTTTAATCCAACTCACCGTTTTGGTTGGAAATCCCATTTTAGTTATTTTTTGAATGAGCTTCTGATGACTTACCGTATCAAAGGCTTTTGCATAGTCAAAATAAATAACATCAACATTTTCACCTTTGTCTATTTGCTTAGACCAGCAATTTAGAACTTCGAGCATTTGAGTTTCAATACTCCTATTCTTCCGGAAACCATATTGCGACTGTGGAAAAATTTCAAAAGACTCGCAGTCATTTATAATTCTTTTTATAATGTACTGTATTGGCTTTATGAAAATAAAGTTAGTTATCGATAATCGGGGTTACGGTAGTGGTATACGGTAGCTGGGGGTACTTCACTATCGATTTGGTACGGTACTTAGTCTTGACCTACCATGACATAATTATCGACCATGACCGAAAATGCATACCTTGTGGAGCACCCCCTGCTAATCGATATAATGTATGATACTGTAAAATTTTTAAAATAGCGCGCTAGAAATTGCGGTTCATGCAAATGGAGCGAATTCGGAAAAAATTTCTGTTCAGGGGATCTTTAATATCATTACCATTAGCCGATTGCACGCGCGTCGCCTTTAATTTCACCACTCACAAAAAGTACAACAGACAATTTTTAAAAAAATTAAGCGTGATTGAGCACTGACTAAAGCACGTGAGTAAAAATTAGAGTATTTGTTTTTTTTCTGGCCCTTTGCAATCAATCATTGTCGGTTTCGTTTATTCAACTACATTTGTGAGACAGCTGAAGCATTACTCCTACTTGATTTACTTCCCATTCAATTTTTTTATTAATTTTCGAAATTTACATCACCAACCAATATAGCGTTTCTCTCCGTTCTTGCTACAAGGTGTGTTAATTCCACAGAAATCGATTCTCTCTTATCACACATTGTAAATAGCATTCTGACCTGCAAGGGACGTATACGATCTCGCTCTGTCTCACTCTTCGTCGATCCTTTTCAGTAATCTCTATTGGAGCTAAGTCACCCGGTGATCTCACAATGCATCCGTTCTATATGAGTCGAGCTGCGTCCAATTATCCCTCGTTGAGTAAGACAAAAAAATAATTTTCCAATACAGTATCGTCCTCCTTGATACCTCCAATATTGTCTATTCCACTCAAATGTACTTCACTTCTTCTCATGCATTACACGCATCCGAACGAAAAGCCACGCAGTGGAGATAGTATTTCACCAACTACTTCATATTCTCAATTTCTGACGGATTATCATCGACTCCGTCCAAGTTGATTCACCCGCTTCGTATTCTGAAACATTTTTTTGTTAGTCTACTCCGGCCTCCTTCCTTATCAATTTGAAACGCTTTTCGTGATGATATTCCAAGAATGGAGCATACGAGTGCCTGTTAAAATTCAAGTTAAAATTCAAAAGTTATAAAACTGAAATCAGTATCCTTCCTTGTCCCTTCCTGGTGCTTATTTGAACTCGTGAATGATTCACTCCACTTTGCAAGCTCTCATGTTGTCCTAACGATTTCGTGTGCATGGTTAGGTACGTGGCGCACAAAGCCGATGCGGCACTAAATCGTCAGATAACATAAAAATGCATTGCATACACATAATACAATTGTAAACTGACACCTGACACGGCCTTCGCGGCATCCGAGGGTTCTCTATATCTTCTACGTTACATTGCCTTTGAGTTTCATCGTCAGATCATACGCAGACCAGTGCGTGAGTTGTCAATGTTGTAGACTCATTGAGGGGGAAATTATACTATTAATTTACAATCGTACGAGCAATTTCATAACATTCTTCGTTTTCTTCCCTTCTGATTATTTGCCTGCGTCGAGGAGGATTCGTTTGATTTGGGGCTGCACGAGGAAATAAGTAATCAGAAGAAAATTGGTTTAAGACGGAATTTGTTCTGAAGATTAATGGCATGTTGATTATGCTCTGATTATGATTGGATACTGACACGCAAAGTCAATGATCGTCGATTTAATGTTTATAGCATTAAATCCGAAATATCGTGATTTACGATCGACAAAACATTGACATGATTTCTGCATTGAAAAATGGTAATTGCTCTCTCACTGCTACACTAGTTCATTCTTTTCGGAACTTTATCCCATTACATCGGAAGATTCGAATGAACCAATTGTTTTGATGTTCTGCTGGTCTGCAATGGGTATTTATCTTCAGAGAGCGCCGGATAGTGAACTTCTAATTGCATACACCGAGAGTGAAGCAGAAATGAACTCAACTTGTTCTATTCGTTACTAACGTTGTAAGGCAACTAACAATTAGATGACATATGAGTTATGCGAAATAAAGTTTTGTTAGCCGTAGATGAAGTGCTCGGTTGGCTATTTTACATTCGCCCATTGCACATATACCACTTGTGAAACCTCAATCTATCTTGATAATTTTTACTGTAAATTTTTCTTAGATTTCTCACTAATTCTCAAATACACATATTGTACTAACATCGAAACCACTATCGTTCCTTGTACGCTATGTCAATTCGTCCTTCTGTGCGTGCCGTTACAGCTTCAGCAGTGTGGTGAGTGGTTAACGGTGAAAGAGTGGTGCATCGACTGCAAGAAGAACGTCAATAAATTGTGTTTGTTTTTTTACACCGCCTTAAATCTTCCTAGCAACTATCCGATATTTTCAAGATTCATGAGAATGTGTCTGCAACTTCTCTCCACCTACTCCTCCATAACTCCATCAAAACTGATGTACACTTCCAGTTGCAAAAAACGAGATGATTGAACTTTTTTGAAATTTTTTTGACATTTTTCAATTTCATCAAAAATAATTTTCCTGTGCAAGAGGAGAGCAAGAGGCGATCCAAACATATGTTATCACTGTGCTATCTCACCCACATTTAAGTTTATAAGGATAGGCCGATATCATTTGTTGGAAGGATTTTATGGTAGATCAAATTATATGCCGGAAATGCGACAAAACTTATGCATCAACCTAATATATTAACAAAGTGCAAATAAGATTAGAGATATGAATCTAAATTTTCTCAGTGACACTCATGATTCATTTTAGCTTCATCGACATTTCATACTCCGAGGAATTTCAGGAACATCAGTAGTATCGTATCTTTACCACTTGACAAATAACATAACAAAATGATTGACTTTTGGAAGAAAAACTCCACGTACGGCGTACCCATCGAACGCTCAAAAGAGTCCCTACCCCAATTTTATAGGAAGATATGACCATTTGAAATGTGTTGCTAAACTTTTGAGCGCCATTGTATCTAAACTATAATACTAGGGCTCATTTAAAATCAAACTCAATTTTAAGAAAGTTGTCCAATTAATGTTTCACCGATGCCATGTATTGTCGGGATGCCACGAAAGAATGATCCATTCACCAATATTATGTCACAAATTAATGCATTGTCGCAAAAACAGCGTCATTCACGTCTTCATAAACCCACAGGCGCTGCATTAACAACCAATCGCGCTGAATCGTTGTTTTCGTCAGTCTCAATCGGACTGCAAGGCTACTAAAAAACTTAGTTAAGCAACAATAATGAACGACCAAGAAACCTCGCACGGCACGCTTAATTACAATGCTGAAAGTTTCGAACATGTCATCATACTCTCACAGACCAGATTCATGTTTCAGCCATGCGATGTAATCTAGAAATTTTGCAAAACATTGATCATTTGTGCATTTCCAAGATAAAATCAAAATAACACAATAAAATCAAAATAAATTCACAGTACTCGGCTTGCACTCACACCGTCCTCGGCGGGACGCACATTCAACGATACTCGACTGTAGCCCTATACTCACACGAAGCTCCTGCAGTCTCAAAGTATTCCGATACCATTAACACGACGCAACATCGTGTTGTCTAAATTTTGCAACAAGCGCTATTTTGGAGAATATTATTGTATCTAATTAAACTTGGCACATAATTTCTGGCGCTCGGCAGTCAGCTGAAAGTCAACCACAGCCTTTCGTACATACGTTAGCGTAGGATGCACGAAGGAATATAAATGAAATTTTGGCTCTGTACGGATTGGGAGGACAAATGAGATTTGGGTGGACAAATGAGCGAGCTGTACGGTTTCGGTGGACAACCCGGGATTTGAGTGGACAAATGAGATTTGGGTGGACAAATGAGATTTGGGTGGACAAATGAAGTAATATATCTGGAAGCATCTAATAGTTGATAAGGAGGTATCATATGTGTTCTCAAGCAACATTACCATCTTCACAAACGATGAAAACAGATAAATGAGAAGGGGAGTGGAGAAAGTGCATGCCCCGCCTTCTTCAGAGCACTCGGTCCTCGAACCCAAGGGCAGTTCTTCCCATTCTCATTTGTGCACTCGTCCTTCCTTCAAAATGAAGCTGTCCGAGTACTTGGGCGCCACCGGATCCTTCCAGCCATCAGTATTCCCCGCCGAAATCGAAAGAATCCTCCGGGACCAAAACTTGATTTTCATATGCGACGGACAGGTATCCTGTAGTGCTTCATCTTTTGCCATGTCATAGTCGCTGTAGGTACTACAGCGACTGTGCGTCACAAGGAATATTCGTGCCTCGGAGATAGTCTGGGGGCCGTGCCGCTGTTGCGGTCGAGAGGTGCCCAACTTTTTTTTCAACTTTTTGTGTTACATATTTCTTGTTTACATCGTGCTGATATTGTATTCACGAATAATTACAGGTACAGGCGCCTGCCTACCGGTTCGCGCCAGAGGATAGGAATCTCTCTCTTCTCTCTGCAGACTGCAACAACGATATATTCTGGGCGGAGGAGATAGAGGTTGCCCAAAAAATAAATAGTAGATATAAATAAGGGAAGAGAACAAAGAACAGGAAGAGCCCGTCGTGAGAGATACTGCTTCAAAATTCGGCCTAGACAAGGAAACTGTGTACATCTACTACAGTTTCTTCAGGTATGTTTCCATGAAAAATGGAATATGGGAATTATTTTAAGGGACATGACTGTTCAATTCTGGCGACGCGAGGTTGATGAGGAGAAAAATATCAAGTTTGGCGGAAAAGGTCGTTTTTTTCAATAAATTACAAGGAATAACGATCATTGTATTAAGGGAAGGTGGTCGAAATTGACGAGACTCTCCTTTTCAAGGTTTGCAAATTAATGCATTAATATTCAAATTTAAAGAATTATTCAACTCTACCAATTCCAGGCTAAGTATAACAGAGGTTTGGGTGTTTGGTTTCACGGAAAGAGCTAGCAATAAAGTCGGTTTTTTGCGATTTTTAAATATATAATCCATTTTATATTGAATGTTAATTCGCTTAAGGTGGCCATGTTCCGCGTGAAGGACAGGACAGCTGACACTCTCATAAACATTCTCAAGAAATACGTGGAACCGGGTTAGCATAGACACACATGTTTGTTGCTGATGTACTAATTGCAGGAACGAGAGTAGTCTCTGATGGTTGGCCAGCCCATGGCGGTATCAAGAAGCTCACTGGCAACGCTCACAACAGGGTTAATCATAAACTACATTTCGTCGACCCAGATGACCCCGTGGTGCACACCCAAAGCATAGAGGCTACCTGGGGAGCGTTGAAAAGGGATCTCAAGGGGATGTATGGTTTCCCGGCGCACAATCTCGAGGGTTACTTGCACAATTACTTATGGCGACGTCTATTCGATAGGAAGAAACTTCTGAACCATCTTCTCAACGAGGCCAATTTGTATCGCATCGAGGAGGTTGGTGACGACGATGACACTAATCCCCTTCCCGCAGTTGTCCCAGTCGCTCACTTAACCACTCCCGTTCCCGCAGTAGCCCCAGTAGCCCCAACCCCTGACAGTGCTGCCGACTCCGCCGTCGTTCCAGACGATCAAGATGTGGATCCCCTCGATGCTGAGCCTGAAGAAGAGGCACCAGCTGAAGCTCCCCATTTCGAAGATCTTGGGGGTTCACAAAACCATGATGTTCGGGATGAAGAGCAGGAAGGCACGGACATAGCAGAGCATGTCCTCCAGCCTGTGCTTGACAACATATTGCTCCAAGCTGGTGACATAATACGTGAAATTGCTACGATTGGTTCATCAAATCGTGGTTCAATTCGAAGGGAATCTATCGGAGAAGACGTTCCCACAGCTGTATCGACGACCCTTCCTCCATCGACTACCACGACTACGACCCTTCCCCCATCGACTACCACGACTACGACCCGTCCCCCATCGACCACCACGACTACAACCCTTCCCCCATCGACTACCACGACTACGACCCTTCCCCCATCGACTACCACGAATACGACCCTTCCCCCATCGACCACCACAACTACAACAATTTCCCCATCGACCAATTTCCCATCATTGATAATTGCTTGAAGGTGTTAACATTGCTCAAACACACTTAGGATAGGTCCGAATCAACTACTAGATGCTTCCAGAGAGAATGCATGATGAATCGCCTCAAACTTTCATTTGTCCACCCAAATCTCATTTGTCCACCGAAATCCCGGGTTGTCCACCGAAACCGTACAGCTCGCTCATTTGTCCACCCAAATCTCATTTGTCCACCCAATCCGTACAGAGCCGAAATTTTTTAAACGACATATCACGGATCTCCTGTAAAAACGTAGGAACGCTGGGCACTAGAAATATTTTATGTCATCAATTTTTACTGAACTTGGTTTGTGGACATCATTGGAGGTTAGAAGAAGGCATATCCACTTGGTTTGCTCAAATTTGCACATTATCAATTTTTGTGATCTACCACTAGAAATTGACGTTCCTCATTCAATTTTCATCGCACAGCGAACTTTTTTTTTCATTTTGCTCGAAATCGAGAGATCTACAACTTTCTCAGCGATAGACATGCGGCCTAATGACGTCTTCATAGCGAAAATTGCGAAAAACTGAATTTTGTGATGAGAATATCGATTTTCTGGCTTCGTATACCTAAAACGCAATCGGTTTTATTCTTGATATGGAATCTCCATTCAAAATTAGGAGGAGTCAATGTTGACCATTTTTCATATTTCTGTCCCCTCACTGTTGATTTACTATGGGGATTACATACGTTTCCGGACTATTTTTTGAAAGATTTCGTGTTTTGGTCGTATTTCGGTTCAACGTGGTTCAATCGAGCACTCAAAAAACCAATCGATAGCTCGTAAAAAGTTCTTCGCCTGAAGTTATTTTAAGAAAACTGTCTTAAACAGTTAAAATTGAGATATTTCAGCAACACATATCGAATGAAACGCGTTTCCTCGCTAGTTTTGCATCCTACAATGTTTCTGGACATTTATGATCATTTTTCATGTTATTGTCGTTCAAATTCAAGTTTCTTCTTCATGCCTCTCATTTATTCCAACATGGATATATGGTATTAAGAGTTCAATCCTCGTATTATCCTCATGTTATCGTGTATAGCTTGGAACATGATCATAAATGTCCAGAAACATTGTAAAGATGCAAAACTAGCGAGGAAACGCATTTCATGCGATATGTGTTACTGAAATATCTCAATTTTACCTGTTTAAGACAGTTTTCTTAAAATAACTTCAAAACGGAGAATTGTAGCGTTTGGAATCACTTAGAAGAAGTTGTAGAACTTTTTGAGAGCTATCGATTGGTTTTTTGACTGTTCGATTGAACCACGTTGAACCGAAATACGACCAAAACACGAAATCTTTCAAAAAAATAAGTCCGGAAAAGTCGAGAATCCCCATTAGTAAATCAATAGTGAGGGGACAGAAATATGAAAAATGGTCAACATAGACTCCTCCTAATTTTAAATGGAGATTCCATTTCAAGAATAAAAACGATTGCGTTTTAGGTATACGAAACCAGAAAATCGATATTCTTATCACGAAAGTCAGTTTTTCGCAATTTTCGCTATGAAGACGTAATTAGACCACTTGTCTCGCGCTGAGAAAGTTGTAGATCTCTCAATTTCGAGCAAAATGAGAAAACAAAGTTCGCTGTACGATGAAAATTGAATGAGAAACGTCAATTTCTAGTGGTATATCACAAAAATCGATAATGTGCAAATTTGAGCAAACCAAGTGGATAGGCCTTCTTCTAACCTCCAATGATGTCCATAAACCAAGTTTAGTAAAAATCGATGGCATAAAATATTTCCTAGTAGCAAAAACTGCGAGTTTTCCTACACTTTTACAGGAGACCCGTGTTAATATGTTTGGGCTTGTTCTTTCTCTACAAAATAAAGATTTCGCGCATGGATTGCTGAATGTGTCGCGATCAGTGAAGTTGCAAGCAATGTTTTTGAGGAAAGGGTGATACGATTTATGATCGACTTCACGTTTTGCCTATACATTTTCCGCTCATTCCCTCAAATAAATCGTTAACATGTTTTTTGTTTTTTTGGTTTTATCAGATATCTTCGTTCTCAATTTATCAGGTTGTAACATGTTTTGTCGCGTCCAATCTCTTATGCATTTTAACCTCAGAAATTCTTCGAATTAATTTAATCTCAATTTCGTTATTCATCATCAGTGAGGGCCTTCGTACTCTTTCTTACGCGCTTTACTTCAGTCCTGTCAAGGCAGTTGAGGAGGCACATTAGTCAGACAAAGTTGTACTGAGATAAGGATTACAAATCATTTTTACGCATCAGCTCTTCTTGAAAAGGATAAATTATGCCGATTTTGTGTGATTTGCGTAAAGTACTACATATGTGCATAATTTTGAACCACTCATGGATAATGACAAACGAAAATCGTTCTAGAAATGTAGACGAGTTTGTATAATGCGGATGGTTGGTGACGGTCGCGAAAACTTTCGCAAGCCGAATTTTCTTCTCAATAGATATCCAGATCCAAATAGTGGTGGAATATAGTTCACCCAAAGTGGTCAGTGTGCAGACAAAGTTTGGGGTAGATTGGGTTCTGTTGAGATAAGTGGCTCCATTCAGAACGATGGTATGTAAATTAAACTACTGAAATCGGCACTTTGTTCATATTCCTACCTCGCACACATGTTCAATATCTGATTTGTTGTGTCCATCCTAACCATAAACCCTTCCCTTACTAGTATCTACTTGGGATAAGTTTGGAAATAAATAGCTTTTGAATGACAATCTTTAATTCGAAACACCTAAACTTGCATATTTTGGTAAAATTGTGAATTAAATTAATAAAAATTCAAATTTCCCACAAGTGGAGTGTTCTTTCTCTCACTTGTTTAATGATAAATTATACCTCCATGAGTGGTAATTGGAACGCACTTATGTTAGTCACTGTTGTTGCAATTCTGGATTCAGAAGAGTTGGTCAAGTTGGCTACGAATCAGCGGCTAACCTTACACTCAGTGAAGTATATCTTTGATTCCGCTCAACATAGCACCATATCTGGCGTATATTTTGAAAGAGCATTGACGGGGTATATCACCATGCTGTAGAAGTTTGGTTCATTATTCATCTCTGCGAACTAGCACCTGATCAAACGAATTAAAAAAATCTGCAACAAATTTAAATCAGTTCATATTAATATTTTTCGCATAGCCAGCGTGCGCAGTTCAGCTCTACCCTATGGTTTGAATGTGCATGAACACCCCAAACATATACTAGGAGGTCAGGCATTGATAATCTTTGAGAAGTATCCTTCATGGAAATATTGTGAACCTCCGAAATGCGACAAAACTTATGTTACAACCTAATAAATACAGACAATTTAAGACTGAAAATTATAATATTGTATAATTTTATCTGTGACTATAGGGTGTCGGGCGGATATTGTATGTGGTTGAAAGAGCGGATCGACGCGCGTGATCCTCCTTTGAACAAGTCTGCCGCACATCATGGGTTCGGGATTCAGGATGTGCACGGAAAGGAGAAGCGGTAAGCGAAGGAGCGCGTCCCATTTCTGTTTTCTTATACTAGAGTTGTATGATCATGGTCTCATGTTTTACGGAATCTTTGAAACACATAAAGCTGGGGAGAACGGACAATCATGATTCATAGGAAACCAGGGCTGATCTCCCCACATTCTGATCTGCAGTCATATCATCCTCATTCTTGCTCATAACCAGACCCGATGAATCCACACCTATGCATAGCTGTAAGCATGACGCCGTATCGGCATTGCATTACGACTGAAGTATGATTTTTAAAGAGATTTTTCAGCTCGGGAACCCAATCATTGAACTAACCATCAATCATTTAATTATCTAGAATGCATGCAACATCAACTTCGCAATCTGAAAAATAGAGGACAAATATCAGTCCCAGACTTGAAAATAAATTTAGAGCGCACACAAAATTATTTTTCCTCGAGTAGTATACCAGTCAGTCTGGTGCTTAACGATTGCTATAACACTACTTGATTTACATAGGAAGTTGATTGTACGTTGAGATACAGTGAGATACAGTACGTTGAGATACAGTAGATTTAAAATATTCAAAACACTGATTGAAGTAAACGAGCAATCGCGGGCGATCTCATCGTCGTGGTCGTCACTGCGAATGGTTCATTTACCGAACCATGCACAATGGTTTATGAATCTTCTAGTCGTTAATTGTATGTACAAAATTTCAAAAATGGTCAATAATATACACGATAAAAATAAATACAGAGAATTCGCCCCAATGACTTAACCAGCCAGTCTGGCGTTCCGTAATTGCTATAACACGAACTCTCTTCAAGTGAAACTTGATTCATTCGAAATTGATAAGCGAGCAAATAATATGAAAAAGGCCTGTTCACACCTGCCGTGAACGTGCTGCGAACTGTAACCTGAACTCTCGCTATCGGCACAGCAGCAAGAGACTCAATAGTAGAATAAATAATTAAATTTATTTTTCCAATGCGAATCAAGAAATAAGTATGGTACGCTAAAGTAAATGCCTGGAACAAGTCACTCGGGTTCGATGTTTCACGGATCACATGAATTCCCGATACAATACAGGCCATTGATGACAATCGGAATCGAAAAAAATAATTTCACTTTAAAATAAAAAATTAATTTCACTTTAAAATAAAACATCGTGTATACTTCTGTTTCTTATAATTTGAAAAAAGAGAAAGAGTTGCTTCCCGAGTTGAAAGAGTTGAAAGAGTTAAAAGAGTTGTTGAATGAATTTGGTACATCATGCCTGAGTACCAGAACGATCCATTTCCTGGCCAAAAAGTTTTAAAAAATCCCATGACTTTCCGGCGTGACTGTATCTATGGTGTAGGTTAACGTGGTGCACATTTCAATGAATGTGAAAGATCTTTCAGGCCAATCTCAATCGTATTCGCTCATGTTTCTTTAACAAAAATGTCAAATAGAGTAGTAAACGCGTGCATCAACGGCGGGGGCTGTCGTTTTCGGCATATTGATCACTGTTTTGCAATATTAAGGTCAAGAGCACTGACTGAACACTTCTTTCCAATCCATCCGTAATATAGCCTGCATGTCTATAATGGCGCGGTCTATGCTTGTAAGATTGCGATCGAGCATTTAATTTTTTAAATATATTTTTTGTAATTACCCGCGATGGATCTTCGAATGACTTTTCCTTGATATTTCGAGGTCATTTCGAATAGTTGAAACATTAATTTCACTTCACTGTGAAAAACATAGTATGAACGTTGTGAATGAGTATTTCGGATCTTTCTGCATAGTAAAAACTCTTGTTTGATGGATCAATCATACTTAATTAATAGCTATTTAAGATGCAATCCACTTTCCGGTATATATAATTGCAGATACGGTAATACGCACTCTGACAGCAGCATTTGCAGAACTACAAGCATGGTAGTAGTACTCCGGTACGGCAGGATTATTAAAATAGGATAGAGTAGTGTGGACAGATCTGTCTGATTTTTTTCTTCAACCCATCGAAAGATAAAATATCAACTCTTGTTGTCATCTAAGATTCTCTAAAAACAATCCCATTTTTTATGATTTCCTGCATAAAAATGTCACTAGCAAGATCAGTGTCACTGATCTTGCTAGTGAAATTGTTATGCAGGAAATCGTTTTGTGGTTAATTTGTATATAGGATGAATTGCAGGAACTCTGCCGGGTGCTCTCCATCTGCCCTGCAATGAATGCAGATGGACATGAAGCTAAACAAACTACAGTGTCTCGTTTTTGTCTTGTCCAAAAGTCTAATAAAAATTGTAGCACTGTTCATCTCATCCAATTCAGCTGCGAATCCTGTTGCTGAAATGTGAATATATCATATATTTCAGAAAGCTCTGAAAGAAGCTCAATGTAAATTTTAAAATTTCAATTTCTCGACTTCGGTTTCATAGTTGTTACATATTCCCAGTAAATTCGCGTTATTTGATTTTTCGGATATCCCCTGTTCATAAAAATCAATATATGTTTTGGTTTAAAAATCGGAGATGATTCTATTGAATAGTTAACGATTGGTCGTTAACAAATGTATGATATGGTGAATTTTTTTAACAATGTGATAAAAGTTTAGATGAAAACGTTCTGCGTGGAAGTGAGTTTCAGTGTTACTGAGGTTCAGCAAATCAGCAAAGGTTATTGGATAAAGCAAGCAGATATCGTCTTCCGAGGATGGGTATATAAAGGCAAATGCTTTGTTTAGCTTCATCGTTTTTGGAGAAATTTCAAACAAGTTTCATCCTGTCGCTAATCATATTTTGCTTTATTTACACTCACTACACTCAGTGTCTATCTTATATCGCTATCGACTGAAAAAACGCACCGTATCACAATATTTTGCTGCAATTGCGAGCCTCCGTCGATGGATCGACTAATGCTTTTATCCAAACACAATACCAAATTCGCAGGTCATCAGATGCTTATTGACAAGATGAAGATAGTGTAGTAGAATGAGAAGCCAGTTAGAGAGGATTGGAGGATTCATGCAGAGAGGGGAATTTTTTAGCGTTAATTTTTTTAGCTCTGTAATAAAAGAAAATCTCGAAAAATAAAATTAACCATCATGGCTGATGTTTCATAGTTAGTATGTTACTAGAGTTGCGAGTTTCTTCCACTGTTGTCAACACTGTTCTTATTTCTAAAACACAATACAACAAATTGAATATTATCTTCTTGTAAATATCAATACACTTTTGCAGAAAAGGAAGCGATTTGAAGAGGATTGGATCTGTGGATGATTCAGGCAAGAGAAGAAGGTTGTGTGATTAATGATATGTTGATTTTCAAGGATAAAGTGTTCGGCTATCCTATAATATGAAATCGCTAGATCGGGAGATCAGATGGTGCATTTTATGAGGTACGTTTGAATATTTTATTTTCAACGGCATCGCATGATGCATTAATTCGCGGTTGTAAATATGCTTATATGGAACAGTTGTAGCTGCAGACCTGCGCTTGATATGTTCCTGTGGTGACTTTATCAGCTGTCGTGATGCCCACCTTTCGGCAGACCTATTTACCTGCGTGATCTAAGTCAATTTGGGTCATGGATTTCGCTGAAAACATGAGGACTGACCAAAGTGAGAATGGCGAACACGCCTATCAACTTCATTTTTCAAAATTTGCATATTTTGACCTACCACTTTGGAAGGCTGTATTTCCGTTTTGGCCTACATCGACCGCATTTTTTCCAATCGATGCGCATTCAGGTACCCTACAAATAATTTCTCTTGAGCTAAGTGCAGAAATTACGCATTCACATTGTTTTCCTCAAAACTGATTTTACGGTCGTGATCTACCTTTTATGATGAATTTGTATCTTTGATTCGGATTCCCCACCCCAGAATTAGTGTACGAACATAGTTCATTGATCAGAACTAGGGACCACAACGAGCCATGCCGAACTATATATATATTATCCAAACCATGTTTAACCTGACCGCTGAGGTCCAATCATGATCATATTTTTGACCGTTTGCCGATATCTCATCCACGAATCGCTCTAGAGCTCAATAAGCGATTGAAAAGCATCAACAGAGATTGATTGTCTAACTATTTCATGATCGATGATGAGTAATCAGTTAAAACGCGTTATCCATTAGAGCGGATTTTTGAAAATGACCTCCCGACAGCCATACTTTAGGTGTGGAGTCACCAAGAGTGGACTACACTTCAGCCGGAAAATTGTTCAAAAATGTTAACTTTTTGGCGCGAAATTCGAGAAAAAAAATTTTCGATTTCAGAAAAAAATTTCGATTTCCGGCCTATTGCGCTCTAGAAAATCAACCGAAAGAGACTGAGAAGTGAGAGGATACAATAGACTATGCTGCATTTTACAAATATTTTTTTAGGAAGAGACGAGAAGTCATCTACGAGAAGTCATTCATCAAATTTCTGAAACCAAATTTTTCCGTTTGATTTTTTTCCATTTCTACTCTCAAATGATATTTTCTTAGTTCATTCCTTGACTGGCCTCAATTAAACTTCAATATAATTTTACGAAATAAATGATACATTAATTATGCACCGCATTTCTAACACATCTTGAATTAGAGGCACTGAGTGCAAATCAGCGAAGCCGTGATTCGTCGTAATCTAATGGCGTCACGTGACGATTTATGCTTACTTTGATGCAAGAGATTGTGTCTGCAGTGTGTCGGACAGTAAACATGGTAATATGTAAGTATTGCAGGCACATACATTCATTAACAAATCGCCATCCCAGACGCACAACACGTGTAAAGAATATAGCTGAAACGGGAATTCTCATGGGATAGGAATCCACGTGGAGTACTATCTTCAAAATAAAAATATAGCTTGTTAATTAATAAGATCCAAACAGTTCATACCATCATTTCATTTCAAGTGTATTTTCATTTAAAGGTATATTGAAACACAAACACATTGGAGTGAGAAACGATGCACGAACGTGAGAAACGGCTGCATGACAAGTTGATAACATTCGTTTCATTCAACTACTATTTCTTGTTTCGTGGGGGCTTAGTAAATACGTGAGGAGGGACTGCAGGTGATAATCCCACCTCTCTTCTGCAGTGAACGTGCAGTGCGCATGTCGTCACAACATTGAAGCACAGAACCAGCTGCACACTTCCCAAATTGTTATTTATTTTAGTCACCCGTTACCTGGAAATGACTAGACAAGACAATTCTTTCCAAATTTAGCCAGATGTCGAAACGAAGTTTCACCCAATTTAGTGACCACAATTTTAAATTTAAAAACATGCAGAAAAAAGTACGAACCAAACTGAAGGCATCCAGTTCCTACTACCACAAAGGTACATACGATTCCCAGTAACCTAGCCTCAGTCGGCGCTCTCAATGGTACACGTGAAAGCAGCACTCAAAAATATGAAACTGCCTCTAGAGATGAGATGAGGTTGGTTACGAGGTGAGGTTTTTTTTCGTTTTGACCGTGTGAACGTTGTGGACTGCCGTTTCGCAATGTCCGATTCTATTTCTTACTCCGCTGAAACTTCACTGGCCATCTAGGTACCCGCTGATCTCACGTTCCACTTATGAGAGGAATCGGGAGATACTCGAGAACTCTGAGGCCTGTCGGGACGTAGGAATTCATGATTTTTTTAATTGGCTGAAAAATTAAGTAAAAGTAGTTCGAAACGCGCTCTTTCGAATGGCTTTGGCCGATTTCGCGAAACAATTTTTTTTCGACGTGGCATGCTCCAGAAGTGGGCGGAGTCTCGATTTTTTCGGAAAAGGTGGATCTTTGACGCATTTTTTCGTCAGTTTCCGATAAAGCTACGAACAAATTGTCAACAGACCAATGAAAGAGGAGTGTGAGTGGCACATTTTTCTTTCTTTGGATGGGTCGAAAACCCAAAAATTGCATCTAGGGTCCAACTTTGGCGAAAATTTTGAAAATTTCATGTATATATCATTGGGATCGAGTAATGCGCTGTAATGTTCCACTCGTTTATGCAAAATCGTCCATGAGGCTCGGGTATAGGCATCTTGTTTACTGTAATCAACCTTGGTTATTTTGCATCATAATTACATAAATACATCACAATAACATGTTTCCACTTCATTTCCATGTAATTTTCAGAAATTCCCAAGAGCGCGCTCCCTGCCCGTCTGCCTCTCTCGCCGTCTGACCTCCCTCTCTCTCCCCTCTATTTAGCGCTCTCCCGCGAGCCCCGGTTTTCGTTTTCTGGCATTTTTCGACTCTCAAATTGAGCAAGATGCATTTGAATCATTATTTTCTTTCCAAACTGTTCTCAATATTGTTCCTACATGGTATTTAGACGATTTCCCTTTGAACTGACGCCAATTGCCACCCGAAACCTGACACTCATCTTTCATTCGTCTGTTGACAATTTGTTCGTATCTTTATCGAAAAATGCCGAAAAATTGCGTCAAAGATCCATCTTTTCCGAAAAAATCGAGACTCCGCCCACTTCTGGAGCATGCCACGTCGACAAAATTTTTTTTCGCGAAATCGTTCGAAAGAGGGCGTTTCGAAGTACTTTTACTTAATTTTTCAGCCAATTAAAAAATCATGAATTCCTACGTCTCTCGGTGTCGTCGCAGCTGCAAGGAAACCAAAATGCTAATTATTATTTACATTTTTGTTATCAACAATAAATATCATAAGGTCGTTAAGTAAAGGTGAATGTATGTAAAAGATCATGTATGTTTTGAGTTTCATCGACATTTTGAATTCTCGAGAACAGGCTGAACATTTGTTTTTTTTATAATTCATATTTAAAAATAATAAAAAAACTGCCAATGGAATATCACATGTAATCTATGTTTCTTATCATATGATGAGGACTTCTTCTTCACTCACTTCTTCTCCTTTCTATAGATACACACGCAAAATTCCACTGTAGACGCGTGGCTGGTGCGAGGCTGACCGCGTCCGCTGTGGCAGATGCGACTAGCCTCCTCAGTCTCGTCACTAAAGGACGTGTACTTAAAGCTGCAATAATTGTATTAAAATTGGAAAAAAAAATCTTCCCCATTTCAGGTCAACTCGTTGGTTACTCGAGATTACTTTAAAATTTCAACGAAATAGCTCTGATCGAAATACATTTATCTTATCAATAATTATTTGAATAAATATTTGCTAATATCAAACAATTACGAATTTAAAAATATTTGATAATATTAAACATCTCTTCCTACAGGTGCGAGAAACATCTGTTAATTTTGCAACTTTTATCAAAACACATGATGATCGCACGTCCCATTAATTCCATATGAATCATTAACATTAAACAATTCATTGATCCCGCTCATCATTGTCGAAAGATAATAACAACATTGATTCGTACACTATACATCTCACGTACATCATCATCTGTACGTGTCCATTTCTCTCCCATTGATGGCTTCCCCTGCTGCAGCATCGTCTGCATCTGACACAACATCATTCGCTGAAGTGAACGATCACGCACGCACTACCAATGCTTTAGTGTTGAAATTTCGATCCTTATTTAATATTTATTATGATTTATTTGCTGCACCGGTTGTGAAACAGAGAGTAGATGAAGCAGTAATCACGTATTAATATACCTTCGGTGAAACACAAACTTCACCATCAAATAAATTGTGTATCTCTCTCAAATCCTTCTCACATAAGGCACCTCACTTTTATTGCTAGGAGTTGGTGATGCAGCAGGACTGGTCGTGAGATTCGAAGATGATGTTGCAGAATATGAGGAATTAGATGAGGCTAATGATGCATGCAAAATGAAGATTACAATGGATCATTGCTCCAAAATTCAGACTTCCGGAAAATACAGTAATGCGATCGGATTTATGTTTCGCTCATGCAATATAAAATCAGCCTGACAGTAATAACTAATGAGATGAAATTTACCATTGTTAAAACAGACTATCTGAGAAAATCATCATATTTCTTCAGCGACTTGACACTTAAATTTATTTTACGAAAGCACATTATTGTTGACTGCTCCCAATTATTAAGTAAGAGGAAATCACGCGATTTAAGATTTTCAATGTTAAAGGTATACAATAATGGTAAAGTTAAATCTCGCTATTTCTCATTGATCCGTGTCCTCACTCCCTTCGGATACTCTTGCTGCGAGTTTTAGCCTCTCATCTCGCTATTGTCGTAGCTGAACGATACGAATCAACGTTTGAATTATTATTTTAATTTATTTTACGAAAGCACATCAAGAAACAATTACGACTAGCTAAAATAAATTCAAATAACTAAACATTTGTGTATTGAGTTTCATAACCTTCATGAATTACCAAGATTGGGCTGGATACTTGATGTTGATCTCTTGCCTGGTGCTAAAAAATACAATACATTTCCTTTGGAGTATAATTCATTTAAATTCCGTTATTCACAATTGTGGACGGGAAAAGCTTCGCATTCCTTCATTTTCCTCTTTTCTTCTCGTCAGCCGAATCAATAGTGTAAATTCTGGAAAAGAGGGGACACGCTCCCTCATGGCTGTAATAGTATGTTCATAAAAATAATTAAATTAATGAAAGGGAAATCATGTGCGACTTTTTACATATTAAAATATGCCATCCATCATCAGGTTCTCGTTGTCAATACTTTAGTTAATACTCATCACTACCAAACACCAATTGCAATGGTTGCCACTACAGAACCTTAGCTAGTACTCTCAAATAATCATCGCGGCACCCGTTGATCTCCAGTGGCACCTATTCCATATGCATGAACAGCCGCGATAACCCGATCATTTAGAATAGGACGGATTTTCTTCTGATCGCATACCTCCACTCCTTTTCGTATCCGTTATCCGTTCCCCTTTCACTAACTCAGGCTCTACAACTGTAGATTTCTATCGAACTACAATATATCGTACGCGATGGAAATTTAGGAACGTATACCGTGCAATTTCCAAAAATATCATGTTTCGAGGATTCTGGTGAATTTTTATTTTTACGACTTTTGCTTTTTTGCATTCTTTTTTTTAATATGCGTTTTCATAAAACGGATGGGTTTTTACACGGATATTTTTCTAGAAATGCTATAAATGTTCGTGAAAAAACCATGAAATATTGACGAAATAGTGCTAAAACACGGTTATGGCTATTTCGTCAATATTGCATAATTTTCGCGAAATTTTATTGCATTTCGAGCCATATTTCCGTGTAAAAACCCAACCGTTTTATGAAAACGCATATGAAAAAAAGAATGCAAAAAAGCAAAACTCGTAAAAATAAAAATTCACCATAATCCACGAAACATGATATTTTTGGAAATTGCACGGTATACGTTCCTAAATTTCCATCACGTACGATACATATGACGGCGGTCGCGTAAGAATCGAGCAAGGTCTGCCACACCGAATTTCCGAAAACTTGTGCAAAGGGGTTCTCGATGGTGCTGATCATCGTGGTCACCTTCATTTGGCACCAACTCGATTTATAGAGCCAGGCTGCATGCAGGCTGCACCTACTTTCCTGTCTGTAACTCGGCAACCGTTTGAGGAATCAACTTCTATTTTTTTTTCAGATGCAAAATAAGTTTACCATGACGCCGACAACACTAAATTTGCATATTTAAATTTATGCTAATTATAAGAAAACTCGGTTCTCGAATATACAACAAAAACGAACGACGAGAATTATATCAGAAAATGCGCCTTGTTCTGGGGATAATTTTTCGTATGCAGGGTATGGAGTTTGACCTCATCGTTTGTCTGCTACGAATTATTTTCTGCCCAATTATTGCCTCTACGCAGCACGCTCAGCTCAAAGTTTACGAATGGAAATGAGTTTCACTGCCAAATATACTCGCTGATCCAATTTCTGCGATGTGAGTGACGCGCTGAGTACATTTGGTAGTGAAACACATTTTCATTCGTCAACCTTGAGCTGAGCTTGCGGCATAGAGGCAATAAAGTGGTCAGAAAAAAATTCCTGGCGTAAAAACGACGAGGTCAAACACCATACCCTGCGTACTAAACGGTTGCCGAGTCACAGACAGGAAAGTAGGTGCAGCATATTACTCTCAACGAAAATACGTGAATTTGACCAATCGTTGAAACACAAAATAAAATGAGTAAATGACGGGGGTTTATTGCATAATATTTATTTTTCAAGACAACGAATTTCTGACTAGTAAAAATCTACGCATTATGCAGGTTGATGAATCGCCACTCATCAACACGTTGCCTTGAGTGGCCTCGCGGACAGATGCGACCGTAGAATTAAAGATGTGCTGACAGTGGGAGAATATTAGTTGAACCTTTTCATTGAAAATCGGATCTCGCCCTACTGGAAAAGTCGGCAGGACGGGTTCAATAAGATAATTTTGAGATTGGTAACGGAGAATACGCTCCGTGTACACTCATAAAGTTTTGCAAGTGAACGCCCAAAAATTAAACTATTTGTATTAATTGCGATAAAAAGGACTAATCATCTTTGATGGTTGTTCGAAAGCCTATTAATAACTGTTGATGCGCGAATCTACCTGGTCATTTCAAAATGTACCACTTTAAGTTTCGTTTCCCGGAATTCAAGGTCAGGATTAGAGTTAACAAATATACGCAATTCATAGTACGTCATTCATGTTTCGGCGATGCGACATGTTTTTGGAATTTCACAAAACGTCAATCGCATGTGGACAAGTTCGGGTAACTATAAAAATCTAAATTAACTCACCTGCACGTTTCTACCACTATCGAAACGCATATCCGTGCCTCATTACGTCATGTATGTCGGGAACCGCTCTTCTCCATGATCAGCTCCTTCGTGATCTACAGTACCCCCATATGTTTAAACGATTTTACAACACAGTTTGTACACAAATTGACTTCGACACTGACATCGACAAAAAAGGTCGGAAGATCTAATTATTTGAACGGCTGACATTCGAGTGCGAAATATTAATATTAATGAAGACCGGATAATGAGTGTGTCTACATGGTGCGAATGAAGTTCTGCTCATTCCTCTGTGGCTCGCACTATAAATAGTATATATAGCACTATATATAGTATATACGCACTATATATCGCACTATATATATCGCACTATATCGCACTATATACTATATATATCAGCATCGCGAGACATAAAGGTGCCGATACAGAATTTCACCACTCAACATACTCAACCATATCTGCAGAATCTATCAACTCCTCCATGGCATCACGGCTCGTTAGGACAATGAAGGTGCAGACTTGAAAGAAAAAAAATGGCTGTTCCCGCGCTCTCGACTTATTCAAACCACCAACATTTATTATATTTTTAGCGAGAGAGTTACTTAACGGATGCATCGCGCCGTTAAAGAGAGGGAGAAGCCCTCGTTTTGCAGGCGGAGGGCGCGCTCGCATAAATAGGCAGGCGAGAGGGCTCGCTCTAACTGCGCCGGGTCAGAGTGAGGGCAGAGGGGCTGCGATGCGTGCGTTCAAGGGCTGCCTTAACGAGCCGTGGGCATCATGACTTACCCTCATGTCTCACCTTTTATTCCAGCCTGTCGTCAATTACTTCACTCCAGCAGGTCGCCTACGGCATCAAGAGTATCGCGTGATCCACGACACGCTCTGCTGCGAGTATTGTCATGGAGACACATGATCGTATCTTGAAATGAACCGGCAATGACGCTCAAACAATGTTAATGTTTCAGCGAATCTATCTATCGTGGAATGTCGAAGAAAGCCTATAGTTCTTGGCAATACCTCGGATAAACAATCACAAGTCTACGACTCTCTAAAGTGAGTATAATGGTCAAGGTCCGAGGAAAACTTTTAAGCGAACTATGGCCTAAAAATAATTATTGCATCATATTGCATAATGATGATGTAATACCAAATTTTGAAAGTACTCGCCAAGGGGTTCCAATGGTCCGGGAACATCCGGGATCTGGGTAATAAGTTTGAAGCGATCTAGAGACAAAAAACGAAATATTGCGTAGTGATGATGCAATATTCCGTCATCGTGATGTAATCACTATAGAATTTGAGATTGCACGTCAATGGGGGGTTGACCAAGGACTTAGCCTTCTACGATGAGTTTGAGCTGAGTTATTCGCGAAAAACGATCGTGACAGACAAACTGACAGACAGACATTGTGTATTTTTTCTACATAGTAACTGGAACTTCATTCGCGTTATCACCTTCTCTTCCTCCTGCAAAAAAAAAGTCGTAAATCCTTTTCACGGAAAAAAACGAGAAAATGAAACCAACACTAGTAATGAACATGTTATAATGCACGATCTCCTTTGGTCGCTAATCACCGCCCTTATCTCTCAGTGCTCGTCACATGCTACAGACTCCGCCTCATGCCACACATCAGCCTTTTATCCATCAGTGAGAAAGATAATGCCACCGATTAAGATCGAGGATGTGGATAATTATGCTTATTTTTCACAGACTGGGTGGATAGAATCAATTTTTCGCGAAAATTATTACGTGATTTGTGAATCTGCTGAAAAATCTTTCACGCTGTCGTTCAATTTAACGATCGCGTGCAATATTCGCAGTAAATAAAAGGGAGCATAGTCGAAAAAAATACTACTTCCTACAGTAGAGAAAAATAAAATAAATTCATTAAAACATCTTTGTTAACTGCTGCGCACAAAATACCACTGTGAGTGGTAACGGCTTTCTCTTTGAGTATCCATTTTGACCAATAAAACGTTGCAAGGTACTAAAACGCGTCATCTCAACCTGTGGACAACGCACACATTTCTATTAAATGAAGTTAACAGCATTTGACTGAAGACACCAAGCCAATAGTGAAAATATTTTCAAAATGGCTTTATTTTCCACGTTGAAATATTGCGAGAAAAGTGCCTGCTGAAGCCTCCCCCCCCCTGAAGCACGACGAATGGTATTGAACTACTTCGCCTTCATTAGTGATAAGCTATCATGTATTGTATAGTTATATCGTGCGGTTTATCTATCGAATGCTCCAAACCGTAGGTCTCTGCCTTAATTTTGAAGAAAGATATGACAACGACAAATTTGTTGAGAAGCTTTTGTCCGGTCATGTAAGTCATATTAGGCATAAAGTCAGTATATCAGTGCGTTCGTCTAAGAATCGCAACCCTGAGGGAGCAGGTAAAAGAGGCACTTTGGGTTTTTCCCAGAATCTGATACTCCTTAGGGTCCAGCTTCGATTCCACTACTGCATTTGACCATCAAAAATTGATTTGCATAATTACGCATGTGATAAGTTTGACCACGTCATTCTTTCATATTTCGTATTTCGGTATATCATATATCATATTTCGGGTAAATGGAGCCCAAATCTAACGAAAACCTGGATTTAGACTAATCTCGATGTCCTGAATCCGATTATGTATGTGTAGTATGCAAATTCAAAATTTGAATTTTTCATCGAATTTTCAACGATTTTTTAAAAAAATTACAAAAAAACATATATTTTGAATTTTTTAGTATGTTGTTGCACTTGATGATAGGTACCTCACAAAAAAATTTCATCTCAAATTTCGGGGACCCTGATAGGCTAAGACCGTAAAAACTGGAAATTTCCTTTAGAGGGAAACCCTTCATTCCGACCTGCTCGGCCGGCCCGTGCGGTGAAAAATGAAAAGGTAAATTTGATTGTCGTTGTTGCCCTTCTTTTCCCTTGCTAAATAATCCTCTACATTATCGTTCTTGGTATAATGGATAAAGCATCTATCAATCCTTTTGAAAGTAGCGAGTTCAATGTCGCATTTTGCCTGCTTTGTTTTGCTCCCCTCCCTTTTCTGATTGAAAAGGCTGCAATGCAGAGCGTTATGGCCGTCATACTACAGTCGATCTTTGAAACAATCGGGGGAGGGTGATACGACAAAATATCTTTCTATTCATAGTGTGATGCTGTCCCTAAATATTTCTATGCGTAAAAAATAAAAGCTTGCATTCACGTACATTATTAGACACTTAACTTTCCAGTTATTTCGCTTTTAAAATTGACTGGTATTTTCAAGAACGAAAGGGAAGGGAGCAACACATAGCAGGCAAAAAACGAAATTGAACTCGCTACTTTCAAAAAGATTGACAGATGCTTTATCCATTATACCAAGAACGATAATGTAGAGGATTATTTAGCAAGGGTAAAGAAGGGCAACAACGACAATCAAATTTACCTCTTCATTTCTCACCGCACGGGCCGGCCGAGCAGGTCGGAATGAAGGGTTTCCCTCTAAAGGAAATTTCCAGTTTTTACGGTCTTAGCCTATCAGGGTCCCCGAAATTTGAGCCGAAATTTTTTTGTGAGGTACCTATCATCAAGTGCAACAACATACTAAAAAATTGAAAATATATGTTTTTTTGTAATTTTTTTTTAAATCGTTGAAAATTCGATGAAAAATTCAAATTTTGAATTTGCATACTACACATACATAATCGGATTCAGGACATCGAGATTATTCTAAATCCAGGTTTTCGTTAGATTTGGGCTCCATTTACCCGAAATATGATCGAAAAACGAATGAAGTGGTCAAACCTATCACATGCGTAATTATGCAAATCAATGCAGTAGTGGAAATGCAGTAGTGGAATCGAAGCTGGACCCTTAGGGGTATCAGATTCTGGGAAAAACTCAAAGTGCCTCTTTTACCTGCTCCCTTTTTTCAGAGGATTCTGCGGTTCTTAGGCTGATATGTAATTATTTGCAGCTTAAGGCTCGCCTTGTCGCAGTAGAAAGGAAGAATGTGCATGCGATGAGGTTTGTTGAACTGAGGTTTCAGAGAATAATCATGTAGCCATTAATTTTCGGGTTGTTGCTTTGACGAACCCCCGACTGTTTAAAAACAACAATACTTCAATAACGGAAAACTTGCAGTTACACTGACAGCTGCAGCAGATCGCCAATGTTCTCGGCCTCTACTCGAAGCTGCATCAGAAATTGGTGTTCGACAATCAATGTAAGCAAGGATATTGGAAAGAGGTGAAACAATTAGCACGTATCCCGATGCACACTTCTACCGTTATGAAAATATAGTTGGGTATTAATTTTTTTTTCGATCAAATCTGATGCCGATCAAGGACTTGCCTAATCTCCGGAATTCATGAGATATGTGAAACATCAAACCCTCGCGACTTGTTCCAAACATTTACTTTTACGAGTTTTAATTATATCTTTATTCTCAATTGTTAATTATGTTGAATAATTCAGATATGCCATTTCTTGCAGCTGCGGCGACAGCGATGACAACCCGGATGATAGGAAATGTAAGTGAGGAGACTGAAGAGCGAGATCGGGCACTCAGATTTTTTTATAATCATTTTCCTTACAAAATTTCCAAGGTTTTTTGGAGTCTAGCTTTAAAGGAGTGCTCCGGGGAATGAATGTTAGGGAGTCCCACAACGAAAATTCTGCGCTCTCAATGGGAAACTGTAGCGAATTTAGCCCGAGAACGAGGCGAGTGTGAAGTACAGCAAGTGAAACACAAAATAATCAGTCACGACTCTGCGCTATCAATAAACTTTGCGCATATGTAAATAGCCTCAGAGTCATCTGTGGAACTTCGCACAAAGTGATTTATGATCGGGTTAGTGGCCTCTACAATATCCACACTGTCACCATGGGTGACTGAACATTCCCCGGAGCATCCCTTTAACGATTAATCGGTTTACAAGAAATAAAGTGAGATTATTACCTTGTCACTGCGTCTCATATCTCTGAGCGTTGAGGAGAGATGGTGTGATGGTGGACTTATTTAGCTGCTGATCCTACACAATATAATGAAGAAAATCATCATTGCGATCATCCCATATTTAAAAGGCGGAGAACACATTTTAGTGCTTGCGAGATGTTCAATTCGTAATATTTTTGTTTCCTGTGAAAGTGGCAAAAGAAAGTAAGCTTGTTCAGTTGATGATGGTAGGTGGATTGAAATTGCAAATTTGTATAATGTATCTAGTAAGTTTCGGTAGTTACTAACTTGATATTGAGTAACAACAACAATACACTGATGATGTAAAAAGAGTGAGCCCTTATCCTGGCCAATCACCGTTCTCTCGGGCAGTCCCAATCTTGGCCAACTGCTAGCACACTTGTGGGGGGCGAGATATCACGCGACTTGAAGAGAGTGCGTCCCTAGGTGAAACATATTCCAACCGAGCGCGCGTTTGCATTTACTCCTCCTTTAAGTGAGCCGTTGGCTGTTTTCTAATATATTAGGTTGACGCAAAAGTTTCTGACTATTCAATTTTCGTAGATTCTTCCGGTGTATTTTGACTGCCTGACATTCCTGCATGGTTGTAGTTTTCATAGTCGAGACATTGAATAGTGAGAGACCAATGGTCACTCACCATGATGATGCTATAGGGGTCGCGCATATCGATTGGGCGGCCGGGTCACAAAATAATGAAATCAGTCTACGTAATTATGGCGCACCCTGTAGTATGGAAGGTTACTTCAGAATGTGCAACAACTTGTATTTATTATTCGATCCGCACTTGTAAAACCCCGGAAAATGCATATTCGCAAAATTACAACTGGTGCTGATCTGTACTTGTGAGGCGTTTTCAAGTGGACGTTTGATACCAGAACAGTTGTACTAGGTAATTTAGAATTCCCATTAATTGTCCCTTAAAACTATGAATTAGTTAGCTGATATCGTGGTTCTCACTGGAATTATAATCAATTCAAAATTCAGATTAATCGCGACTTTTTTAGACTTCGGGTGTGAACAGTCCTATCCCTATTGATCGAGTTGGCCCAACATAGCGCTAGTAATATGGTGTTCCCAAGGCCACACCAACCGCCGACAACTATTAGTTGATTGACCGATTTCGAAGAACGGGAGAGGTCATTATGTCTGAACATGAAAATAGTCAGGAACTTTTGCATCAGCCTAATAATACAATACAATGCAATATTTATTCAAGCTTCAGGTGGTGTGACTGTTGAATGATTCTAGTCTTCCACAGAACGGAGTTTTTTCTGCACAATGTTTCCCAGTTCGGTCCTGATACCTTTGCTATTTCGTCCCTCTTCTTAACTTTGGTCGTCCAGGGGATCTTTGTTTATCCAATGGTTTCCTGCTCGTTATTATCTTCGTCCAACGGTCATCTTGCACTGTCGCTATCCTTCTCGCCCAATTCCATTTTCTGCACATCGCCCGCACGTTAATAGGTCTGACGAAAAGTGGGCACTCCAGACTAGAGTTCCCCATTTTGGGTAATCAGGTAAAAAGATTGATTGAATTACCTGATCAGGTAAATTCAGTCACTCCTTTCTTACCTACAGGTAATTCTGAGCTAATAGAGGTCGATGAAACTTAACTCAAACATCAGAAAATGAGTATTTTTTCGAATCAAAATCAATTAACTGTTGTCTTCAACTCGTTTCATTTTGCGCAACCCATCCCTCAAAGAGAGGGGAATTGAGAGAAATAGGTACCCAGGTATCCAAAATGATTTTGCCTTTTTCACGTCCAGGTAAATCAGGTAATATTCATTTCTTTGTCTGGGACGTAATTGAATTTCAGGTGACCTAGGTGAGACCTGAAAGGGGAACTCTACTCCAGACTGAATCCGCCCAAATTGACATTATCCTGGCAGTGTTCTCCCGCGAGCCCAGTCTCGAAAACGCGATGTACCTTTACCTTTAATAATTGCAATTAGCGTAAAATTAATATTTGTTTTAATAAAAACGTGACCGTTCGCCCGATTGAGAAATTTACAATGAAGTGATGAGACACAGATTCACCGAGTAGAGATTTATTTGTTTCTAATATTTATAGAAAGCAGTAAACCAGCAGTAAAATTCTCGGGAATCGTCATAAACCATTATGTTTCTTATTGTAGAAGCGTCACTAATCCGCTGCTCCCTCCTTGTTTTGATATGACGACGGAAAAATCTATCGATTCGGAAAGGAAAGACAGGATACGACATGCTGGTAATAAGAATATGGCCGCAGATCCAAATATGACCGGAATATTAGGTTGGTCATAAAGTTTTAACCGATTTCGGACCCCAAATTTAAGTTCGTATAATTTCTTTGGTTCAAATCGACACTTATTGCCCTGATGGCGATATATAGGGACATGTTCGACCTTTTGAATATTATCGGTGAAATGGTGCAAGTATTTCTACTATGCGAGAAATCAAGGTTTGCGTAAATTTGAAATTTTCAGAAAACTAACTATTTTATTTAAAGTTGCTGTGCTTCGCAGTGAAATTTTTATATGGAGGCTTACAACGTTTGTCGAAAAGCACTAGGCGTGCACTACCTAGTTTCAAAAAGGGAGAGCTGCTGAATTCGTTATAGGCTTCGTACAGGCCAAGGAATCACGCACACTTAGAAAAATCAGATTTCATTCGACTAAATCTTCTGTTTCGAAGATTGACGAGGCTGACACCTGCCGATGGGTGCTGTCATCACTACTTAATTGGTTCTCTATTATATCAATATTTAATAGACCACTTGGCTTTCTCATCTAAAAAAGTGACATTTGTATATCAATTGATTTTCGACTAAAATGCCGAAAAAACTAAACTTTAGCGTCTTCAGGCACGGATTACCCTAGAAAAAGTAGCGAACTCCATAACATTCCCAATTAGTGATGGATAGGGTAATGGTTGTCCATTAATATGAGCACGAAATTACCGCTCCTCAAACCATAGGTTTAGCACAAAATCGCCAAAAGTGTGTATTTCGATGTTCAAAATTGGACACCTAAACTCCGAAGAACCCTGTTCTTGAATGAAGAGCCGCCTTCTCTCCCAAAGACAATTATGACTTACTTTGTATAGGTAGTTCACATTTACGAGTAATTGAAATATCAAGGGCCGTCGGTATAGATACAATACTCCAAAACCGTTTCGTTACAGACGTCATGAAACCCCAAACTCGGATTACGTGCTTATCTCTAATAGGCCAATTGAGGCTGATCACTGTCAACATTACCAGTGCGACATATGTCCATCATGCTTTACTCCTGTGGGAAAGATTGGATCATATCTCTGTTCTAAATGAAATGATGACCCTTCAAAAAGTCAGGGTGTTGGTCGCTCACATGCAGTTTGGGGCATGGCTGTACCCGTTTCCATGGTCGGACAGATTTATGATAGTGTGCGCTGAAGAGAGTATAGATGCCCCTATCTACCACTAAAAGACCTAAGTCGATTGGGCAACAACGAACGAAGGGAGATAAAAGAATGCACAATGGTCAAAATCGGTCAAAACTTTATGACCAACCTGATATTTATTGAAAGCTTTTGTTCTCAGCATTAAGGAACCGCTGCACAACTGATCTTTATAATTCTGTGAAACCCCAAGCAAGTGGGAAATTATCAGAAGAGCCCCAAGCAGATTCTGTGGGGGCTCGGGCTAACTATGTCATGCTTCAATCACGTGCCTTTTCACATCATCATCACTACGTCCCTCTCACCTCCATCGTCTGCTGTTCGGGTGGCGAGAGAACGGCAGAGATTCCCGATCGAACATATACACAGATCTGCTCCTTCCTGAAATATGAGTGGAGATTATGGTAGTGCGATATCTCACGTTTCTAAGAGAGATAATCTTATAAGAAGATAGATGACTCACAAGTGGCGGCCAAGCTTGGGCGCCACCTTGTGAGGCACACCCGGGTAATGAGAACGACATTGTGCTTTAAATTCCACGCAAATATCGTGTTTTTTGCGATTTTTAAAAAAAAAAAAGGAAAATATTGACAAAAGTTTAAAGGTCTGTCAAACCCTAATATGCGCCATCGATACAGATTGAGATCTCAAACGAAAAGTATTTTAATTGGGCTCAAATATCATAGTCCAAATCTAGCAGTACTTTCTCATCAACCTAATATTTGAGTGTCATTGGCAAGTTATGGACAGACGAATACCGGAACTATCAGTAGTCAGCTGGATCCCCGACTTTTGAAAAAAATCTCACACTAAAAATTTATATTAAGGAAGAATCAACTTCTATTCGACGTTCCTTGCATTGATACTGCGTCGAAAATAAATTAATTAAAATATTCTCCCGACCAACGTTATGGCATGCAGTGTAGGAGCAGTCTTTGACTATCTCTCATATGTCGAAAATTCATATCTCGACTCCTAGTCAAGCTAAAGATTGGTTCAAGGCATCAAAATTATCGCCATCATGAATCCAGATGATCCTGAGAATATGAAAACAATATTTCTAAATTTGCCCTCAGGGCACGAAAAAATCACTTTTTTGCATTACCATTTTTTGGACAATAATTTTGTGGGAAAGTTAGGTATAGATCTGTTTTTTTGCATAGGAATGTTTTTTGCAAATGAATGGTTTAATTACCCAAGTTTGAGCGGTTTTAACCCAGTATCTCAAGCATGTCTCTCTCTCCGACGGCATCTCCCCTGGCGAAGAAAAGGAAGTACACGGTGACTGGATCACTCGAGGGTGTACTTCAGTTCTGCCTCAGTCTCAGCAACAAGATCGAGCAGGAGCAGCAGTACTCACGCAGACTCGAGGAGAGGATACGTGAGTTGGAGACCCGCATCCCGCCTCCCCCTGACTCGAGTGTAGCCACTGTCGACGACGTCGACATGAATTCCCCCTCTACCTCTGCTGCCACTGCCCCCGCGAATGCCACCCCCAATGCCAGTCCCTCTCCATCCCCGTCCTCTCCCCATGAGTCCTCCTCTGACCTCGAGAGGAGCGTTGTCATTGCCCGCCTCCCAGTCGATTTCTCACTCAGCCACGAGAAACAAGTGTGGAGAGACCAACCAGGTGGTGACTCTGACTGCCCTCGCCGGAATCCCCTGCATCCCAGTGGCAGTGTACCGAATGCCCCCCGCAGATATCGACTCTCCTCACTGCCGATTGACGAAGGTCGTTCTGCCACTCGCAAACATGCATCTCTCCTCGTCAAGAATGCGAATCGAGTGGCGCGTGACCCCTTCTTCAGAGAGGTGTACATCCGCCCCTCCTACGCCGACAAGGACGACGTTCGTCGCAAAATCCCTGGTAAAGGATGTGGGAGGAACGGCCCCGAGCCCTCCCCTCGCTCCCCTTCCTCCCGGCCTACCGTACTCCCGAGTCACAGGCAGATCCGCCCTCTAACCAATGGAGCCCCTCGCGTAACAGGGCAAGAAGCAGGCGTGATTCAGTGTTCATCCACTACGAACCAGCGCCCCGACAACCTGAATGCTCGCCCTCGCCCTCACCAGACCAGCTCCAATCCGATTCCACCACACCTCAATCGGCCGCCCTTCCTCTTTCAGAACACACCCAATGGATATGGAGCCCCTCCCCCTTCGATCTTCCATAACCCCATCCCCATGAACCCCTTCCCCAATCAGTATCAGTATCAATACCCTAGCCCATTTATGTCGCATATTTCAAAATTCGGTGCACCTCCAAATTTCGGCACCCAGGGAAACTGGTACTAATTCACCGGCCCAAGCATCACTCAGACAGAAACTAATTTTCATTCGCTGCCATCTTAGCCAACTGCCGCTCTATTCAAAACAAACTACAGTATCTCTCGCAAATCCTTTCTAAAAAGTATGCTATGATTTGCCTCACTGAGACATGGCTCTCTCCATCATTCCTTAACTCGCTTCTCTTAGGTGACTACAACGATCAATACTACAATGTGTTCAGAAGAGATATAAACTCTAGAGGAGGTGGTGTTGCGACCATTCTACATTCGTACATAAGTGCAGCACAGATTGCTGATGAGACCGTACCTGAATCCCACGAGTTATTAGCAGTAGATGTTGACATAAACGGCGACTTAATTAGGATTGTATGCGCCTACCGTAACCCCAAAGCGAGTACGATACAAACTGCTTCCCTTTCCAAATCAATACTTGACCTTTGTTCTTGCCCTCAACCTGCAATAGTCAAAGGCGATTTCAATCTCCCTGATATTGACTGGTCAATATATCCCGCACCTCAACCGAAATCGATTATCCCTTCTTCGCAATCATTCCTTGACCTCTGTATCTCAGCCAAACTAGCCCAATTTGTCCAAGAACCTACAAGAAAGCAAAATATCCTTGATTTACTACTGTGCAATCATCCCGGTCTCATCTCCCAAACTGAAGTGGGTCCCCTTTCGAATTGTCTGACCATTCAACAGTCGAATTCAAATTCACAATGATTCGACGCCCGCTTTCACTCTTAGGCGTGACTACAGAAATGCTGACTACGACCTCATTAATTCTCAATTAGCAAATATCGATTGGACAAGCCATTTTCTAAAATAGCAAATGTGGATATCATGTACGACCTTTTGATTAGTGTCATTCAGAAATCAATAGACACCCATGTTCCTTGGACCAAAGTAAGCCTCCCTCATGGGAAACTCCCCCCTCATATTGAGCGACTATTAGGAAAACGTTTTCAAGCCTGGCATAAATCGATTAATAGTAACGACCCGAACGATGAGCATGAATTCGAGATTCTAAACAGAAAGTTTCGCAAAGAGTTACAACGGTATCACAAAACCATTGAGAAAAAGATAATAGAAAGCGACGATTAGAATAAGTTCTTCCGTTTTATGAAACGCTGTGCCAATAAATCCAAGGGAGTAGAAGGATTAAAAAGAGCTGACGGTACTCTAGTCATGGATGACTTAGGCAAAGCTAACTTACTTGCTGAGACCTTCGTAAGCGTATTCACCATCGATGACGGAAAACTGCCCAATACTAGAGCCCTACCTCAGCTTGGTACATACGAAAAACCCCAATTTCTTAGACATGAAATCTGCGCCATTATTGAGAAATGGAAACGCTCCTCCTGTAAAACCCCCGAAAACATTGACCTCACCTTCATCAAACGAATTGCCGTACCAATTTCCGAAGCCCTCGAAATCATCTTTAGGAACTCCTACCAATCTGGAACCGTTCCTTCCCATTGGCGACATTCCATAGTAACCCCTGTTAAGAAATCACCCCCCTTTTCCAATCCCCTAAATTACAGGCTCATTTCAATTACTTCTTTCTTCTGCCGAGTTTTTGAGCGAATTTTGTGCAAATCCATTATTACCCATTGTGAGCAATTAGAAATATTCCCCGATGAGCAATATGGATTCCGCAAGAAACGGTCGCGTGAGCTTCAAATGCTAGAAGTTCTCGAACACTGGACATCCTCGATTAGTGATGGGAAACCAGTTGACGTTATCTACTTTGATTTCGCAAAAGCTTTTGATAGAGTCTCCCACCCCAAGCTAAAACTCAAGCTTAGCACAATAGGTTTCTCACAAAATACAATCAAATGGATTACAGGATATCTCTCAGATAGATCATTCCAAGTTCGAATAAAAGATGTGCTCTCTACCTCAATGCCTGTAACTAGCGGCGTCCCACAGGGCTCAGTCCTAGGTCCCTTGCTTTTCCTTATTTACACCTCAGAAATTCCCACTCTAGTGCAAAACCATGGCGTAGTTGCAAGAATGTATGCTGATGATATAAAAATATATCGGTCCTTTAGGAAGGGAAACTCATCTGTACCATTACAAGCTGCGATTGACATTATCGTACTGGTCAGAAAAATGGCAACTTCCTCTTGCTGCACATAAGTGCAACTCATTGCACCTATGCAGAGCAAATACAATGCGAACATATACCATAGGAACCACTACTTTGGAACAAAAACAAACAGTAAAAGACCTCGGTTTTGTTATCCAGAAAAACCTCTCTTTCTCCGATCATTGCACTACCACATCCATTAAGGCCAAAACTACCTGTCACACTATCCTAAGAGCTTTACGAACCAAAAATATAGAAGTACTCCTCAAAACGTACGCAATGTACATCAGACCGATTTTAGAAAGCGCTTCCTCCGTCTTCAACCCTTACCAAAACAAGGACAAAAAGGAACTCGAAAAGGTACAAAACTACTTCACACGTCGTTTGTTTATGCGCTGTTTTGATCATACTTGGGAAAATATGCCTACCGCTTTCGACCGCAATAAGAAACTAGGCATTGAGTGCTTAGAGAAGCGTAGAATAACGATTGATGCTAGAGTAGCCACAAATCTCATCCGAGGCAAATATAGTATATCCAACCGAAAACAACATTATTTCAAAATTTACCACACGCGAAACGGCATGAACTTCAACAACCCTGGTTCGAATCATAACTACAGACACAATAGCTTCTTTCCAAGAGCGGCAAGGCTTTTAGTAAATACCGAGAATGAAACCAGTTCCCCTGAGTAGATCCTCCTGACTTCATGACCCTTTAATCCAGTCATTAACTATTCATTCTCATCGTCATGAATTTTCCTGTTCTATTTTAAATGTTATCTCACGTTATTTCGTACGAAATAGCATAAATATATATATATAAAATGTATTTACGATCTGATTCCCAACTTTTTAGAGCGATTGGTTATCTTTCCTGCCCGTGACGTTCGGTTTTGCGAAGTATACTAGGGTCGGGGAACATCATGTTTACGCACTCTCGTCGTCTGCACTCTCTCGCTCATAGGGGTAAACAAGGTGTTTCCCGACCCTAGTATACCTCGCAAAAACGCTCGCCGTGGGCAGGAAAGATAACCAATCGCTCTAAAAAGTTGGGAATCAGATAGTCAATAAATTTTGAACATTCCTATGCAAAAAAACAGATTTTTACCGAGCTTTCCCACAAAGTTATGGTTGTCCAAATAATGGTCATGCAAAAAAGTGATTTTTTCGTGCCCTGAGGGCAAATTTCGAAATATTGTTTTCATATTCTCAGGATCATCTGGATTCATGATGGCGATAATTTTGATGCATTGAACCAATCTTTAGCTTGACAAGGAGCCGAGATATGAATTTTCGACATCGATTTTACAGCAAGGCTGCTGCAAATGTGCGGTCGCGCAGCAACCTCAAAAAAATTTTCTGGGTAGGCCTCGGGCATGACTCCAAACTCAGAAAGTTTGGCGATCTGGAAAAAAATCCATATAAGAATAAAGCCGTTTTGAAAAAGAGCTGTTTGATTACGTCATCACTACGCAATGACTGGGCTATTGCGTGATACCCCAATAGCATGACTATAATTTCCGATGAATTTAGGCCATACCACCCTAGTTTCAGATTGAAGCCATTCCTGGCCAAAAACTTACAGGACGTTCAAAAAGTGTCCAAATACTTTTGCGCGCGACTGTATACCGTAATTAAACTACTGCTTATGAGCACAATTATTATCTTACATATCTCTGCCTCGATCTTCACTTGCAGCAGCCGCAGCCATTGCTGTAGCTGTCGTTGATCGTGCATACTAGCGTTACAGTTTTCAAGTTCAGGTGTTCTAGATTGGTGATGAGCTCATAAGTAACACACTTGAAGCACGATAATATCGATATGAATCACGTCCCCCCCAAAATGCACGATGCATCAGCTATTTCCCAGATTAGAGGCAGTTTATGAGTGACAAAGTGACAAAGTATTGCATGACTGCAGTTGACACTGTAGGAAACTGGAAGGTTACAATATCGATGTATCGAATATTTATCACGGGTTTCCGGTAAAAGTGTAGGAACACTAGCTACTAGAAATATTTTATGGCACCGATTTCGAGAAAACTTTATTCATGGACATCATTGGGGGTCAGGAAAAGGACTATCCGGTTGGTTTGGCTAAAACGGCAAATTATCGATTTGTTGATCTACTCTATCTGAGAGGCACAATTCAGTTCATTTTGCTCGCACAGCGTACAAATTGAGTGCATTCTGCTCGTATTTGAATACCGTGCAAATATGTCAACGTAGCCCAATGCGGCCGAATTCGTTTTAATGGTGAAAATAGCGAAAAACTAAATTTCGATATGAATAATCGATCATATCTCGATCGATATCCGGAAACCCAAAGCTTTTTATTTCAAATTCGGATTCTCCTAGCCAAATAAGGTGGTGTCTACGTTGATCATTTTTCATATTTCTTTCACCTCACTATGGATTTACTATGGGAGAATCTGGACCGTTCCGGACTTGGTCAAATTTTCGCGATATTGGTTTTCAGACTGTATATTGGTTCAAAGTTGTCTAATCGTGATCTTAAAAAATGAAATCGATAGCTCACGAAGAGGCGAAAAATAATTACTTAAAACAGTTTGCAAATTCATCGAAATTTGGATGAGCAATGTCGAAAAAACCAAAATTTTTGATGACCGGCTGTGATCATCATCTCACTGCTCGTCTGAAACTCAAAAGTTAATCCTGATTGTTCGATATGTGGTATTGCATGCAGATTCTGATTCTACGCTGAAAAGTTGGAATTTCTTGGACAGTACAAGCTTTTCGATTGATTTTCGAGATCGCAATCGCCGACCAGGGTTCGATCCCCGCCGGTGCATATCTTTTGCAAAATGTTTTTGCTTGCATTCAATCATTGCGGCGGTAGGGGCGATACGTCGGCGCTCAGAATCTAAAACTTTTTTACTTCGGGGAGTTTTTCGATCATATGCGATCTACGGCCGGAAATCGATATTTTCATTTTTATTTCCTATATGAATACAATAGCGATTTCCAGCCGTAGATTCCATCTGATCGAAAAACTCCCCGAATTTTATCGCCGACTCCCCTTACCGCCGCAGTGGAATCGACTAAAAAAGTTGTTGACGATTACGGTAGCTTTATACCGTAATCGTCAACAATTAAAATATCGATTTCAGGCCGTAGATCGTATCTGATCGAAAAACTCCCCGAAGTAAAAAAGTTTTAGATTCTGATCGCCGACGTATCGCCCTTACCGCCGTAATGATTGAACGCAAGCAAAACATTTTGCAAAAGATATGCATCGGTGGGGATCGAACCCTGGTCGGCGATTGCTCTCTAGAAAGTCAACCGAAAAGTATGTACTGTCCATGAAATTCCAATTTTTCAGCTCAGATTCAGAATCTGCATGCAACAGAGCACCACATAACAAAAATTCAGGATTAGCCTTTGAGTTTCAGACGAGCAGTGAGATGATGAGCAGGGCATAAAAAATTTTGGTTTTATCAACATTGCTTGGCCGAATTTTGCTAAATTTGAAAACTGTCTGAGATTTTAACATAACTTTTCACGCGCTTTCAAATGCTATATAGCATGTCGCTGAAATCGAAAATATTTTTTTCTCAAATTTCGCGCCAAAAAGTTAAAATTATTCAAAACTTTTTCTCCTGAAGTGTAGTCCGCTCTTGGTGACTCCATACCTAAAGTATGACTGCCGGAAGATCATTTTGAATAATCTGTGCCACCCCCTAGCATTTTTGTTACATTCTTACAGATAACGCTTTTTAAGTTCTAGATGCATTTGGCAACTTTTGAAAACGGTTTTGAGAATCCCGTCGGAGTACCTTTCTACTACAAAAAGTTGAAGACGATTGTAGAATGTGAGTTCCGGTCAGTCCCGTGTCAGATGGAGTAGATCAAAAAATCGATAATTTGCCGTTTTAGCCAAACCAACCGGATAGTCCTTTTCCTGACCCCCAATGATGTCCATGAATAATGTTTTATCGAAATCGGTGCCATAGAATATTTCTAGTAGCTAGTGTTCCTACACTTTTACCGGAGATCCGTGTTATCTAATGAATGATTCGGAGAGCATACAATCCTATGATTGACTGCAATTCGTTTTGTTGCTCGATCAATGTTTCATCGTTTTCCTATTTCGGTGTTGAATTGAGATTGTTCAATTCAGGTTGGGTTTGTATGAGATGCAAAGAATAATATGCATGCCTTTAACTGATGATGTACTTATGTTAAATATGCAGTAGCTCTCGGTTTCACCGATTCCAAAACCACAAATTTTGTGTTTCACTTTATTCAGATATTCAATGCAGTATGATTTCTATCGGTCCGGGGTTGTTTTCCTCTTTGAATAATTTTACAACTATGTTTTAATTCTGAAAATGTATCTAATTTATATAATAAGGAAATTGGAATACAGTAGAAATCGATCAAATATTGATTGATTTCCAGGGGGAATTCATGGCACGTTTGGGCGTTCGGGCAGCGAACTCTTCATTTCTGGAAAATGTTGAATTCTCTCAATTTCGCCTACTATCTCACTTGTTTAAACTACATTTAGAACTTATTTTATTTTTCCTGCTTTCTCTATTGTCAAAAAATAATCATTTTTTAGTGCTGCGAGTGTGTAGAACGAGGTCACTAATTGCTCTTTGATAACAACTGAATTTTCCATGCAGATGGGGGTGAATTATATGTTTTCAATCTTCTCTCGCTTTTGTCCGCTCGCGAATCGCTCTAAAATGATTGTGAAAAGTGTAGCAGCCCCAATATTGTTTAATCGATATTTTCAGAGAAGCAACCTGGGCCACATTGCAACTGCGCTAGAAGAAAGTGATATAAAACGATGATGAAACGCTAGTTTGCACAGTAGATTCATTCACCTCTAGCTCAATGAAAACTAAATTTATTTATTTGAAAAAAATTAGCAGTATTGAGAAATTGGAGGTAGATGAAAAACATTCTCTCTTAGTCAATAGGGTGAACAAGGTTTCTGTAAATAAATTATTCGTGAGGGTATTGTACAATAATAATGATCATTCGCTCGCTTTTCTGTTTAAAAAAAATATAAAATATGTATAAAATCTGGAATCGTATTTCTCGCACTCTCATCTCAGTGATCAATTTAAGTCACTCTTTGATTCGTGGTTGATCGATATGTCGAGGTCGTGAGCCAATTTCCGCCCGATGAGGTGTAGAAAATACACATGTAAATGTGAAAGGGTGAATGATGTTTCACAGGTGTTTTAAATGCGGTTGAATTGCGAACAATGTCAATAATTGTGAGGTTCATTTTTATAAAAGTATCATATTTTATCTGATCCTACTCTTCATCAGTCTCTCTCACTCTGGTTAGAATCCAGCGCGCTCAAATTTGGAAGGTAGACATTAAATCTTTGAAGTGAAAAAAATCGAAAACCTTCAAAAATGTGTTTAGGCATAACTTTCGATGCTCTTTCGAATGGTATACAACATGTGGCTGTATAATGAGTTTCTTTTTTTCGAGATCGGTAGATCAAAAAGTCGAGCTAGCGACCTGAAATTTGTGTGGAAGTGTACCCTACCCATATGCATTACCCAGTTAAAATTGCAGATCGATATGACCATTTTGAAGCTTTGTGCCGTTCGCTGATATGGACTGGTCCGTTCTTACAGAGAACGCGTTTTAAAATAATTTAAGGATACGACAACCACCGTCCCGCTGGTTAATCGCGCCGGTCGCGGCTATTACCACTTCCGCATCCAAGGAGTCCCTTCGTCCGCTCGCTATGCAAGATATCGCTTTCGATTAGTGCTTTTGATTCGTGAATTTGAAGTTCACCAGGTATATTTCTGGTTTCAGTTATAGGTAGCATTAGAATTGTGCGCATTTTCCGCAGACTTTCCGCAGTTCTCTGTACAAGCAACATAATTCATGGCCCCTTTGAGCGGACGATATAAATGTTTTGCGTGCCCTTGCGATTTTCATGAGGGCGTGAGTTTCGGAAACGCCAGATTTTCGACTGTATCCTTTTTCACTGAGAGGATAGCGACAAGAAAGAGGTCAAAGAGGTTATTAGGTTGTAACATAAGTTTTGTCGCATTTCGGAGGTTCACAATATTTCCATGAAGGATACTTCTCAAACATTATCAATGCCTGACCTCCTAGTATATGTTTGGGGTGTTCATGCGCATTCAAACCATAGGGTAGAGCTGAACTGCGCACGCTGGCTATGCGAAAAATATTAATATGAACTGATTTAAATTTGGTGCAGATTTTTTTAAATTCGTTTGATCAGGTGCTAGTTCGCAGAGATGAATAATGAACCAAACTTCTACAGCATGGTGATATACCCCGTCCATGCTCTTTCAAAATATACGCCGGATATGGTGCTATGTTGAGCGGAATCAAAGGTATACTTCACTGAGTGTAAGGTTAGCCGCTGATTCGTAGCCAACTTGACCAACTCTTCTGAATCCAGAATTGCAACAACAGTGACTAACATAAGTGCGTTCCAATTACCACTCATGGAGGTATAATTTATCATTAAACAAGTGAGAGAAAGAACACTCCACTTGTGGGAAATTTGAATTTTTATTAATTCAATTCGCGCACAATTTTACCAAAATATGCAAGTTTAGGTGTTTCAAATTAAAGATTGTCATTCAAAAGCTATTTATTTCCAAACTTATCCCAAGTAGATACTAGTAAAGGAAGGGTTTATGGTTAGGATGGACACAACAAATCAGATATTGAACATGTGTGCGAGGTAGGAATATGAACAGTGCCGATTTCATTAGTTTAATTTACATACCATCGTTCTGAATGGAGCCACTTATCTCAACAGAACCCAATCTACCCCAAACTTTATCTGCATACTGACCACTTTGGGTGAACTATATTCCACCACTATTTGGATCTGGATATCTATTGAGAAGAAAATTCGGCTTGCGAAAGTTTTCGCGACCGTCACCAACCATCCACATTATACAAACTCGTCTACATTTCTAGAACGATTTTCGTTTGTCATTATCCGTGAGTGGTTCAAAATTATGCACATATGTAGTACTTTACGCAAATCACACAAAATCGGCATAATTTATCCTTTTCAAGAAGAGCTGATGCGTGAAAATGATTTGTAATCCTTATCTCAGTACAACTTTGTCTGACTAATGTGCCTCCTCAACTGCCTTGACAGGACTGAAGAAAAGCGCGTAAGAAAGAGTACGAAGGCCCTCACTGATGATGAATAACGAAATTGAGATTAAATTAATTCGAAGAATTTCTGAGGTTAAAATGCATAAGAGATTGGACGCGACAAAACTTATGTTACAACCTGATATGTTCAAGCAAACACGTCTCACAAACATTATTTATATGGTAGTCTACCGTCTAAAAACCTCCGCTGCTACTGCTTAAACATTAATCAAGTCACCCGTTGATCTCCCGCTCCGACAATTCAATTTGAATGGAACCCTTCGCAAGAATCGCTAGAATCTTGTTTGTCTTTTCAACAATAAATTCATACATTCGTTCATTTGTCATCACTCCCGGTACCTCGATCACTGTACGTATCCATTCCTCGCTCACCGGCATTCCTAATCTCTTTTGAATCCACGTACTCACACCCGGCAGCCGTCATCTCGTCACCCGACTTAACATTTTTTTGGAAATCTTATTAAACGAATTATAAAGATTACTATCTCATTAATGTATATTTGTTAACATTAAAATCGCCTTGCCCGATTTACCTACTTTAAGATTTCCAAGTGAATCTCAAGAGATGCTGCTGAATCGAAAGTATTGTCAAATGGTAATCGCAGTTGTATCACGATCCGAATGTTTCATCTCATAAATGACGTGCCTGAAGCATATTGTTTGAGAATTTGACCGAAAAAAAAACAATAAGAATGTATCGACCCCACATTTCCGTGTTACCGTTAATTTAATTATTCATGCCGCTAATTGAAAATAGAGCCCACTAGTTCATTTATCGTACGCTCAACTATTGCTACAATATGCGCTCACTTCTACAGAAAATTTACTCTTACTTGCACCTCATTGAACGAATACTCGCCTGCAACGAGGCGAAGCCGTCCATTTTCCCTCACTCATCGTCCTTTCACCTTGGTGGTAGTTACTGTTAGTCTCCGTCCCCGTGAGACAGCGATCATCAATTATTCTGAGGGGATCGAGAAGGTTATGTTTGTTTTCAGACATATGAGGATGGAGCTGATCAATCGCCAAACATGCCACGCGATTTATATATCTACTGAAACATCTCCGTGATCTATCCAATTAGAATACCTTTCTCACTTCTCACACGCAGTGACGTTCCGTCTCCTCATCCTTCCTTCTAGGAAACGTCGTTGCTGCAGCAGAATCCATGCAGCACGACCGAGTATCCAGCCAGAGAGCTAGTTTGAGAGAAGAGTGAGGGGAGATCATTTACATATTGTATTATTACTTGGAAAAATCTTCATACTACCCTTCCCAGTATCCAACCGTATTTTTTCACATAACTGAGTCCTCATTCACCCTTGCGTGTTTTTCCACTCACGTTTTTTTCCTCCATTTTACTTGGGTAGAAAACTGTTTTTCTATTTATTACAATAATCTGGACTTGCACCTTCATGTTACACGAATACATCAATAACAGCACTGCAGCTGCAACTTTATTAATATGTCTATGAACCTATAAAAAAGGGACATTTTATCTCTGCAACCGTCACGGCCAAGGCTGGGACAAATTTGAAGAGCAAATTCATTCAGCGGGCTGTAATTCACAGTCGAAAATTTTTCGAAATCCACATTTCATAAATTATGTTAAAATTAACCAATACTATTTATATAATGCTTTAAACGAACAATTTTGTTCTTGTTTCTCAAAGCTTGGAGCACATTTGTTTGTTTTAGATATGTTGTTGTTGTTGTTGAAAAAATATACTGCCACGTTTTACTCTATAATAATTTGTTAATGGTAGTGCTCACAATATTTTCACTCCGCAATTATGCCACTTTTATTTTTTTGTTGTTCCAGCCCTGGTCACGGCTTGTTAAGGCGGGGGGGGGGGGTGTCAAAATAAAAAAAAAGATAAAAGCACAACTCGTCGCCGTTCGCTTGCGATTGGATGTAGATACTTGGGACTTGTTTCATTGTAATCAATTTCTCCGTCTCAGAATTTCATTTTATGATACAAAATTATTGTTTGTATTTGAAGGTACATTTTTTTTGTGAAAATAGACATCATATGGGATATTAATTTCATTTTTTTTCACGAACAATCCAGCCAAACACCAATGGTCAGCATAATCTCGGGATCTCATGAGATCTGTGAAACTTCAAACCCAATTGATTTTTTCACACATTTGCTATCTATTTTTTATATTTTATATATATGCTATATTTGCTATATATTCATTTGCTATCAGCTCGCTTGAAGTATTTTGAACCCATTTTCAGAACCCTCAAAGTGAGTGTCTCGAATGTTTGCAGCATGCTGCTGCAGCCGGCGATCGAGATGGGCCGCCGCCCGGCCCGAAATCAGATTCTGCATCGTAAATTACCCCTAATTATGCCAAATTCAAAAGAAGATTTTCCTGATTGTACCAGGCTTGTCTTGATTCTCTCGTGAGATGCCTGATATTTTTGCTAGTCGTTATTATTTCGTGATTGCATTTGGTGGAATGTACTGAATCAACAATTCAAATATTGAATTTACTTAAGTTGCGGCCACATCAATTGGTGCGCACCCCCAAACAAGGGAGATAAAGAAAAAAAATTGAGTGAGGTGACGGAGCAGTGAGAGAGGTGAGTAAGATTTAAATTTATTATCATTTTACACTTGCACATATCGATAAATTACAAGTCGGGAGTGTTAGCCTTGCTCAGTAATCCAACTTCAGTTATTTCATAAGCGACTCCTACTTGTTGGCTTCTCCCAGGTTTTCTGTGTTTCACCGTTCTTTTAAAACTGGGTACTCTTGAGATTAAACGATTATTTAAATAGTACAATTGGTAATAAAACAATAAATAACATATGTGCAAGACTATTAATTTCCTGCATGTATTGCCATTTAGGTGTTAGATTGAACGATTTATCATTATGAAATTAAAGAAACTGATATTATTTCGGTTATCATTACATGTGTTTGCAGGTATGTGCGTGTCCTCGTTCGGTCTTCCTTTCCACGGGGGCAGTAGACACCGCAGGTGAGGAGAATTGTAGTGATTATGAAGATGATGTGAAAGCCGAGAATATTCAATACGAATACTTGTCAGCCAGAGAATGTTGTAGTGCGACTAAAATTAAGGGACTATCAGTGTTTCGCAGTTAGTTTTTAAATTAAGAAAGATTGGTTCTCCAATGGATCGCAGTTTTTCTCGTTTACTAAATTCGATTCATTATCGCACGGTTAGCATGGCTTCGCTTCAACCATGGCTACGGAAGATACGATGTATAGATTGAATGCTAAAGCAGAGATAACAGATGGAGGCGAACGGAGTTATGGATGCAGACAGTAATTGAGTGTGCGTACATGTGAGTGTACAATTGTTGATTTTTTTATTATTTCGAAGCAAAATGAGTGCACGAATTGTCCAGTGGTAAGTAGGTCATTTATACAAATGAACAATAAAAAATTAACAAGCTCTGTTTTAGCTGGTAAGTTGATTTTACTTGGAAATATTTTTTTACAACGGTTATGCAAACGGCCGTATCAAAGGCATTTTTGTGGCCGTGTCAAAGGCATTTAATTGATAAGGAAGCTACGCCGCGGGAGATCCTCGAGTATTCTTATATTTTAATATATTTAATTATTAATTTAATGTATTTTAATTATTAAGATTAAAATCTGACAGAGAATTATTTTCTTCCAGTTGAACTCGCTCTGGATCATTCTCATGCAGCGGCGAGTTGGAAAGTATCAGCTGCGAAAAGCGATGATTCCGTATACGGTAACGACTTGAACCGGGCTCTGTCAAGAAAAATGTGGATATCGTCTTCGAGATTGGGCTCGCGGGAGGACACTGATAGGCCAGTAAAGTTGGGTTCTATATCTGTGATAATGCTGGAATGTAGACAACATTCATAAATTCTGTGTAATGGTAAAGAGACCTACGATACATGCATACTAAGCTGATTTAAGATCAATAATTCAACATCTACGTGTGCGCATTCTCTATTCGCAGGATCTGGAGGCTTCATATTATTGTGCTGACGTGGCGAATTCAAAGGAAGGTACTGTAGGTGTCGAAGGAATTATTACTATCGGTTCTCACTCGGAGCGATGTTGAAACATCCGATTGTTGGTTGAATGGTGCAGCCTCAGATACACCTCATTATTGGCGTTGAATCTATTGAGGCATTAGTAGATCATGAATGTGGTGGTCAAAATGTTGCAGAAAATGTTTTTCTAAAGTGGAAAACTAAATGAAACATTTTTGTGGATTTAGGTTTCAGCTGTGTGATAAATGCAGCTGAATGACGTGAAACGACAGTGCCATTTGCAAGATGCTTTCACAAATATAACATTTACTACTTTCTCAGTTGCACTGACGCTCTGCTCTTGTATGAGAATGTGAATTCTTCAGAAAATAGTAACAACGTTACACGAGATCTGCGGGCGCCTTGGTTTTAATCTGCAATGATGGGTATTTTTTTCATTCTTATTTGGTTTATCCTGTCGGTCTCAGTCGTATGAATCTCCTGCTGAGTGGAGTACGAGAAAAGCCGTCTAAGAAGGCGCCTCAATGTTCCATCATGAGACCTTCTTTACATCAGCCACTTTTTTCCACCACGAGGTATAATTATTTTATTTTCATTGAATCACGGAATACATCAAACTGCCCTTTCAATCTCGCGAATTTACGGGAAACTTCGAAACTTGAATCATTCTGGATAGTGAATCACAATTTTCCAACACCCTGTCGGTCTCAACAGCTCCTCTTTTGACCTCTGCAAAAAGAAATTACCCTGCTGCCTCTCTCTTTTCTTATGAGAGACTATCTGAGAAATTGAACATATGCTTGGCACTAGGCTAAAAATCGAAATCCTCCTAAATGTGCATACATGTAGTACTCGATGAGTATAGCTCGGGTCTGGCTTATTTAGTGTTCTAGATCACGCATTGAGAAGTGCGCCGCACTGTAATCCGAAAAAGGCAATTTTCGAACTTTGCCATTTCGCTATCGATCCGAACGGTTAATATCTCTAAAAATGCGGAATATTCAGATGATCACACCTACCAAGTTTCGTAATAATTGGATTAAAACTCTTCATGATACAACGAAAAATCGATATATTTTGGTTTAATCGAATTTTAAAGCTTACTCGTTGGAGGGCCTGCCATATTTTCTTTCATTGTATTTGTAGTTCTGGTTACGAACTATCTATTAAAGCAAAACAATTAAAATTTTTAAAAAATAACTTTTAGAGAAAACATCAAAAACGGCCGGCAACTTGAAATAAAGTCAGTTTGTAATAGGCATTTACCTACCGTAACCCAAAGCAGAACTGGAGGGCAGGTGTTCGAGAGTTATCCTACATGGAGTACTCGATGAGGGAACTCTACCACAATCAATAAAATTTCGACATGCATCCACGCGCGCAAGAGCGCTGATGTTGAAAAGCTACCGTAATATTTTTTTACATCAGCGCTCTTGCGCGCGAGGATGCATATCGAAATTGTATTGATTATGGTAGAGTTCCCTCATCGAGTACTCCATGTAGGATAACTCTCGAACACCTGCCCTACAGTTCTGCTTTGGGTTACGGTAGGTAAATGCCTATTACAAACTGATTTTATTTCAAGTTGCCGGCCGTTGTTTGCTGTTTTCTCTAAAAGTTATTTTTTAAAAATTTTAATTGTTTTGCTTTAATAGATAGTTAGTAACCAGAACTACAAATACAATGAAAGAAAATATGGCAGGCCCTCCAACGAGTAAGCTTTAAAATTCGATTAAACCAAAATATATCGATTTTTCGTTGTATCATGAAGAGTTTTAATCCAATTATTACGAAACTTGGTAGGTGTGATCGCATGAATATTCCGCATTTTTAGAGATATTAAACGTTTGGATCGATAGCGAAATGGCAAAGTTCGAAAATTGCCTTTCATCTCGATGGACGCTCGCAACATCATGCTCAAGCCTCGCAACTTCGTGCCCGTCAACATCGACGTCAAGACTACGTCCATCCCGCTCTTCGAGTACGAATCGCATGCTGTCAACATCTACGCCCGTCCCTACTCGACGGCCCACCACAAGATCATCCAGGAGTGGATCGCCGACTCTGGCACGGAGAATCTGAAGCAACGCGTGCAGTCGCTAACTATCAAGGTCTCCAAGGAGTACTCGGCCAGAGATACTGTGATCGATCTGCCGGGTGCTGCTCAGGCAGTCGAGCCTACAGTCTGGGCGCAGAAATCTCGCCCTGATTGCCCTCTGGACAAGGACACGATCACCGCGATGCTATTCGACGCAGACTGCGTGACGGCGCAAGTGATCGACCCCGCCGACACCCGCTTCACGCCCACGGCCACCTACTGCGGAGCCATTGCTGGCTGGGCGATGGCAACTGATGCAGAGTGGCCAATTGAAGAAGAGGATCAAGGACTGACTGAAAACTCGATAGGGATAAAAGATTATTGATCCGAGTGGGCGAACGATAAACGATCTGTACGGACAAAAAGTGCGGCGCACTTCTCAATGCGTGATCTAGAACACTAAATAAGCCACGCCTGAGCTATACTCCCCTAGTACTACATATATGCACATTTAGGAGGATTTCGATTTTTGGCTTACTGCCAAGCTTCTAGACAAAAATGTTCATTCACTCAGATAGTCTCTCTTATTCCGTTCTGCAATTTGCAACCCGCAAAAATGTGGGTGCGGCATTTGCGCAACTTCGCACCTCTCGCCTGGCAGAAGACTTAGCAACTTGGGAGTTGTTGCATAGAAAAAATATCTGGGAGTTGTTGCATAGAAAAAATATCGATTTTTCAGTCAGTCCTTGATCCTCTTCCTCAGTTGGCGCCAATGGCCGCGGGCAGTTGCAGCCACTCTGCAGCAGTTGCCATCGCCCAGCCAGCAATGGCTCCGCAGTTGGTGGCCGTGGGCGTGAAGCGGGTGTCGGCGGGGTCGATCACTTGCGCCGTCACGCAGTCTGCGTCGCTCATGTTGCAACTTCTGATTTGTATTACTGGAATACCGGAACTTATGTTGTGTATTGTAGGCAACCGACAACGTGGAGTTATGGTTCACATTTCATACTTCATGAAGGTCAACATTGGGGAAGCAATCACACAAGGCATTCTAGAGGAACAAAATAAAAATAATAACATTTTCACAACTCTCTAAAGCCCTGTAAAACAAAGAGTCATAGTCATGTAATAGGAAGATGGAGTATTTGCAACTGCCGTACTCAATAATGCGTTGCGAAAACTGAAATGAAACAAGATCGTTATACCATATATTGGAAAATGGGTGACGGCGTCCACGTTTCGAGAGTGGTCGACTGTAAGGAATCCACCAGAATAATAGAGTTTTTTGAAACTGCTTTATCATTACGACCGGTCACATCCATGCAGTGACAAGGCGCTAGAGATAGCATGGGGTGTGATAATTTTAGTAAAGGCGGTGCAGAGAAAATTATTCATCAAAACAACACCAGCATTTACAGAGCTGCTGAAACATCATTCTTCCGTTTATTTCCACACTAAATATTTATTTTTATCGCACTTGTCAGCAGTTGTTTTTAAAACGAATTTTTAAAACAGTCCATCATGACCACCTTGCACTTACTCTGCAGCACTACTCTACATCATCGGCTGCTAGAGTTACCGCTGTGTGTGTAGTTCTCATCAGCGCGAGGAGGAGTACTTTCGAATTAAAATCGGAGGCGAGAAGAGATACAATGAATGTGAGGTCGATTGAGGTTTCAGCAGTGCGATAAAGATGCGACTGTATGTGCAACAATAATGATGTGAACTTAATCGATTAAACATATTATTGTCGTATATTTTCTGATCCTATCATTAATAATGATTCATTATAGTACATTGACCCTCTGACGGCGTGGTCTGTCGTGCAGAAAGGGGCAGAGACTGCAGCAGCAGCAGCAAACCACTGAGAGGGAACGACGATGAGTGCTCAACCCCTTCCCACTTATGTTCTGTGCTTCCACGATGAGGGTATGAATGATGCGCATGATCAACGCACGTTATCAATGATGTACAGCCAATTTATGATGTTGTCGGAATGAAACATATTTTTTTCCGCTATCAGTGCTTTTCTCTGCAGATTAGTGAGTGCCCTAGCTCGTTTTTTTCTTCGCCGCAGAACAAAAATCGAAATCCTTCATAATGTGTGTACGGATAGTACTTGGTGAGTATACCACGTAGGTCGCTTATGGAGTCATCCAGATAACGCTTTCCAGGAAATATAGGTATTTTGAAATTTGCTTTTTTGCAACCATTTCGCATTTTTTTGAAACCATTTCGCACATCTTCAACAATGTGCAAAATTAAAGTGATCATACTCACTAAATTTCATGTCGAAATGTTTTCAAATCCTTCAGAAGAATCGACAGCACTTATCACGCGTGTCACGTAAGAGTACACTAAAATAAAGGTGGTGTTCGCACATTTATTGACCCTCCCTTGTACTGTTCTTTTTAGACAGTCCTTATGATCCCTTGGCTGTACATCATTGATAACGAGCGTTGATCATGCGCATCATTCAAACCCTCATCGTGGAAGCACAGAACATAAGTGGGAAGGGGTTGAGCACTCATCGTCGTTCCCTCTCAGTGGTTTGCTGCTGCTGTGCTCTGTGGTTCGCGCTATAACAACACGCGAGACACTAATTTACCCAGTGAGAATTTGTATCAGCAGGGAAACCGGGTCTACAGAATCATTCAACCAATTCATTGTGGCACCATTTCCCCTCTTGTCTCATAAATGTGATTAGTATATATTACTACAATACGGTCAGTATTAGGTCTGATGCAGCATCGAGGGCATGTACGCGCGTAGGATTCGTGAAATTGTTCTATAAACGATATGATGGAATTGAATAACAGCATAAATGTTGTGATTTATCCCCAGTGCGAAGCACTGTTCAGAATTTATTTCCAGCGATTGCGTTTGATCGTTTCGCATGTCTCACTTACTAACGGGGGATCAGAATCCAGAGGTAATGTACGACAAATTAGTTTCCCAGAGGGGGAAGGTGGGAGCGGACACGAGAACGAATGTCATCCTTGTGCCAGAGCTGGGAAAGTTCGAGTCACTTGCCCGCATCACCTTGAGAGAATCTCTCAGGTTTAAATTACAGTATTCTGTAGATATTGCTGGAGCTGCTTGTGAACGCAATGGACACGGTACTGCGGCAAACCGCGCAGAACGAAATAATGACACCGAAAGTTCGGTAAGTGTGTTTATTTTTTGCATCTCATCGAATAATAGGATTTCCACGAAACTCCGAGAATATGGTGCTCAAATGCAACTGAAGACTGAGCGATAAACTCAATGCACGAAAGGGTAGCTGTGTTAGGGTGGGGAATCGAAAGTTTGTGATTGTGATATATTAATTACAATGCTTGTATACTTTCAAGCTCTTTGCGGTAAATTTTCCACTATTACCATTTCGTGGCTCGAGGATGAGGTAGAAGTGCGGAGAGGGAGTCGACATTACTGATGCTCTCCGTGTGAAAATTCGATTCTGGTTAGATAACATTTTATATCTATCAATACATCATATATTGCTCTGGCTATTCCAATTCGGATAGGTATTACTCCTGAAACACCAAATCGCATATTGAAAGTTTCAAAGAATTTTGTATCACTCACGTTTCATCCATGTGAATTTTTAAGCGACACTTTATTTTGATAATGCGATGCCGATTATGGTAAAATCCCTGTATCGTTGTGGAACGACTAATAATTCCGATGAATTATCAGGTATTTTAATGTGCACGCATTTCAGTTATGGCTGCAATTGCATCTCCTCCTCCTTTTCCGCTGCAGCGTAAGATCTCCGACCAATCCTGTTGTATGTTCATCCAGCCACGAGTTGTATCAAGGCGAAGCGTAGGATGAGAGCTCTTTTCAAATTTAGCTAAAAAAATATTTTTTCTTACAATTGTTAGTTCTCATGGTTGGGTGGTGGACAAAATGTCCCCTTCCTTTTTCGCGCATGGACAAAATGTCCCCAGGGAGAGTGGACAAAATGTCCCCTGGACAAAATGTCCCCTCATGGACAAAATGTCCCTATGGACAAAATGTCCCCTGGACAAAATGTCCCCTCTCCTCTGCTCCTCCCATTCTCATGCATGATACCTTCTATCTCCCAAATTCCTTCCCTCTGAAATTTTCCGTCAGCCACTCTTCCTCTCTTTTCACATCAGAGAAAATTATCAGTAGAAGCATTTCGGAAAAATTCAGGCGCACATATGAAAAAATATTATATAATATATGAAAAATATATATGATATATGAAACAATAAGTAAAGGAATGACGCCAACACTACCGTCGTTTACTCGCACTCGGGAAATTATGTTCACTCCCACTCGTCTGCACCGGTAACATACGAGCAAATCGTGGAGAATGACTCGCCCAGCAGAGCTGACTCGGTGAGTCAAATCGCGAGTGATTTTCCATTGATTACTGCGAGTAATTTTCATTACTCCATCCAGCCCTTCCACTGTGAGGAGGGCGACCCCGCAAATAGAGAAGAGGGTGATTGGAATGCACTCGCGAATCGCACTTCGCGAGCAAAATGCGAACATAATTTGATTATACATAACATTTAGAGAAAAATATATCGAAACTGGAGGGTGCTGGTGTGTTTGAGATGGGAAGCAACCACAATTTTTAAGGAAAATAGCGAAAATATGATTTGAATCGATGTAAAACACGTCATTGTACATCATTTTTGCGAAACTGCAAATTCTGGCATAACTTTTCATGCTCTTTCGAATGATGTATAGCATTAGGCCTAAATCCAAAATTTGTAATTATCGATTTTTGTAGGTCAAAATTGGAATTTGGGGTCCAACTTCCGGCGGAAAGTTTATTTACCCCTATGGGTCATATACTGAAGCACCTGGCGATTATTTTGACGGAGTTGTGCCATGCCAACCTCACTCTGACAAGGAACGCGTTTTGAAAATCTGTGTTTTTGCTTAGTGATGTTCAAAATATTATATATATATATATATATATATATATATATATATATATATATATATATATATATATATATATATATATATATGAATTCCAACTTTTCAGAGGGTTTGGTTATCGTTCCGGTCCGCGACGATCGTTTTTCGGAGGTGCACAATGGTCCTGATTGCATGGCCCTTCGAAAACAAAATTGAGAGAAAGTTAAGGAAAACTTTTGTTATAGTGTGTACATGTCCAACACGTTCTGAAGAACTGAGTTCCAGCTTTTTGTAATATTTTAATAACTTTGGGCAAAGTTGGAGAGAGAGTGCAGACGAAAATAGCGAGTCCGGGACTGGAAAGTGCCTCCGAAAAACGATCGCCGCGGATAGGAAAGATATCCAAACGCTCTAATAAGTTGGGAATCATAAATATAAAACATTTTAAACATGACTAAGCAAAAACCAGATTTTAATATACAGTTCGTACATAGTTATGAATGTCCAAAAAGTGGTAATGTGAAAAAGTGATTTTTTCATGCCCTCAGGGTAAATTTCAAGATATTGTTTTCATATTCTCAGGATCATCTGGACTCACGACGGCGATCATTTTGATGCCTTGAACAAGTCTCTAGGTTGTCTACAAGCCGAGATCTGAAAAATTTGCAGAAAGGCTGCAGCCAATATGCGACTGCAGCCAATATCCGAGCAGCAAATTCAAATTTATATTCTGGATAGGCCTCGGTCCTATCTCCAATGTCAGAAAGTTTGGCAGGCTGAAAAAAATCTGTGTAAGAATAAAGCCTGTTTGAAAAAGTGAAATTCGATTGCGTCATCACTACGCAATCAAACGATGATGCAATTAATGACGCAATGCACGCCTCGTACTCCCCGATGGATTTGGTATATTGTACCACAGAATCCAAATAGCGAAATCTGCTACAGCAAAAGTTATATCAAAGCTATAAATCGTCTACTCACTTTCTGGCGCGACTGTATGTACACACTCTTTCGCCTTGTCTGACCAGGCCTATGAGATGAGTGGAATGTGCAGATAGCTCTATTCCAACGCTAATTCGATAATATTATTGTTTGTAGTACACAGCGTGTCAGAGAGATCGAATTCTACAACTAATACAACTAAAGGTATTTAAAAAAATACTGAATCAAGCAAAGATGTTTTTTAGGACTCAGAAGATGAAAAATAAGGCAATCAAGAATATGGACTCCTTCCTCTAATTGATATCTAAAATTTGACGGAGGCCGATTTTTCATTTTTATTTTTTCCTTAACTTTCTCTCAATTTTGTTTTCGAAGGGCCATGCAATCAGGACCATTGTGCACCTCCGAAAAACGATCGTCGCGGACCGGAACGATAACCAAACCCTCTGAAAAGTTGGGATTCATATATATATATATATATATATAATATTTTGAACATCACTAAGCAAAAACACAGATTTTCAAAACGCGTTCCTTGTCAGAGTGAGGTTGGCATGGCACAACTCCGTCAAAATAATCGCCAGGTGCTTCAGTATATGACCCATAGGGGTAAATAAACTTTCCGCCGGAAGTTGGACCCCAAATTCCAATTTTGACCTACAAAAATCGATAATTACAAATTTTGGATTTAGGCCTAATGCTATACATCATTCGAAAGAGCATGAAAAGTTATGCCAGAATTTGCAGTTTCGCAAAAATGATGTACAATGACGTGTTTTACATCGATTCAAATCATATTTTCGCTATTTTCCTTAAAAATTGTGGTTGCTTCCCATCTCAAACACACCAGCACCCTCCAGTTTCGATATATTTTTCTCCAAATGTTATGTATAATCAAATTATGTTCGCATTTTGCTCGCGAAGTGCGACTCGCGAGTGCATTCCAATCACCCTCTTCTCTATTTGCGGGGTCGCCCTCCTCACAGTGGAAGGGCTGGATGGAGTAATGAAAATTACTCGCAGTAATCAATGGAAAATCACTCGCGATTTGACTCACCGAGTCAGCTCTGCTGGGCGAGTCATTCTCCACGATTTGCTCGTATGTTACCGGTGCAGACGAGTGGGAGTGAACATAATTTCCCGAGTGCGAGTAAACGACGGTAGTGTTGGCGTCATTCCTTTACTTATTGTTTCATATATCATATATATTTTTCATATATTATATAATATTTTTTCATATGTGCGCCTGAATTTTTCCGAAATGCTTCTACTGATAATTTTCTCTGATGTGAAAAGAGAGGAAGAGTGGCTGACGGAAAATTTCAGAGGGAAGGAATTTGGGAGATAGAAGGTATCATGCATGAGAATGGGAGGAGCAGAGGAGAGGGGACATTTTGTCCAGGGTACATTTTGTCCATAGGGACATTTTGTCCATGAGGGGACATTTTGTCCAGGGGACATTTTGTCCACTCTCCCTGGGGACATTTTGTCCATGCGCGAAAAAGGAAGGGGACATTTTGTCCACCACCCCTCATGGTTGGTTTCATCGAATGCGAACTCTCACATATGCTGTTTGATGGTTCATTCATTGATCTCAAGAGTAACAATCGAAATAAATATAAAATATGTGTATTTTAAAGGAACGCATTTGGTTCTATTAGATTGAACAAAAAGTCTTTATAAACTGTTTTGCTCGATCACTGCTCAGTGCACGAGACCTTTGGTGTTCCCTCGCCTCTAGTGAATAACTCATGACAAAGGGACTATGTGGTCAACAACTCCCCATTCCACGCCTTTCATTCTGCCACTAGTAAGACCACGATGTTTGTTCCCACGGCCTTGCACATCCGCAACGTTCTGTTATTCGTATTCCTCTCTCACACTACAATGAAGGAATAGGAACGTCAGTTGGCTGAAGTGTACGATTCATATGCCCCTCACTACCAGACCATGCGCAATTGGTACCAACTCTTCGAGAAGGGGGACTTTTCAATGGATGATCATGACCGGTCTGGGAGGCCACCCGAGCTGGATTTGGATGCGCTACGGATCGTAGTGGAATTGGATCCTTTCCAAATACCCGCGAAATGGCAGCCACACTTGGGGTATCGCAAAGCACCATCATAAAATGATTGGTCTCCATTGGCAAGAAGAAGAAGCTAGGCCGTTTCATACCCCACAAATTGACCCAAGACCAGTTTGACTACCGTGTCGACGATTTCCTTTCTCTACTCACTCTTCACGCTGGAGATCGATGGTTGGACCGTCTCATAACAGGGGTCGAGAAGTGGGTCTGCTATGAGAATCACCATAGGAGGGCACAGTGGGTGGATGCCAATGAGACCCCACAGGACGTCGCAAAGCCTGACCTTCACCCTATGAAAATCTTGCTCTCTGCCTGGTGGGGAGTGGATGGCCCGATTTACTGGGAGCTCCTACCCGAGAAGCGGATAATTACTGGATATGTCTACACTAAACAACTACGGAATCTCAAGAAGAAATTCGCACAATCTGCCCTGAACGGCAAGAAAGTGTACTATCAATACGATAACGCCCGATCCCATGTTGCACGGCAGGTCAAGCAGGAGCTGTCCAAATATGGCTGGATGGTTCTCCCTCATACTCCCGTATTCTCCTGACTTGGCCCCTTCGGATTATTGGTTGTAATCTGATCTGACCCGTCATCTCGATCAGAGATCCTTCACTTCCCGTGGGGCGATCGAGGCCGCACTCAAGCAATATTTTGATTCGCGCCGAGATGGGTTCTACAAGGAGGGAATCCATAAGTTGCCTGAACGTTGGAGATTTGTCGTAGATAACAATGGTGCATACGTTTGATTTCGCTCTTGCGCTTTATTGTCAGAAGAAGGGAAATAAAAAGTTTATAAAGACTTTCTGTTCAACCTAATACATATACTGTCATGTTTCGGCGATTGAAAATCTGGCAGAATCGTTTCCGTTCAATTTAAGGAAGGTATTTTTGTGCAATTTTGGGTCAAACATGGAGAATCTGATGTTTTGAGGCAAAATCGAAAATTTTACCCACATATATTTAAGTAATTATCGCTCGGGGATTTGTTTTCCTTTGGTTTTCAATGTTTACTGACCTAATTGTACCGATTTCCATTGAAAAAAAACCGAAGATTTCAATATTTCACAAAATCACTTTTTTCACCAAAAAAACTCAATTTCCATGATTTTGTGAAATATTGAAATCTTCGGTTTTTTCAATGGAAATCGGCATAAATAGGTCAGTAAACATTGAATACCTAAGGAAAGCATATCCCCGAGCGATAATTACTTAAATACATGTGAGTGCAATTTTCGATTTTGCCTCAAAACATCAGATTCAGCTTGTTTGACCAAAATTGCACAAAAATACCTTCCTTACATTGAATGGGAACGATTCTGCCAGGGGTAAAAAAGGACGAAGAGTTCGAATCTGGCGAGAACTCGGCTAAACGTGGAACGATTTTTCTCACGACGAGCAAATATCTTGCAAATTCCAACACCAACAAATGACAATTCTCAATTATCGTAGTTTTATTTTCACCAGAGCGAAAAGTCATGAACATAAAAGTTGTTCATCTCGTCATGTCGGTCATTTCTCTTTTTTAAACATATCAGCTCAAAGTTGAAGGGAGATATGAATTTTTGAATTTTCAATATTCCCAGAGCCGGATTTTAAGCAATTTTGAATTCCCGGCCACAAAAAGTTAACTGAATGTTTCTGGGCCTTGGGTACATCCACCACGCAAGTGGGGTCAATATGGGTGCAATTTGAATAGTTTGTCAAACAGGGGTCTTGGATTCATGCAATCTCTCAGAAGACACGTGTTAAATGGACCATTTGTATCAGTTGGCTTTTTGTGAGTAGTGGTGTATACAATTCAACTAATATTCAGTTCAGGGAGTGCACTCGATGAGGGATATATTCTGACATATTTCATTGCTATTATATCATACACTGCAATCTCAACGGTACGCCGAAATAGCTGAGACGCACTGAAACTCTCACCTGTCTCAAGGCTCGTACGAGCTTCTAAGCCAATATTTATATTAATCCTTGTTAGCTTAGATTTTATATGATGTATTCTCTTGATAGCAAATTTAAAATCATTAAAATAATGAACATTTTATGTTGAAAACAGCTTCAAAAAGTTTTACTGTGTTTAGTGAAAACCGGCGACGCGTTTTTCGCCCGTCTTCGCTAAACACAGTAAAACTTTTTGATGCTCTTTCAAACTTAAATATTCATTATTTTAATGATTTTAAATTATTGATCGAGAGAATATGGGGTGGAAAATGTCGGATAATAAGGATTAACAGAAATATTGGCTTATAAGCTCATAGGATCCTTGAGACAGTTGAGAGTCTCACTGCGTCTCAGCTATTTCGGTGTACCGTTGAGATTCCAGTGTATGATAGCTCTGTACAATATTGCCCAGAGTTAGTGACAATTTTTAAAGTCGCCAAATCGAGGAGGTAACAGTGAAATAACTCTTCTCTGTTATGTCTCCCTACGGAGAAGAGGTGCAAAATTTGCGGGAGTAGTTATCGATTATGATGCGATCCCTGCCATATAGTGGGGAAGGGAGGAGGAAGCTGGAATCTTCCTTTATCATTGAAAGGGTCCGAGTCGGAGCCTTCCATTATCATTGGATGACTCCGAGTACTGATCAATTGAATTGACCGAAACGTGGTCATGAGTTCACACCCTCTGGAAAAGGAGGGTGAGGGATGGCGAGGGAGAGCGAGGGGACGTTTTGGTAGGGGACGTTTTGGTAGAGAGGGGACGTTTTGGTAAGGGGACGTTTTGGTAGCGCGCGGAGGGGACGTTTTGGTAGTATCCCTTTAGATAGACTCCCCAAGCTCCGCCCACTTTCCTCTGACACATTTCCCCTCAAAAGCGAGATTTAGGGATCACAAGCCTCATTCTCAACCAAATCACTCGTTCAAAAAAGGATTCTGAAGCTCTTTTATAGCCCTGTCCCGCTGGTAAAAGTTTTCTCTGAATCGGTCAGCATACGATATATTAAGTTGCGAAAACGCTGGAAAACGCTGGTTTGGCGCGCTCAGCGAACATAAGCATACGGGCCAAGGCTTGCATGATAGCCTATCGGTATTCTAGTACCTCTATCAAGAAAAATCGATAAAATATTGTTTCGTTGATTTGTGATTCAAAAGAAACCAGTCGGCGATACACTCATTAGGCGGGGAGAGCGGAGTGCATTCTTTCTCTCCCCTCCTCCCTCTTTTGCACCAGTTTCTGCCCCGGCGTGTGTAGAGAGCGCCTTGCATCCCTTCCTCGTCTTACCTATTGGGGGTGAGGCGCATCCGGGAAAGAGCGAAGCCCTGTCCAAATTTTTGGCGATTTGATTGGAGAGGCGGCGGAATTGGCTCCGCCCCTTTCTTCCTCGTCTCGCTTTTCCGCCGCTTTCCGTTGACACCTTTTCAAGTACTTTATGACCACTAGTGCGATGCAGAGATGAGATATCGACAAACGACCAAAAGCATGATCTTATTTGGATCAATGCAGACATTTTGAGCATAGTTAGGGTGACATAGGTTCATTTCGGATATACCCCTTGTGGTCCCTACCTTTAGAGAGGGGGGACGTTTTGGTATGGACCCGGTGATAAGGGCATCTCTCTCTGTTGAAGCCGACAAATCTGAGGCTCGAACAAGAGATGATTGCGCTCTTCTGACGCGACTAAATGATTAAAAATGGTAATCCTGAGACACGATCGTTGGCCGATTTTCGATATGTTCATTTAGAAGCCTAGGGAAAAGTGAAGTACGGTAATAAGGGCATCTCTCTCTGTTGAAGCGCCGAAAAATCTGAGGCTCGAACAAGAGATGATTGCGCTCTTCTGACGCGACTAAATGATGAAAAATGGTAATCCTGAGACACGATCATTGGCCCATTTTCGATATGTTCATTTTGAAGCCTAGGGAAAAGTAAAGTACGGTAATAAGGGCATCTCTCTCTGTTGAAGCGCCGAAAAATCTGAGGCTCGAACAAGAGATGATTGCGCTCTTCTGACGCGACTAAATGATAAAAAATGGTAATCCTGGGACACGGTCGTTGGCCGATTTTCGATATGTTCATTTAGAAGCCTAGGGAAAAGTAAAGTACGGTAATAAGGGCATCTCTCTCTGTTGAAGCGCCGAAAAATCTGAGGCTCGAACAAGAGATGATTGCGCTCTTCTAGTCGCGTCAGAAGTGACGATTTGAGCAAACTATACGAACTCAAAGTCGGGGTCGGAAATCGGACAAAACTTTATGACCAGCCTAATACAATCAGTTGAACTTATTGTCTCACTGCAGGGGAGTAGTCGGTTCTGCGACAGGGAGCGATAACTACAGCAACGGTGACCGCCGAGCGAAGGACTATGAAATACGACGAGACTCGTTTCTTTGCGCTTGGCGAGTGTGGATTTGTTTATTTTGTTTTATCTTTTTGGTGTACAAATTATAAATTTTAACAATGGACGTGAAAGGTGAGAATGAGAAGATAAACCTGATTTTTGAACATTTTTAATGTGCGAAATTTTAAAAACAATTAGCTCACCCGATTTGTCGGTGTTTCTATATTAGGCTAAATGTGAGGTCGAAATCGAACGATTTGTAACCGATTCGACGGAGAATATGGTAACAAATTACTTTTATGTGTCATCAGCAGAAGCGATCAAACTCGCGCTACCCAAAATTATTCGAGGAATTCAGCGTGTCGTGTGGAACGGAGAGATGAAAGTGCTGATCCTGTGCCGCTATCTTTCTCCTGCTATAATTATACAGTAGTTGGTATTTGTCGCGAAATTAATTCCATCCATCACTGATATTGCATTTATTGGAGCGAAACAGACGAATATCACTTGGGCTAAACTCGGGAATTAATGAGGTGTATGAAACGTAAAACAAAGACGACCTGTTCCATAAGCAGAGGACGAATTGTTGACGGAACTCGGAATATGATAAGACTGAGCGAGAGTAATGGCTGACTGCAGCAGCAAATGAATGAGATCAACAATTTTCTCGCGAATCTTTCTATTGAGTTAGCGAACATTGGATACAGCTCATTGACTCCGCAGAATCATCATTTGTTGGAGCAGCGAAATTGTGAAGATAATACTCTCTGCCATTGAAGATCATCGATCGAACTGAGCGTCGGCAGCTTCTGAATTTATCCAGATGTCATGGAACTAAAGCGTAAATATTAATTGGTTTGGGGATTCGCTACACTGTTTCGAGTGAAATGCTGGCAAGAGTCAGCGAGGTCTCAGCAGAGTGATAGATGCGGTTGGATATTGCGCAACGATAGTGTCCACAGTGTATACAAATTAAATATATTCGTATTTCTTCAATCTTACACTTCAGTCGCCGTCTCGTGCTGACTGTTGAGCTGCATCAGCTGCTGCAACCTTCGACATGTGGAAAATCAGAGTGACTATGCAGTGGAGATTCACTGCCGGTGAGATACGTGAAGAATAACTATTTCTGATTTGGCCATTAACAACGATGTGGTATTGGGAGAATTACGAATAAAAGGTATACGGTGAGGGACCGTCCGAAGAGTAGTTATGGTAGGCCGCTTATTCCAACTGATACGCGGTCGTGCAAGGAATGGAGCAAGCGGGTGTAGAATGGCACGATAATGAAAAATTGTAAAAATATTCTGTGATTTATGTGACTGGTACTCATCCCACTGAGTCGGTAGTGCAGCATGGATTTCAGTTTTCCATTTTTAAACATTTAGAGAGAATGGCCAGGAAGGTAAAGAAGGCACTCATGCAAGTTCACTTTAGGCTCAATTTCAACATTTATCGCTTCAGTCAATGACACTGGGGGGAAAGATGACGCCATGTCATTCATATGCTGCGCTTGGCCACATCAATGAATATATCACGCCATTCACGAGAGATTCGAACTGATCTTGGGACAGGGGACATTTTTTGGTTTCGGGTTTTCGATGGTTTTGAGCTTCCCTAGACTCAACTAAGACCCCCGTAACCGGAATAGTCAACACGACACTTCCTCTTCAAGTTGCTGCACCGGTCGCTCGCTCACCACTTACTTTGTCGATCACTCAGTACCGTTCAAAATATAGTGTGTACCCTCATTTTTCGTTTCCCAGTCTACCTTTCCGAGCTCTATCGAGCAGTGTAATTCATTAGGCCATGTTTTCAATTTTGAAGGACACATTCAACGAGGGGTAATTTGAAAACTTCTCGAATGCGGGCTCAGCTTTTTCTGGAGGAGATGCGTCTTCTCAAGATGATTCGATTAAGGGGTTTATGCTCCCATATCTCGGGGATAACTTAGTTTCGCATGCAAAAAACTTTTCCAATTGATTTGAACTCGATTTTCATTCAATGTTATCCCTATTTTTCTTGTCAACCTTGTCTTTATCGGTGTCCCATTACAGTTTCCCATTCGCGGTGGGACTCCCTAGCATGCATTCCCCGGTGCACCCCTTTAACACTGATCTCGAGAAATTAAGTCATGATAAATTTAGCTTCATTCGCCCTTCGAGAACGAGTGCCTGCTTGCCGTCATCATCAGTAGAAGACCGGCCGCGGCATTCTGGGCAGAAACACGGTTAGAGCGGAGTGTGAGGATAGACGCAGTGATGACGAAGAGAGAGAGAGAGATGTGAAGGAGGAGAATGGTCGGTACGTACTCTGTCAGTCAGATAAATTTATAGAGCGAGTAGAATCATGTAAGTGAAAATGAAAGTGTATGTTAGGTGTTTCACAGAGTTCTGAAAAGAAGAAAGGGATCGGTTGGTCAATGAATCCAAGCTCCTTTGTTAAATCCCATCCATCTCTCTCAATGCAGGAGTGTGGTCGGTAGTGCCGTGGTAGCGAAGTCTTCTGCAACAGTGTCGAGAGAAAAAGCAAAGGAAAGTAAGGTGACTAGGCGCGAAAGATCGTTCAGGATCGCATTTTCATATTTGGTGTTTATTTTTTGCGTTTTTCCTTGAATAGTAGTGCAGGGGATTTTTTATTAGCTGAGAAAGAAGGATGGAGGATCGCTTTTGCAAGAGTAGAAAAGGATATAACGTGAATGTGAAGCGCCAATTTATCGGGTAGTTGCATTGTTCTATGTTAATTTTATTTCTCGCACCAATCGTGACTGCGCTAGGGGAAAGTGGAATTTTGCGAGGATGAAGCGCGAGTTAGCGCAGTAGATGCATGCGCATCTTAGACAGGGAAAACTCAGTATCTTTATGTAATTTTTATCCATTCCTATCCTTATTCACACAATGTAGGACAATTTTGTTAATAAAATAATCTATTCCCCTCTAATTGAATTAGTTAGTCTGAAGCTACGTAAGTTTTCTATGACTTGTTATTTTCCATAGGACACTAATTTACGATCAGCCGATCATACAAGAAAGTAAAAAAATCACCACTCTCCTAACCTGCAGCGAGGAAGTCGTGAAGGACGACGATTGCGTAAAAAAAAACAGAGAGCAAACCAGAGACTAAGTGTTTACCCCTCAGCCAATCTGTGTTTCACAGGTTGCATTTTATCAAAGAAATCACCCATGTGCAATAAGAGGAGCGTATTGTCATCAAAACTAAAAAAAACGAAATCTGGCTTCTTCTTCATCATATTGTCAAACTGCTTCATTAGAATAGTCGGCACTAGGTCGGATGATAATTATGCTGACTTGATAATATCAAAGGTGTCATGACGTCATAGTTCCCATCCGACCATTCAAGCATTTCTTCACTTCGTACGCTCTATCACTCTATCTCTGGCCATCGAGCGAACAAATGAAAAGGAACGAGTCAAATTAAGAAAAATATTTGCTCTTCAAAAGCATCCGCAATCAGATCAAAGTTTGTGTATCTTCTAAACGCATTGGAAAATATTTCATGCATTTGCGTGGCCAATAATTCAACATAAAAGTTCATAAAAACACTCGAGCGCACTTATGCTCGAGCTATGAGGTCGCCTCAAAGGACATTCTTCAGCAGCCACATCGCATCATCAATTCACATGGAAAGATACCGAAACCTTCTCTCGTGAAATTGCACGCCTCTCGCCTAAGCATCGAACTGCAACGCCCATTTCTCGTATTAGGCCAACAACTGGTACATGATGTTTTTTGAGGAATGATCAGTTCCATCTATTTCAGAGAAATCCTGAGAATGGCATTTGCCTTCGATCATGCTGAAGGTCCTGGTACGGGGTCGTTGGTTCTGGTACCCTTTAACTTTGATTATCTCAGTTCTCCTTCACTTTTTATAAAAATCTTCCTCAGAGGAACCCCCTCTAACTTTTTGAGCTCTATCGATGTATACAAACTAGAACTCATGAAAAGGACTTTGAACAATGCTATGTTCAACTAAACTTTTCGAAAAATCAATGGTTTTCTTTCTCTTTCACGTAGGTAGGCTCAGTCAGCAGTGGCTGCCCATGATAAGAAAGGACCATGAGTGAGGATGGGGATGGGATCACGCGCAACACCACATGCAACGCAGATGATAGAGGGAGATATCAGAGATAGACGAGTTGAAGCTTGAACTGTAAGACTTCAAGATGGGTGAATTTATGCGCCAATTGGCAATCTTTTCCAAGAACGATGAATGTTGCAGTTCCTTCTTGACAGCTCATTTATTTAATAAACTAATATGAAATCTGTCAACGCCTATAATATTTTTTTTTCAGTTTTTTTTCAGTCAAGCCTGCGTGGCAGGCTGAGCAGCACTGGCGGGGTCTGCAGCAGCAACGGCCACCGATAGGAAAAATTGGTCGGTGAAAAAAATTATGAGTGTTCACAACTACGTTATTTGCAATTGCGAGAAGTATTGTAATTTGTATCCATTGTAGCCACAGTGCATTAGGGCTAAAAGAGTCGCACGATTATAAATATGAACGCAATTTCGTTTTTATTCCCGAAACAACTGCACAATTGTATTCGAAATTTCTCAAATTTGAAATCAATCGGCCTATATTTTTATGTTTCAGAAACCTCCTGAATTCCATATTTAGCTGAAAATGTAATTTCATTCGCTGTAACCTGGGAAACAATTTAAATGGCAGCTGAAGCACATAACACAGATCAAATAAGGAACGACATTACATCTGTAATGTGTTGTTAGTGTGTCCGTGAACGTTCTCTTCAGCGAATGCTGCTGTTTCAAATGCAGACGATGCAACACAAGGAGAATCAATCAATAGGAGAGAAATCGAAGCGTACAGATAAGGATGACGTGAGGAGGTGGATAATGCATGACTGAGCTACGAAAGAGCGAGAAAATAACTACGCATTATCAATATTATATTCCAATATTATATTTTTTTATTGTAAATGTATGTGTCTCATAAATGTTTCCTTGGAATATGCCAGTCTCAACTAATAATGTGTTCTCCCAAGTTTTTATGTTTCAACGGTCCGCTAAATGCTGGTGTTCTAGAAAAAACAATGATCGGGCCACGGCTGCTGGTGGTAATCAACCATCTATTATTTTCGATATGCTATGATTAGACTCCGCTCACTGTGCTCTGACACTTTACCCCGCAAACGCGAGACAAGAGGTATTGGAATTATAACCGACTCTACCCATTCTATGCTACCTGTCCACACGCTTCCTTGTATTATATGTCATGATTGGGCTATCGATAAGCCCTAATTAGGATTCTGTGTGGACGGAAATTTAGTTTGAGTCAAGCATCCAAGAAGATCTGGCCTTAGAATTTATGATCGCATCAGTACACCAACATTTTGATAGTGGAATCATTGCAGCCGAACCACCGTTTTCAGCAGGTCGATATCCGCGATCTCCACACCCTTTGTCGCGAAAGGGGGTATACTTCTTTCTTTATTTCCCCAAATTTTTCTGAGTTTCAAAGTTGACATAAATGCAGACGCTCTCGAAAACTTACGATGGCATGTAGGGGAGTTCAATACAAAACACAATAATATTGGCAACGACGCTGCTGCTAGTCGCAGACAATTGGGAGAATCTTTCAAATACCCTTTAGGTCGTACGGTAGGTAATATATTTACAGTGCCGCTCAATCGCCTACCTAACTGGCGAGTCGGGGCGACTAGCCGCTTGTCGCCTCATGTCGCCTCAACTTTGAGGCGGCCTAAACCACCTTCACAGTGTATATTTTGATGCAATTTTTGGCTGTTGGTTTTACTTATCAGTGCGTCGACCTGTGAAATCCGATTTCGAAAACATTTATTTTTAGCTAAGCCCTGAGGGGTGCTCATTCCAGTCTCTCTCTCCTCCCCTCCCCTCAGTTCCCTACGTCACCGCTCACCAGGAGGGGATACGCCAGGAGATTGGGAATGAGGAAATGTAGGGAAATGATGGGAGGGAAGGAGAGAGAGACTCGAAGGATGATCCCTCCAAAATCAATATTTTCGAAACCAGATTTCGCAGATCGATTCGCATTGATGAGTGAAACCCACAGCCTAAATTGCCCCAAAAATATGCACTTTGAAGGTGGTTTAGGCCGCCTCAAAGTTGAGGCGACATGAGGCGACACGCGGCGAGTCGCCCCGACTCGCCAGTTAGGTAGGCGATTGAGCGGCACTGTATTATTTGGAAGAGAGTCTATGAAGAAATCACCATGATTACTCCATGCCCTTCAGAATGGATCAGCTCTTCGTAAGCACACGCGCACATATCACGCCTCTCACGACAGAATCGGACAAAAGTCGTCATTTTAGGGAATGCAGTGGAAATCATGAAATGGGTTATAACTTTAGCAAAGTAGACTCCGCAAACTACGCCCACTTTGCTAAGGTACGATTACTCTCTAAATAAAGATTTAGGGAGCATGCGCTTCAATCGAAACCATAATATTGCTTTATATTCCAATCCTATGCATCGGCTCCTGACTCGAGTCCATCGACCAGCGCCGCTGCAGCACCAGCAGGAGCAGCGTATCGTTTTAGGCGAATTGATATTTCATCTGAGAAAAGTTTATTCGATTGGTACACTCATGTTTCACGGATAGTAGATACACGAGCGATTCGTGATTCATCCAATAATCTGCAGGACAACGTTTAATAAAAATAAGAAAATACTATACTTTTAACAGTAGTATATTCCGTGGATGTCCTGGGCGTTACTTCATATTTGTGGCGCTATGATGTCTGATTGCTGCCGAAGGAGAGGATTCAGCAGAAGGGGCGGAGTCTGTTGGCGAGGAATGAGTGCATTCAGAAGAAGAGCTGCTCGCGAGAGTTTCCGTACGGTAACTACAAAGTGTCTATCTTTTAGTTAATTGGGTGCTGGAGAAGCCTTGTAGAGCAGCCCATCTACAATGCCTTTATGGACATTGCTAAGTTTTGAGAGTTTATTTCAGCATCAGTGACTACTGAGAAGGGAATATGATTACGCCGATTAGTGAAGAGGGCGATGAGAGAGTGCACGACTGTACGTTCATTGCAACTGAGTTTTAATTTTCGCTACAATGCCGAATACAAATCAAATTTATTTAGGAAGGGGTCGGGGATATACCAAATGTGTAGCACCAGCCTAGCTGGTGTTGTCCATCCAAGAAATGCATTATTTTGAATGTGCATTTACTTTGCTTTTTTTTCATTAGAATTGGAATGAAACGAACATATCGTCAAATACTAAACCAGTATTATTAACGTATGATTTGATTGCGCAAATGTGTGATCTCTCTAAGCAACTAGCGACCTTCGGTCGCTACGTGGTTCGCGGGGTTGTGTTTTAAGGATAACAATTGGACGCGACTGGTGAGAGCCTGCTTAAAACGTTGTAAAAGGCTCGTGAGGCCTCGGGCAATTCGAAAAAGTTGGGATGGGGCTTCGCCCCATCCCAACTTTTTCGAATCACCCTCGGCCTCACGAGCCTTTCACAACGCTTACGCTGCGGGGAGTGAGAGCAAGTTGGGCAGATTTTACAACAGCTATGTGCATAGAAAAAAATAAGAAAAAATAAAAATAAACTTTTTTGAGAAATTGCCAAAATAAGTTTGACAAGTTACCGTACCTTACAACTTTTGGAACGAAATTATTAGATATGTAGCTTAATCAATGCGGGTTTCATGTTCAATGAATTATTGCTCGACTGACACGTCTATGCGTAGCAACCCCCCCCCCCCCCCTCTCGCCGCCATTCCTGGACAGCTATTTACGTCGGTGTTCAATAAACTACGACACCCATGTAATGTTAACCTACCCACTTGGGATTTGTATCATTGTATAATAACTAGTGTGCGCTACTCTACAATTACATATAAAAATCTCCATGCCAGGCGATCATGAATTTTACTCGTCAAATACGACCAGGGGGTCATGGTCCAAAATTGTGAGTATAATACACTAGTTACAATGAAACTACTCCCAAGTTTTAACTCCAACTATTCATCGAACGGCGCTCCGTTGCGCAAATCTCCGTTGCAAATGTCCTACCCCCAAGGGGACTCATGATAAGAAATACGAGTCAGTGGAGGAAAATTGTCATCTCCAGGAACAATTTGCAAAAAGTTTTCATGATTTTGTTATTATATATGGTAAGTGAATATACTTGGGAAAATATTTTGATTGGTATAGGTCATTGGTCCCAGAGCCGGCTTTTAGGAAATTTCCGGTTTTGCAACTGGCTCTACTGTATCTAAGCTCCCAGATGAGCTACAGCGATTATATTGGGCTCAAAATAATCGGGAAATTGTTCTGAACAACTTTCATGTTTTGATAAAAGGTCAAAGATCAACGATCAAAAAGATATGTTAGAAAAACCGTTTTTTGAGCTAAAAAATAATTATTGCTGCTCTTGCGAGATATGTTTCCCTGAAATTTTATTGCTGATTATGCAAGTATAAGTCCATATCTGTATAATAAAAATATAAAATTTCAATTTTGGGATGGAAAAATATTTCACGTTTGGACCAAAGGCCAAAAGATCGAAGATCAAAAAGTTATGTTAGGAAAACCGTTTTTGGATCTAAAAATAAATCTTGCTACTCTTGCGAGATATGTTTCCCTGAAATTTTACATCTGATTATGCAAGCATAAGTCCATATCTGCATAATAAAAATATTAAATTGGAATTATGGGATAGGGTGTACTTTGCAATTTGGCTCTGAAGGTGGGAAGTCTCAAAACCGGAAATTTCCTAAAAGCCGGTTCTGGGACCAAAGACGTACATTTTGCAAAATCTCTTTACATACATATTATTCCGCCATGTCATGGACCAGTTCTGTCAAAAATTTGAAGATGAATTTTCACAAAAAAATGAGATTTTCCACTTTCAGCGCCAAATTGCAAAATACACCCTATCCCAAAATTTCAATTTTATATTTTTATTATACAAATATGGACTTATAGTTGCACAATCAGCAATAAAATTCCAGGGGAACATATCTCGCAAGAGCAGCAATAATTATTTTGTTGCTCCAAAGACGGTTTTTCTAAGTGTCAAAGATCAAAGATCAAAAGGTCAAAGATCAAAGATATTTTTGATCTTTGATCTTTGACCTTTTGTCAAAACGTAAAAGTGTCTTGAAATATTTTCCCGAATCATTTAAGCCCAATAACATCGCTGCAGCTCATCTGCGAACTTAGATACAGTATAGCCAGGTGCAAAACCGGAAATTTCCTAAAAGCCGGCTCTGGGACCAATGACCTATACCAATCAAAATATTTTCATAGTATATTCACGTACCACATATAATGACAAAATAATGAAAACTTTTTGCAAATTGTTCCCGGGCACCTCCACTGACTCGTGATCATAGCTGTCCACGCCGCCGGCGTCGGCAGGGGTTGGGCAAAAAATCCATGACCCCCGGTTCATGGTAGGACGGGGGGTGGGCACGAATCTTGCCTACCCCCTGTCCTACCATGAACCCCGGGTCATAGTCAAAAAATCGATGGTAGGTCATGAGTAGGTCAAGATTAAGTACTGTACCAATCAATAGTACAGTAATTCCTGATACCGTATATAGCTACCGTAACCCTGATTACCGCAAACTGATTTTTTTCAAAAATTGAAAATACAGTACCCTAATTGAAAAATCAAATTGCCGTAACCAATCGATAGTACAGTACCACGAGATACCGTATCGCACTACCGTAACCCCGACGATCGCTAACTAGCTTTATATTTAAGATGCCCTTGTGACGTGCAGAATCGGTCTGACGTCGTGGACGAAAGATTGTACAGTACCCAACTGACTACCGTAACCCAGTTCCGTGGGTCAGATCTAGTTCCTTGGGTCAAACATTTTTTCTAATAATCCAAAATCATTTTATAAAAATACTAAATCGATCATAAATTGGTTCTACACTACTTAGGGTTACGGTAGGATATTTCAAAATAATTTTATTATCGATTTAGAATTTTTAGAAAAAATGTTTGACCTAAGGAACTGGGTTACTGTAGTAAGTTGGGTACTGTACAATCGATCGTTCACGACTCCAGACCGATTGTGCACGTCACCAGGACATCTTAAAAATAAAGTTAGTTCGCGATAGTCGGGGTTACGATAGTGGGATACGGTATTTGGTGGTACTGTACTATCGATTGGTTACGGCACTTTGACTTTTTAATTAGGGTACGATATTTTCAATTTTGGAAAAAATCAGTTTGCGATAATCGTAGTTACGGTAGCTATATACGGTATCACGAACTACTGTACTATTGATTGGCACGGTACTTAATCTTGACCTACCCATGAGCTACCATCGATTTTTTGACCATGACCCGGGGTTCATGGGTAGACGGGGGGTGGGCAAGCGCCGCCAGCTCTGGACAGGTATGCTCGTGATACACGTGTTAAACTACCAATATGTTCGTACTATTTTTCAAAGTCGAATCATATTTCGATGTGAGTTTCATGGAAAAGATATATATGGAGCAATGGGGAATTTTCCAGTGATGGCCTGCTGTATTTTTCCAAAAATATAACACATAAAATTTATTGACTATCGAAAGAACTTGATACTGTCACTCACAATCTGATCGCTTCTTTAATTTTTGGTGGATTATTCTTCTGCTGCAGACCCCCCCCCCCATTGCACGACCGACACGGACCACGCAGCCACTGAAAGAGAGCAAACTGAAAATATACAGAATAAGATATATATGCATGAAAGAATCGAAAAATAGTCCATTTAATCTTCTGGTAAGCACTAGGGTTGCAGGATCGAAGTCGAACAAGAATTTCGCATTTCCTCTGACACCCCTTCCTCTCTCTCTCCCCGAAGATCGATCGAGCTAGGTCGATCTGCCAGAGGGTGCGAATCTCGCACTCCCATCGAACTTCGCACTCAACCCTCTTCCCCCTCGAACTTCGCACTCAACCCTCTTCCCCCTCGAGCTTCGCACTCAACCCTCTTCCCCCCTCGAGCACCTTCTGGCATAGAGAGTGCGAGATTCCATTGGGGGGAAAGGGTTAACCTCTCGCCAGTGTGAAGTTCGAGGGAGGAAGGGAAGACCCCCAGAGGGTACGAATCTCGCGAATTCGATCCTGCGACTCTAGTAAGCACCTCTAAATACGGTTGCCCGAACCGAACCTGAACGACTACTCTCGTAATCATATTTAAGACCCGCTGATCTCCCGCCCCATCTATTCCTTATGAATGGACAGCAGTGACTCAATCATTACTAATTTCCCGTTATCGAAAAATATTCATTCATGCACGTTCCTTCTTTCTTCCCTTCCACTGTTGCTTGAATCCATTTCAGTCCTTCCGACTCACACTTGCAGCTGCATCGTCTGTATCCGGTCGTTCAACATTCGCTGAAGAGAATTAAGAGTGGATTTTTTTGGATTCCCCGAAGAGGTTGTTGAAAGAAGAATTAGTCACTTAGATATTTATAATCACTGAAACACGAATTGCACGATCGAATCAATTATGTTTATCTCATAATTCCTTATTACCTAACGGAAACTCACTCATACTGCATGTATTAAGAACTGAAGCGAGATTGTCATGATATCCGATGCTACAGTTATAGAAGAGTAGGTATCATCGTAGCTGCAGCGTGCATCACGAACACTGCAATGGCAACTTTTGCCAAAATTAAGACTTCCTTTGGAAAATAAAGATTTGCGATCGGGTTTACGTTTCACTAATCCCATATCGAATTAATCTAAAATCAAATTTTGTTGTAGTCATCTTTTCTTGGTAAAAATTCATTTATACGAAAAAAAGTAAATAACGAAAATAGGAAAGTAAAGATCCGCCGAATCAATCAAAATCGTATTTCTTTCTGTATCATTATAGGCTATTATGTCATCCCATTTGTGAGAGATCAACTTATAATGTCTGCATGATTATTGGCTAGCACATTCATGTTCAACGAATGCTTCAATACCCGAACAGATTGTGATCTACCGGCAGAGCTTTCGCATTATTGTGCAACTAACCAATAATCTGTCAAGATTTCAAAGTGAGTATGTCGCTCGTATTCGCTTTCGCTGAACAGCTGTTGTATTTCTTCTGCGTACTATCAGGTTGTAACATAAGTTTTGTCGCGTCCAATCTCTTATGCATTTTAACCTCAGAAATTCTTCGAATTAATTTAATCTCAATTTCGTTATTCATCATCAGTGAGGGCCTTCGTACTCTTTCTTACGCGCTTTTCTTCAGTCCTGTCAAGGCAGTTGAGGAGGCACATTAGTCTGACAAAGTTGTACTGAGATAAGGATTACAAATCATTTTCACGCATCAGCTCTTCTTGAAAAGGATAAATTATGCCGATTTTGTGTGATTTGCGTAAAGTACTACATATGTGCATAATTTTGAACCACTCACGGATAATGACAAACGAAAATCGTTCTAGAAATGTAGACGAGTTTGTATAATGTGGATGGTTGGTGACGGTTGCGAAAACTTTCGCAAGCCGAATTTTCTTCTCAATAGATATCCAGATCCAAATAGTGGTGGAATATAGTTCACCCAAAGTGGTCAGTATGCAGATAAAGTTTGGGGTAGATTGGGTTCTGTTGAGATAAGTGGCTCCATTCAGAACGATGGTATGTAAATTAAACTAATGAAATCGGCACTGTTCATATTCCTACCTCGCACACATGTTCAATATCTGATTTGTTGTGTCCATCCTAACCATAAACCCTTCCTTTACTAGTATCTACTTGGGATAAGTTTGGAAATAAATAGCTTTTGAATGACAATCTTTAATTCGAAACACCTAAACTTGCATATTTTGGTAAAATTGTGCGCGAATTGAATTAATAAAAATTCAAATTTCCCACAAGTGGAGTGTTCTTTCTCTCACTTGTTTAATGATAAATTATACCTCCATGAGTGGTAATTGGAACGCACTTATGTTAGTCACTGTTGTTGCAATTCTGGATTCAGAAGAGTTGGTCAAGTTGGCTACGAATCAGCGGCTAACCTTACACTCAGTGAAGTATATCTTTGATTCCGCTCAACATAGCACCATATCCGGCGTATATTTTGAAAAAGCATTGACGGGGTATATCACCATGCTGTAGAAGTTTGGTTCATTATTCATCTCTGCGAACTAGCACCTGATCAAACGAATTTAAAAAAAATCTGCACCAAATTTAAATCAGTTCATATTAATATTTTTCGCATAGCCAGCGTGCGCAGTTCAGCTCTACCCTATGGTTTGAATGCGCATGAACACCCCAAACATATACTAGGAGGTCAGGCATTGATAATGTTTGAGAAGTATCCTTCATGGAAATATTGTGAACCTCCGAAATGCGACAAAACTTATGTTACAACCTAATACTCACAGCACGCCTATGAGGTCACGAGATACAGTGAGAGCTTCTTGCTTCTTTTCTCTTTATCGTGCAGTCTGCTTCTACGGTGGAAAAAGTATGGCAAAGATGCCCTCTCGAAATATGTTTATTTTTTGAATGGTAAATAAATCAGTTACGATTGAATGAATCACCAATCACTCAACTATCTAGGACCCGTGAAACATCAACTTGACCATCTATTGGATCATGATTCAAAGGATGTGTTCATGAAAAAAGTGAAAAAATAACGATCGAATTCATTTTTATCCAATTTAATATCAGCTGATTCGATTAATAGCATTACTGAGAGGTCGGGGTTACGTCCTGAAAACATTATTATCCATGCTCGCATCGATAAGTCTCCAATATTCGCAGCCATAAAGAAAACTGGGCTCACATGTTCAAATACGCATATCAAATTCAATCGTTTGAAACATTATTATTGTATCCTGGTAGTTTTGAAATTTTTAGCATAGCAATTTAGGTAACCGTGTCAGGTATATTTATTAGTAGTGTTGTTCGCTCGAGCGTTTCTCGCGAGCGCTCGTCGCTCGAGCGGTCATTTCATTCCGCTCGCGAGCGCCAATCGCTCGCGAACGTTTTTGCATAGTCGCTCGCGAGCGAGGATCGCTCGCGAATTACTATGCAAATTCGCTCGCGAGCGATCTGTCAGAGAGGAATGAGAGGGAGAAGGGAAGGGATCGATTTGCTCCCATCGCCCATCAATCTCAAGTACGTTTCAATGGCAATATTGATGCGCACCCAGTGAATGGAATTTGATGGTTTGACGAAACTCAATCGAAATTGGTGTGCGATGGGAACAAATCGATCCCTTCCCTTCTCCCTGTCATTCCTCTCTGACAGATCGCTCGCGAGCGACTTTGCATAGTCATTCGCGAGCGATCCTCGCTCGCGAGCGGCTATGCAAAAACGCTCGCGAGCGATTGGCGCTCGCGAGCGAATCATTTGACCCGCTCGCGAGCGACGAGCGCTCGAAATAACAACGCTATTTATTAGATTAGTGATGTGTTTCATTAGGACCACGTAGACGCAGCGATAATGGCTGTGAATGCGGCATCTTCAGCACTGGTATGCTGAAAGGTATTAATTTTGCGATAACCCTTCATGAGTGCTATGGACAACTCTTAGAAGAGCTCAGTTAGTTCGTAATGTTTTTATCACAAAATCAAGCGGACAAGATCATCGTTTCGAGATATCCCGAGATTACATGGTACTCTGAAACATGAATGTGGCACCAATCGAAAATGTTTGGATCAAAATTTCTAGCTGGATCTGCCAGGTAATGAATTAATATGTTTTAGATCAACCAGTCGCACTAAATTGACCCGCTTCTAAGTAACCTTTCAATCCTTTCGTCTCTAAAGAAGGTTGAGGAAAGCGGAAATTCAGCGAGACTGATTTTTAACGTTTTTCGTATATTTCAATATAAAATTGGAAGTGAAATATTATTTAAAGAAATATAGAAATGTGATTGATGATCAATATCTTATCCCTAATATTACCAATTCTAAGCATTGCTCTCCTTCTATACAATTTGCTTTAACCTCGAAAAGAATCGACCATGTAGTTTCGCGCATCAATAGCTCTTTAAAGAAGGTGTAACAAGAATGGATGCTAGGGATTCCCACCACGAAGATATTGCGCTCGCAATGGGAAACTGTAGCGAAATTACATCAATAAATAGGTGAAAGTTATGTAGAGCGAGTGAAACATAAACGAAGTATCCTCGACCCTGCGCTGTTAATGAACTTTGCGCGTATGTGGATAGCCTCATAGGCGTCTGTGAAACTTCGGATAAAGTGAATCATGATCGGGCTGTCGGCTTCTATTGCATACACATAGTGGCTCAGCCAACTAATTTTTCGTGTTACTCCTTCTTTAAAGAGTTTTCAATTAGCATCAACATTGATGTGTCGTCGGTATTATTGGTTCATTAAAGAAGGAGTAAAGGCAAAATTCAATTGTTGATGCTTTCGTATGCACGTCCTAGATCTCCCAAACGATAAGAAGCTCCGAAATTTTCACATTGATATCTCCATTCCGAATAGAGATATCTGTAGTTGGCTGGGAGCCAAATCAGGGAAAGCTCAGGCAACGAGAGAGAGAGCACGCAACTTGAATCGAGTTCTCATCTAATTCTTTGGTGTGTGTGATCGTTCTCTTCAGCGAATGTTTCGTATGCAGACGAGGCAACAGCAGGGGAAGCAATCAATGGGAGAGAAATGGAAACGTACAGATGAGGATGTACGTGAGGAGGTGGATAGTGTGAATATGTTAAGAGAGTGAGAAAATATCGAAGTGACCTGAAATGGAATAGATTTGGTTTTCAATTTGAATGCAATTATTCCAGCTTTACGTGCATTTCCTTTGGTGACGAGGCTGAGTATACTAGTCGCATCTGCCGCAGCGGACGCGGCCAGCACACCATCCACGCGCCTATACTCGGCATTATGCGTGTAAACAAAGAGGATAACGAGATGAGAGAATTGAAAAGTCCTTCATCCTATGATAAGACACATAATTTACATATGATTATCTTTCATGGGCTGTTTATTTATTTATTTTTCGAGTGAAAAAAACCGAAAATGAACAAAAGTTCAGCCTGTTCTCGAGAATTCAATATGCCGGTGAAACTCAAAACATGCATGATCTTTTACACACATTCACTTTTCCTTGACTTGACGAATGGCATTTTGTCTCGTTGATAATATACATGTAAATAATAATTTGAATATTGGTTTCCTTGCAGCTGCGACTGCACCGAGAGTGCAGGCTGCAAAATGCAGCACGGATGATGTGAAGGGAGGGAGGTGGAACGAAAACGGCAAGCGAGGTCCAATATTATCATCATTTTACACTTTTAAAGAAGGAGTAAAACGAAAAATTAGTTGGCTGAGCCACTATATGTGTGCAATAGAAGCCGACAGCCCGATCATGATTTACTTTATCCGAAGTTTCACAGACGCCTATGAGGCTATCTACATACGCGCAAAGTTCATTGACAGCGCAGGGTCGAGGATACTTCGTTTATGTTTCACTCGCTCTACATAACTTTCACCTATTTATTGATGTAATTTCGCTACAGTTTCCCATTGCGATATCTTCGGATATCTTCGTGGTGGGACTCCCTAGCATCCATTCTTGTTACACCTTCTTTAAGAGGCCGGATCGGTAATTCTCGACCACCCCCCGGACACGGCGCCGCCGGAATGAGAACCGGGCTTCCGTGCTTAGTGTATGTATACCTCTTGGCCCCATGTTACTCAAACTACCCGTGTTTACTGGATTTCACTTTTGCTCTGGGAAATACAAGGTCTCAAAGTTGAAAAATCGAAATTTAATTATTTTTAAACGCGATGACATAGACTCAAAATCTCTTTTACATTCTACTTGGGGTGACCAACAACCAAAAATGAACCATCCAGATCGATTCACCATTGATTGTAAAACCATTTTTATGCATGCACATTTTGCATTTTGGTTCATATGACCATCGTATGAAAAAACGCACGCGCTCACTACGTTCAAAATGTAGCCCGATGAAAACTTTATCGAACCCCCCACAAGTGGGCTCGATTCATTTTTCCGCTTTTGCTCTCCCAGAGCCTCGAATGTGTCGGAGAGTTGTGAAATTTCAGTTTTTTCATTACCATTACCTTCAATTAAGACTAGAGGTAGCGATTTCAGTAGAAAAATGACTTTAAAAAATTAATACATTTTATTTTGCTTAAGAAAGCAGAGATTTCGTTTTTCCACAAAAAATCGATATTCACGTTTTCGTCTACATGCAAGTTTATGCATCTAAAAATCAGCATTCTCAATTCATTGGAGGCCAATTACTTGCAGGAAGGAAATTATGCTCCACCTAGTGTACGAACATCGTAAAATACGCTTTCTGAGATTTCTTCAATCTTGATTATTTGTAGCCCAAAAATGCGAAATCGATGGTTTCGACCAGATTTTTTCGTCATATATTTGCGCAAGTGAAGTTTCTTCCAGCGCAAAATGTCGCTTACAAATGAAAAGAGTAAAATTTACTTGAAAAAATTGGAATTTGTCCTAAATTTGGAAAATTGTGTTTTGCACACTTCGATTTTATCAATATTTCATATGAGAAAACTCAGTATGGAAAAGCTTGAATGTTATGTAGTTACGTTTAACATGTACTTAAGTAGTACGTAACTAAACATGCAAAACATAGGCTTACCAGATGAAGTCATTATCCCATTGTCGTTTCACAAAATTGATTAAAATCGAGTAAACTGTGAAAAATGGGAATACAAATTTTGCATTCCTTATGCGATTTCCCATTATTTTCCGAGTTTATAATTATCATGAAACCGCATAATACAAATGTATGCCTGACTAGCAAGAATACAAGGTAAAATTGCGATTTCCATTTTGCACAGTTGACACGAAATCGATGGTTTCGACCAGATTTTTTCGTCATATATTTGCGCAAGTGAAGTTTCTTCCAGCGCAAAATGTCGCTTACAAATGAAAAGAGTAAAATTTACTTGAAAAAATTGGAATTTGTCCTAAATTTGGAAAATTGTGTTTTGCACACTTCGATTTTATCAATATTTCATATGAGAAAACTCAGTATGGAAAAGCTTGAATGTTATGTAGTTACGTTTAACATGTACTTAAGTAGTACGTAACTAAACATGCAAAACATAGGCTTACCAGATGAAGTCATTATCCCATTGTCGTTTCACAAAATTGATTAAAATCGAGTAAACTGTGAAAAATGGGAATACAAATTTTGCATTCCTTATGCGATTTCCCATTATTTTCCGAGTTTATAATTATCATGAAACCGCATAATACAAATGTATGCCTGACTAGCAAGAATACAAGGTAAAATTGCGATTTCCATTTTGCACAGTTGACACGATTTTAATAAATTTTGTGAAAGGACAATGGGCGAATGACTTCATTTGGCCAGCCTATGTTTATGTTAAACGTAACTACATAACATTCAAGCTTTTCCATACTGAGTTTTCTCATATGAAATACTCATATGAGATAAAATCGAAGTGTGCAAAACACAATTTTCCAAATTTTGGACAAATTCCAATTTTTTCAAGTAAATTTTATTCATTTCATGTGTAAGCGACAATTTGCGCTGGAAGAAACTTCACTTGCGCAAATACATGACGAAAAATTCTGGTCGAAACCATCGATTTCGCATTATTGGGCTATAAATAATCAAAGCTTGAAGAAATCTCAGGAAGCGTATTTCACGATGTTCGTACACTAGGTGGAGCATAATTTCCTTTACAAGTAATTGGCCTCCAATGAATTTAGAATGCTGATTTTTAGATGCATAAACTTGCATGCAGACGAAAACGTGAATATCGATTTTTTTTGGAAAAACGAAATCTCTGCTTTCTTAAGCAAAATAACATGTATTAATTTTGTAGTCATTTTTTTACTGAAATCGCTACCTCTGTCTTAATTGAAGGTAATGGTAATGAAAAAAAACAGAAATTTCACAACTCTCCGACACATTCGAGGCTCTGGGAGAGCAAAAGCGGGAAAATGAATCGAGCCCACTTGTGGGGGGTTCGATATAGTTTTCATCGGGCTACATTTTGAACGTAGTGAGCGCGTACGTTTTTTTCATACGATGGTCATATGAACCAAAATGCAAAATTTACATGCATAAAAATGGTTTTACAATCAATGGTGAATCGATCTGGATGGTTCATTTTTGGTTGTTGGTCACCCCAAGTAGAATGTAAAAGAGATTTTGAGTCTATGTCATCGCGTTTAAAAATAATTAAATTTCGATTTTTCAACTTTGAGACCTTGTATTTCCCAGAGCAAAAGTGAAATCGGGAAAACACGGGTAGTTTGAGTAACACGTGGCCAAGGGGTATATATACACTAAGCACGGAAGCCCAGTTCTCATTCCGGCGGCGCCGTGTCCGGGGAGGGCCGGATATGGTCGAATTTTACCGATCCGGTCTCTTAAATAATATTTAAGATTTAAGATATTATCGAAAAAAAAAATTAAATTGTATGAGATATTTCTGACTGGGATTATTTCCATTTCAATTTGCTTCCTACCCCCCATTTTTTTCTGCGTTTCATTGTGGTGACAAATGTGGGTACTCTCGAGGGGGGACGATTACTAAATGATTTAGGATTTTAATAAAACAATAACTTTACAGTCGCGCGCATAAGTGAGTGGGCACTTTTTGAATTTGCTGCAACTTTTTACCCAGGAAAGGCACTATTCTGCCACTAAGGTATGTTGTACCATATTCGTTGGAGATTATTACCAGGGTATTTGGGAATGACGTAATTACCCCGTTATTGCGTAGTCATGACGCAATCAAACAGTAGTTTTTTTCAAAACGGCATTATTCTTACATGGAATTTTTCCAACTCGCCAAATCTGAGGTTAATTCCATGTAAAAATAATGCCATTTTGAAAAAGTACTGTTTGCGTCATCACTACACAATAACGGGGCAATTATGCCATGAATGTCTCCAATGAATATGGTACAACATACCTTTTTGGCCTTTCCTGGGCAAAAAGATCTCTACTCTCGCTGTCGTTGCAGATAAATGCTGCTGCAGATTCCGCATCCTTCTACGATCCCAACAAAATAACCAAAGAGTGAATGGATCTAACGTGAGAGGATTGCAATCTTTGAGAATTCATATGAGGCCGGTTGCCGAATAATCTAAGCGCGAGGAATGACGAGTGAGAGAATTTATTATGTTTCACTTCGTAAATAAAGATAAAATATATATGCCCTTTCTTTGCGAAGTGAAACATAATTTATTCTATAATTCACCAGTCCTCGCGATATTTAGGCCTTCTAATTGAAGATGTATAAATACATGTAGCAAAAGTTCGCGAACTTATAAACCCATACATAGCATACGAAAAATGGTCCTATTGACGAGGCGCATCTCCTCATGTAAACGCCTGACCCTACACTTTTCTAGTATTCGGGAACATTTTTATAATTCAGTTCGCAATAACAATGAAGCTTTCAGATTTGCATAGTTGAATTCTTCATGTCCTAAACGGGGTGGCATTCAAATTACAGAGCAAAAGCTGGTATACTTATTGTGTTATCGGAGAAAAACGATACAAACCGTTAAAAAACCGACCTGCATCCCGGCTGCACCGGACGGATTGTTGCAAAATGAAGTAAGCCATAATGCTCAGCGTCCTCGAGAACCCCTTTGCAAGCGTTTTTGAAATTGCACTGTGCGAGTCATGTGCCGATTCTTAGACGACCGGCCTCATAGTGCACCATTTTCAGTGCACCATGATCCAATAAGTCACTGTTGATTTTCACTTCTCAATTATATTTATAACACATCTGAAACCTCACTCATTTTTGTTTTAAGAGACATTCCACGAGAAAACGCACCTTTTGGGAGGGGTCGACGGATGACTTTTTTGCAACCCCCCTCAACATTTCGCTGGAGAAGTTCTCAATCCGAGTGCTGATATTTGGCCCAATATGAAGGGCTCTGGTGCACTCTCCGAAAAATGCCACACCTGGACCAAAAAAAATCGAAAATTTCAAATTTTTTAAAAGTACGATATTATAGGTTTTTTAGGTCTAATTTTTGATAAACATAACGAAAAACTTACTTTGAAAGCAATACGATGCTGATAAAGTGTTGAAAACGCCGATTTTCGAATATTTTTGGCCGTCCTGAAAAGTTTATAATGAACTTTGCAAAAACTAACTTTATTTTCGGATTCTACGTGAAAAACTACGTACAAAATAAAAATTTCATAAAAATTGAGGGGTGCGCTCGGAAGTTATAGTTTCCAGAACATGGCGAATCTAGAGCAACCTCTCAGAGAAAAACTATCACACTTTCTCCAAATCATGCCAAATGGTCTCTTTTGAACATCGAAAATTATTTATATATCGAATCAAACAATTTAAGATCATGATCAGGCAATTTGAAGTCTTAATCTTGAAATTTGCACTTTTGGAAATTCCAAATTTCTCTGATTTCCCAAATATCGATATTTTTTCGACATAATTAGGTTTTCAATCGTCGTAAACGCCTCATATTACGTATTATGTATTTATTATGCATACTCACATCGTTTTTGTACATATACCGCTCAATTGAACACTCTCGATATTTTTCAAAATTTTCGAAATTTTGCGATTTTGGAACACTCTGAGATTGCTATTTGAAGTTCAACAACGTGATTTTTCGCTCAGAATTACTATATCCAACGTATATAATCATTTCCGATTTGTTTGGAAGCCATAAAATTTAGTTTTCGAAAATTTCGATCCATTTTGAAAATAATGAAAAAATATAAAAAATATTTTTCGCCAGATGGCTTCCAAACCAATCGGAAATGATTATATACGTTGGATATAGTAATTCTGAGCGAAAAATTTCGTTGTTGAACTTCAAATAGCAATCTCAGAGTGTACCAAAATCGCAAAATTTCGAAAATTTTGAAAAATATCGCATTTTCTCGAGTTTTCAAATCATGAGAGTGTTCAATTGAGCGGTATATGTACAAAAACGATGTGAATATGCATAATAAATACATAATACGTAATATGAGGCGTTGACGACGATTGAAAACCAAATTATGACGAAACAATATCGATATTTGGGAAATCAGAGAAATTTGGAATTTCCAAAAGTGCAAATTTCAAGATAAAGACTTCAAATTGCCTGATCATGATCTCAAATTGTTTAATTCGATATATAAATAAGTTTCGATGTTCAAAAGAGACCATTCGGCATGATTTGGAGAAAGTGTGATAGTTTTTCTCTGAGAGGTTGCTCTAGAGTCGCCATGTTCTGGAAACTATAACTTTCGAGCGCACACCTCAATTTTTATGAAATTTTTGCTTTATACGTAGTTTTTCACGTAGAATCCGAAAATAAAGTTAGTTTTTGCAAAGTGCATTATAAACTTTTCAGGACGGCCAAAAATAGTCGAAAATCGGCGTTTTTAACACTTTATCAGCATCGTATCGCTTTCAAAGTAAGTTTTTCGTTATGTTTATCAAAAATTAGACCTAAAAAACCGATAATATCGGACTTTTCAAAAATTTGAAATTTTCGATTTTTTTTGGTCCAGGTGTGGCATTTTTCGGAAAGTGCACCAGAGCCCTTCATATTGTGCCAAATATCAGCACTCGGTATGGGAACTTCACCAGCGAAATATTGAGGGGGGTTGCAAAAAAGTCATCCGGGAGTTGGTACGTTTTCTCGTGGAATGTCTCTTAAATCACTGTGGGTGTAATATCACGCCTCTCACATAAAAATCGAGCTGAACGCCGGATTAGGCGAAATTGGCCAAATTGAGTTTTCTTCAGTTTTGAACTTCTATTGCATCCCTGACACGCTCACAACTTCTCATTTGCCTACCTCCATGCTGAAGGACCTGGTACGGGGTCGTTGGTTCTGGTACACACCTTTAACCTTGATTATCTCTGTTCCCCTGCACTTTAAGCGAAAATGTTCCTCAGAGGAACTCCCACTAACTGTACTTCTGTTGTTGCAGGAGCTGCATACGTTGCAGAATCACTAATCGAAAGTTAGTTTTAAATACTCATTTTTATCGATTTATATATATATATTTTAAAATATGAATGAATAGCCCATCCGATGCGAAATATTATGGAGAATTTGAAAATCAAGAAATAGAATGGTGAAAAACTGCATGCTTCCCGCAAAATCGATCCGCGGAATCCGCGGGCCACCGCGGCCGCATATGGATAAGGCGATCAGCACTGTATTTATGTAGATGAGAAGGCTTAAGTGAAAAATTGGATTTACTCACAAGCAAGATTTGTGTTTCAGTGGTGGTAGATAGTGGAGTCGAAGGTGCTTCATTCAATGGTTCAATGGCCTTTGACAAAAAAACACAAAAAAACTGGTAAAGCCGAGGTTGTGCAGTGATGCTGCAACACAAGTAGCAAACATAAAAAAATGTGCTTGCTATTAGGTTGGTCATAAAGTTTTGCTCGATTTCGGACCCAACTAAATACAGATTTTCTAGCATTTCACGCCCTTCACGAGAGATTCGAACTGAACTGGGGACAGGGGGCATTTTTTGGTTTCGGGTTTTCGATGATTTTGAGTTTCCCTAGACTCATCTAAGACCCCTGTAATCGGAATAGTCATCATGAACCTTCCTCTTCGAGTTGCTGCACCGGTCGCTCGCTCAGCTCATACTTTGCCGATCACCCAGTACCGTTCAAAATATAGTTTGGATGCTCATTTTCCGTTTACCCGGCTAATTTTCCGATCTCTATCGACCAGTGTAGTTCATTTATATCTCGGAGTATAACTTAGTTTCGCATGCAAAAAACTTTTCCAATTGATTCGAACTTGATTTTCGCTCTATTTCATCCCTATTGTTCCGTCGCGTCGCGCTATTAGAAGTGAAACATAACCCATTTAACGCCTACAAAGACCAAAAAACAGCAGGAATATGCAAGAAATTGAGTTATGTTTCACTTCAAATAGCGCGACGCGACGGAACAATAGGGATGAAATGGAGTGAAAATCGAGTTCTAATCAATTGGAAAAGTTTTTTGCATGCGAAAATAAGTTATACTCCGAGATATGGGAGCATAAACCCCTTAATCGAATCGTCCTGAGAAGAAGCATCTCCTCTATAAAAAGATAAGCCCGCATTCGAGCAGTTTTCAAATTACGGCTGGTTGAATGTGGTCAAAAATGAAAGCATGGCTAAATGAATTACACTGGTCGATAGAGCTCGGAAAGTTAGCCGGGGAAACGGAAAATGAGCGTCCAAACTATATTTTGAACGGTACTAAGCTATCGGCAAAGTATGAGCTGAGCGAGCGACCGGTGCAGCAACTCGAAGAGGAAGGGTCATGCTGAATATTCCGGTTACGGGGGTCGATGAGTCTAGGGAAGCTCAAAACCATGGAAAACCCGCAACCAAAAAATGCCCCATGTCCCAAGATAAGCCATTTTGAGTCGATTATCTCGTGAGAGGCGTGATATGAAGCTCAAAATGATCAGGCGCATCACAGTTCGAAAAATCTAGAAATCAATTCACAATTTTTCATTGTAATGTCATAAAATCGTATACAGACGAGCAAAACGCAATGAAACTGCTTCTCATCTAATGAATTATATTCCATTGAATATTTTGCGGGGTAGCGAATCAGGAATAGCGTTTTCATTAGTATATCTTACATTATTAATATTTAAAAAAAATTCCCTCTTTGAAAAGAACATGTCAAATTGGTCTCTCAATCTCGAAAATATAAGTGATTTCAGAAACTTAAAGTTGCCTGGATATGTGAAGCACAATTTTGCTGCAGCAAAATTTGCATGTTTAGATCAATGTTGCGGGTTATTCTAATAAAGATATCCCCGCTTCACTGTCACCTTTTAGGAATGAGTGGGTGTTGAAAGATTACGGTATGCATTATCAGAGATTATCAGGTATCAGATATCTGAATCATACATGGACTACTTTTATCATCGGATACGAAAATTATCATGCATGTTTTGACTAGAAACTAAAATAAAACTAAATGAAATGTCAATCATCATTTGATCTTTGTTATGGTTTTTTTTTGCAGTACATGGACAAGAGCGAGTAGATGAAGCAGTAATCACGTAACTATCCACCTTAGGTGAAACACAAACTTCACCGTTACTGTCACAAATCCATCCCTCCTAAAGGAAACTCACTCTTAGTGCTTGCAGATGGTGCAGCAGTAGAATGGTAAGCTGCAGTTGAGGAAGAGGAGGCATTATCAGTGGCTGCAGCGTGCATCATGAACAAAATCAAGACTTCCCTTGGAAAAGAGATATGCGATCGGATTTACGTTTCACTAATCCCATATTGAATTAATCTAAAATCAAATTCAATTGTAGTAAAAATGCATTTATCCGAAAATAAAGTAAATAACGAAAATAGGAAAGTAAAGATCCGCCGAATCAATCAAAATCGTATTTCTTTCTGTATCATTGTAGGCAGTTTTGCCATCCCACTTGTGAGAAATCAACTTATAACGTCTGCATGATTATGGCCTAGCGCATTCATGCTCAACGAATGCTTAAATACCCGAGCTACATGTGAAATTCCGATAGTATTTTCCCTTTCTTGAGAAACTAACCATTAAATCCTCTGTCAACATCACAGAGTGGGTTCGTTGCTCGTATTGCATTCCCCTGAACATCTACAATATCTCTTAGATGCTATTCTTGTTGCTGAATATTAGTTGAACATTTTTTTTTGGACAATATAAATGTTTCGTTTGGTAATTAAAGGAGGAGTAAAACCAAAATTTAATTTTTGAAGCTACCATATGCACGTCCTAGAGCTCCACAACGATAAGAAGCTCCAAACGTTTCACATAGATATCTCTATTCAGAACCGAGTTATAACTAGTTGGCTGGCAGCCAGATCAGGGAAAGCTCAGGGAAGGAGGCAAGATATCACGCGACTTCAAGAGAGTGCGTCCCGAGGTAAAACATATTCCAACCGGGCGCGCGTTTGACTTCACTCCTCCTTTAAGTAGATGGACATAATATTAGAAAGATATTGTCCCCTTTCTTTAAATTCAGTTTACATGGCAAGCTTGAAACCTAAATCTAATTTCGCTTGTATTTCTTTTACAATCATTGTGCCTGAAAGGCACAGCAAAATTCCATTACAATGTTCACAATGTAAGAAAGAAAGCATCATTCAGCTGCATTATCTCGTCCTCGACCTTGCTGCTGCTTCACATGGAAGATGTTGCAGCAGCGCCTGTAATGTAAGAAAATGTTGAAAAATTAAGAATGTAGGCAGTTTCATTTGTCGACAGTAGAGTTCGTGTTTCGAGGTTGATATATGATATTGTTAGTGATCATTCATTCATTCATTCAGTATATGAAGATGATACTTTAGTAAAACCAAAAATATAAAAACAAATCTGAGGACGATTTATTTTGTATGCTATATACGATAATACGGAACGTAATCCATACTCTAAAAGCGTCAGTATCGGTGAAGTTACACTTTTCGACGTAGTGTGCACAGGTGAAGGAGAGGACTATCGCATTGAATGACGATCTGATCGATATGATAACTCATAATGGAGTGGAAAGAGCTAATGAGTAAATGATGGATGGTGCAGTGAAGTTGCACAGATTTCTGATGATTCTGGTAGTTGTTACGATTCTCTCACAGTTTCCAAAAACTTACAAAATAGTGATTAAATGTTCGCAGTCGATGTAGCACTCTCAGGAGCAAAAGGTCACAGTTGCTGCTTGACTATGCCGGCTGCAGCCGTGCAGCTGAACGCGTCGAAGAAGTGTTCGAAAGGCGAGAGCATAAGGTGACTTCGTTTAGATGGACAAATGGACAACGTTGTTATACAAATCGAACCTGCCTCTCCCTGCTGACCATCCTTGAAACGGCTTACGCAGCCTGAGGAAATAATGGCAAGGTAATTGACTATACATGAGCTGCCAAGCGATTTCGGTCACCTGCAAAGAGCGATGAGTGAGGTTGGAGAAGCTTAGGAATCTGCAAGAGGTTGGTTGATGTTTCAGTGCTGTAATAATGCCACGACATAATGGGAAGCAACCATGATCGATCCATTGTTGTGCTTTAAGAACAATATCATCGTAGCTTACCTGATTCTGTCCGTTCACAGTAGCTCTCTGGTGGTGTGGTTGGTCGTGCTACAAGGTCTGAAGCAGCTGTGGCAACCACTGAGAGCAAACGACGATTATACGACTGCACGTTCACTGCAGGTGAGAAGAGGCATTCTCAGCGGCGTGTGCAGAGAGCGCGCGCTCTTGAGAACCTCTGCCTTTCCTCTCATCCTCGAGCAAGCTCGATGCGAAGCTATGCTCAAACTTTTGGATAAACCAGGCAGAGCGGGCTCCGCCCACTTCGCTCTCGTCCCGATTTCGACTCCCTTTCCGCTGTGACTCTTTCGAGGTGTTTTTGTGCCATAACTCGAGTCAACGATATGATATCTCCAAACGGCAAAAAGTATGGCCTTATTTAGCCCCAAAGGGATACATTAGACCCACAAATGACCCTGCCAAAGCAATTCACTCACCTTGCGGTCTCTAACTAAACCTGTAGTTTTTTTTCAAACATCCAAGATGGTACATGACAAAAGTGTGACTGGAGCGTGCGAGCTGTTGCCGTCGCTGAATCACTTTGGAGTGGCTGCATAATGTAGTCACACATTTGCATAATGAATACACAAATGTAAATACTGAATTTGCGCACTCGAACATACGCCAAGGAGAATTCAGAAGCATTTAAAGCCAGCAGCATCGCTATTACTGCAGTGCATTACTGTTGCCACATTCAGGCTTCTAGAAGAGAAAGAAATACGATGCGATTTACGTTTCACTAATGACATATCAATTTAATCTAAAGCAAGAAGCATTTCATACAGCCTTCTGTGCTAAAAATACCATTTAATCAGCCACCTTTATTTCTAAAGAACTTCTCATTGTCGATAACTCAATGGCCACAACTAAAATAGGTATTTCGATTATACCTATGAGATGGAGTGCCATGACTTGTGAAATTTTTCTAAAGGGAGATCACGATATGTTGATCTGTCTGAACTACGTAGAAGTATATGGATGTAATCAATCGCACATAATAAATAAATACTGACACATTATCGCATAATTATCAGTAGATTCCATCCTTATTTTTTCGGAGCAAAATACACCATTAACTCCCCATTACACAAGGCAATATTTCGATTCACGATTGTTATTTCACTGGCTCTTTTCCAAATAGATCTCGGTGAACATTGAAAATAAAATGCAAAACTCCTCATTTCGCGTGAACGCGAAGTAGTAGTGCAATCATTCTTCGTCATCTTCGCTCATCGACCTCATCATCCTCTTCTCTCAGTAGTCGCTGCTGATTCAAATGAACGTTTGAATTGAACAATGCCTATACAATTATTGGGGAGCTGCGGCTTTCTACAATGCATCGCTTTATAAATTATTCTGTTCAAAATTAGATAAAGGATGGAAGTTCGTCGTAAATTTCATTTAAAGAATGTTTAGTCGCAAAACAACAGGATCACCGAAAACTTACTATAAGTGGATGGTTCATGGATGCAATGCAGCGGTAATCCAACGTGAAACATACACATTTATATTTTTTATTACTTCACCGTTCAGCAGGCGATACACTACAGTTCCCAGTATCCTACTGTATTTATCCCTCTGCTGAAACATCACTCTCATTATCTTTCTAATGCATATCCACGAAAAATCATATTTTAACATATTACGGCAAAACGCGCAGTCGGCGAAAGAGAATATGAGATATTGTGAGATAATATGAGATATATAAAATATTGTAAATATGCGATTGAGCACAACGAATTGATATTCTGCATCATCGAAATGTTTTATAGCTAGGGACCACAACGCGGTTACCCGAAATCGTTACACAGGTCTAATTGTGTTGTTAATGTGTTCGTATGGACCATGCATTTTGAATTAGGTTGATATCTAATGTTTGAGCCAAGTTATGACCCAAAATGTAAAAACGCGCAGTCGGCGAAAGAGAATATGGGATATTGTAAGATAATATGAGATATATAAAATATTGTAAATATGCGATTGAGCACAACGAATTGATATTCTGCATCATCGAAATGTTTTATAGCTAGGGACCACAACGTGGTTACCCGAAATCGTTACACAGGTCTAATTGTGTTGTTAATGTGTTCGTATGTGCCATGCATTTTGAATTAGGTTGATATCTAATGTTTGAGCCAAGTTATGACCCAAAATGTAGTTGAATTGATCATAACGTGAAAGGCCCAGAAAGCGAGACGAGAGAAAGAGGGGAGGAGCCTATTTATCCATTGTCTTTTCAATTCTCGAAACGATCGAGTAAGGCTTCGCCGAAGTCTGCAGAGCAAGAAATGGGGATTTCTTTTATTTTGAGTGCTCTTTAGTCACGCCGGGTGAGAGACGGGTGGAGGGAGGGGAGGGAGAGGGTTGTGAGAACGCAGAAAGAGTTGCCAGTCATGCGCGATTTGAATTCGAAGAAACACAATCTTCATTCCCAACCAAATCGCTCGTTCAAAATTGAATTTTTAAGCTCTTTTCATCCTATTTCCAATGACCCTGGAAACCCCGTGACCCTGGAAATTCCTTTTCTGAGTAGGTCAGCATACGAGTTTTATAGGTTTCTTGGCTAATTCGCTCTATACAACTTGTATGCTGACCTACTTAGAGATGGATTTTACAGGGTCACGGAGGCTCATTCGAAAGAGGATGAAAAGAGCCTCCAAATTCTTTTTTGATCGAGCGATTTGGTTGCGAATGAAGACTGTGCTCCTCTTGTCTCGGTTTTGCGGGGTAAAGTGTCCGAGCCGAGTGAGCGGAGCTTGCGGAGTCTATTTATAGCACATGTACCGAATGGGAAGGACGATGTGCAGAGACTCAATATATCATATATTTCTAAATGAATATTTAAACTACTTATTTTAAATTACTTAAAATTTGTCCAGATTCACACTCGACACTAGGGGCCGCCGACGTGATGAGGCTGAATGTGAGACAGCAGCTACGGCCGCCTTCCTATTCAACGGAACGGCGTCAGAAACCGGTGAGCGAGGGAATACATCCGCGTCCTTTGATTAAATCGAAATAAAAAAATACCATTTCAGAAAAATTATTTATGAGTTATGCACCACTCCGTATGGTGCAAGTCAGTTGTTAGCATAGGTGTCCTGCGGTAGAGGCGAGCCCTGACAGACACATTTCACCCATGGCCAGGGGGTCATGGGTGAAATCTGCCTCGCACCTTTGAGCATGAGTCGTGGACAGGTATGGTTGTTACTCACAACTTGCGACACAATGCGTTGACTGCCAAGACAGTATTTTCTCCACTCTTTTCACTCTCGCCGCTTTCAATTGGAATAATATCCTTTTTAAGACAACAGTTTCGAGTGCAAGTTAACAAAGCTATAATTAACTTGGCAGAAACTGGTTCCGACCGTTGCATTTAATTGTAGACTCAATTAGAAGCCAGTTTCACTCCCATCCTCATTTTCCGTAATAATAAGACAATCAAAAAAGTCTTTTACTAGGCGGATCATTGGATACTGTGGATGATTCGAACAGTAAAGAGGAAGGTGAAACTCGAGAATCATGGGCCATGTTTTGATCAAATTCTAGCACGGATGTTCTGTTTGCTGAACCCATCCAACAGAATGCCCAGTTTATGGAGATCAATCGTAAATTTTCATTTCATTGTTTTCTTCAAATTAATATGTGTGTTTCCCGTTGGATTAATGCTGCATTACATGCATTAAAGTTACCCAACAAGAACGAAATTGACCCATTATGATTCTCGCGTTTCACCTTCCTCTTTACTGTTCGAATCATCCACAGTATCCAAAGATCCGCGTAGTAAAATACTTTTTTGATTGTCTTATTATTACGGAAAATTAGGATGGGAGTGAAACTGGCTTCTAATTGAGTCTACAATTAAATGCAACGGTCGGAACCAGTTTCTGCCATGTTAATTATAGCTCTGTTTTTTGCATGAGAAGCTTGAGAAAATCCAAGAAAAATTCACTCGTATTCTATACTATCGGTGTTTTCCGTCTCCGTCATATCCTCTTGGTCTACCATCCTATTCTCAACGTCTGTCTTTCCTGGGTCTTCAAGCGCTTTTTGAGAGGAGAGTCACTTGTGATTTAGTCCTGGCCCGTATGATTATGTATGGAGACACCATACTCGATAGAAGTAATTTTTTCCTGTTTGTTCCCCTAAGAGAAAGGACCAACAATTTTGGAATCCATATTGAGAAAACCAAATCGACACCTCGATACCACTGTTTTTCTCGTCGAGTTTCTAGGATTTTAAACGCTCTTCCTACCTATGTATTGTCATCTCCCAGCATCCCTGTTTACAAAAAGAGATTAAGAGCTCTTCAATTTGATTTTAGTAAATATATTTTCCAATAGTACTTCCCTCCACTACTTCCCATTCCCATAGTCATTTTTCGATTGCACCTCCATCCCCCCATCCCCCACATTCCTCCCTTCTTATCGTATTCCTTCCTTCGTATTTCTTCCTCAGTGTGAGGAGAGTCAACACTATTGTATCACAACGCTTAAGTATTTATTCGTCTTCGTTGCGCCGCCGAGCGTAGATAAAATATAATATATATTTTTTGTCCTCCATCGAATAGCCGATGGTTGAATTAGTATAGAATGAATATACAAAAATGCTAAAAATCAATAATAGCCTCAACGGAAAGTCGAAAATGGTCCGCGCCCTCTCACTTTTGCATACTCTCTCGTGCACGCGACGGGATCAGGGTGGGATCAGGGTTTCGTCCTTGTTGGGTAACTTTAAAGGAGGAGTAAAACCAAAATTTAATTTTTGAAACTATCATATGCACGGCCTAGAGCTCCACAACGATAAGAAGCTCCGAAAGTTTCACATTGAAATCTCAATTCCGAATCGAGTTATAGCTAGTTGGCTGGAAGCCAGATCAGGGAAAGCTCAGGGAAGGGGGCGAGATAGCACGCGACTTGAAGGGAGTGCGTCCCTAGGTGAAACATATTCCAAACGGGCGCGCGTTTGACTTTACTCCTCCTTTAAGCATCCACCTAGTGCGATATTTCGATGGTCCTTCGATATTCTGAAAAGATTTTTTTTCTTGAAAATTATGCTAAAAGCGAATCTACTTTGCTTAATCGGGAGCTGGAATAGTTACAGAACGATGCATTGTAGAAATCCGAATATAGGATGTTTTCGGTCGAGCATCGCGGTAGTTAATTAGCCAGTGATGTAGCAGATCATACTGGTCAGCATTAATTCATTCTTAAAGGTCTCAGTAGATGACTACAAGCCCACTTCAAAGTCGTAAACGAAGATATTCAGGAGTTTCGGATATTGGAGGCTTTTTTTGAACCGATGCTTTCAAAAGTGATTGAAGCCAGATGAATTTATTTTACAAGTGCCATCTGTGAAACTTAAATTGATCAGTAGTTTATAATTTGTCAATCAACAAATTCCAAATATCATGATTGGAAATGGAAAAGAGATGGTAGTGAATCTTGATTTCTTAAATCGCAAGCTCTCACAAGGAAGTGCGTGCAATGAGACTAATTCATATTATCACTCTACATTCCCGACAATCGTTTCTTTGTTTCTATCGTCAGATATTGTGTGGTCGGCTGTACGTACCTTCTACTGAACCTTTCTAGCCCACTCACTTCTATCCCTATCATGAAACTCGAAGATATCTGGGTGAAAATTTGAAAGTCGGTGTTAATGTTCAGTGAATGGATCTGCTCATTGAGAGACAAGTTCCTGTGGCTACTAAACTTGCATCCCTATCGCGAAACCCAAGAAAAGCTGAGCTAACGTGTGATGAGTTTATTCGACTGTCCGAGCCCACTAGATTCACGTTATTCGGCTGCATTTATCACGTGTATCACGAGTTAGTGGAAGAAAAATGGACTCCTCGGGAACAATTTCAAAAATTTTTCCCTATCTACTCCATATAATTATGGGAGAACATCATTGGCACGATAAACTGAAATTTCATGACCTTTGGTCTCAGAACCGTCATTTAGGAATATTCCGGTTTTGAATCCGGTTATTATGTATTTCAGCTCTATGATGAGCTACAGAGAGAGCATTGGTCTCAATTTGCGCGGAAAATATTTCCAGAAACTTATATGTTTTGTGCTAAGCAATTGGATTACGTTTTGAAAAGTAGTGATCGAAGAACCAACTTTTAGACTAAAATAAAATCTATAATTTTTTTCGGGGATACCGTTTCTAGGATTTTTTTGCAGAATATGAAAGTTAGAGTCCACATCCATCTATAAAATAAAAATATAAATTGAGAAATTTAAGAATGTGTATTTTTGAAATATTGGCCCAAATGCCGGAAGTTGTGATATCATCATTTCAAATTGGACAAGTACTAAACAGTAAAATATGAAAACGGAATAATTATGTTGTATCAAGGAGAGATATGTAACATGGCGCTGGAAAACTGAAAGTTTCATAGATTCTGAAAAATGTGTTTTTTCCAACTCGAGAAAGGCCAAGTTTGGATGATATAAACTAAACACATCTGCATCTATGCCGGCTTACTCGAAGTAAAAGTTAAATCAGTCATCCGTATCTGTGAGAAAAAGTCTAAGTGAAGGTTCTCGGACTGCGAAAGCTCAAGCTATGTTGAGTCGAAAACGCGTGATCGATGACTCCAAAATTAAATTAAATTCGATTTTAACGACATTATTGGGAATATTGGTTATCACGATAAAGTTCTCCGCGATTTTGGATCTCAACGTTGAGTTCGTGCAGTTTATTTTGCTCAAATAACCATCTATTGTCCTGATGTCGATATATAGGGACATGTTCAACCTTTAGAATAATACCTTTTAACTAGAGCAAATATCTATACTTTGCGATAAATCAAGGTCTGCATAACTTTGGATTTTTCAGAAAAATATTAATTTTTTTAAAAAATGGATGTACTTTGTCGAGAAATTTTTAGATAGCAGCTCATAAAGTTTATTCAGAAGCCCGAGCCGTGCACGTAGTACGAAAAAGAGAGAGCTGTGGAATTCAGTACACGCTTCGGTCGAACTCTTCCGGTCACTAAAACATCAAACGTCATATAATTAAATTTATGAATTTGAATTTATCCTAGCTATCAAACAAAACAATTTCAAGAAGGTGCAGCAACTTGCGAGGGTACGGCAAAAGCGCAAACGACAAAATCGAAATATCTTAGACCAGAGTGACGATACAACGCCACTGTTAGAGCGTCATTGTTAAGCCCTCAGGGCTGATAAAGCTCGCCACTAGAAATCAATTGATATCAACCACGAAGCTGCAACATCTGTCTGGACGGAGCTATTTCGATTGGCGCTTTTGTTGTTTGCACTTTTGTCGAACTCCCAACATTGCGCATCACCTATTCCTGACTTGTTGCAGTTTCAAGCATCTCATGTATTATCGAGAATGTGCGGTTGTTTTGATCTCAGCCTGTTTGTTTCGTCGAAATACAATATGTTAAATTTCCAGGTGTAAGTCGTTTTATTTTTGTTGAATCATGATAATCAGTCGTATTCACCCGCTCACCTCTTTCCCTCTCCGCCCACTCTCTGAATCCCTAGTAGTAGGTCAGTGGCTGCTGCAAGGATCAAAAACGAATCAAGACGAATCAAGTCTAATCAAAGACGAATAAGTAATGCGAACATGCTTTCCATTTTTCTGCATATGGAAGTAGATATTTCCATTCTCCTACAACAAGATATCCGAAGAGTGAGAGCAACTAAAGCATAGGAGTCAAACGACTATTATTTGTTTTTGTTTTATTTTCTTTTCCAGGGCTCCAACAAAAAAGGCTGACTACCGAATTTCCCATTCCGCAATATTTATGTCACATCTGAAACCTCACTCTTACTTGACTTCCTTCTGACTCAAATCTTTCATCACCTTTTCGAGATTTACATCACAAGCCAATTTGACGTCGCGCTCTTGCTACAAGATGAGTTCGCTTCCACGGAAAAGAGATTATCTCTCATCAGACATTGAAAATAACATTCTAACGTGCAATGAACGTATACGATCTCGACGTCGTCCTCACCCATCGTCATCGTGGATCAGAACGATGGCATCATTGATATATCATAGGCGTCGTCATGCCATTATACTGATCCGACCTACCCTTATCGTCGGTAATCTCCGTCGTTGCTGACTCTTCTGGTAGTAGCACGACAGAAATATTTCATCGAAAAATAGTAGTAACGACGAACACATATAACCCGCAACTCTTCCGCTACAACTATTTTATATCAACATGTTGCCGATCGCAAGTCAGTGCAGCTTGCAAGGTTATTCGAACTGAAAAATTAAATTTCACCACGCCCCAGCTATTTGATATTAAAGCGGGACTATCAGCAAAACAAGCCAAGACAAACTGACAATGCAGTTTCGAGACAATCGTGAACCTCAACTCATTATCGAAATTCCGCTTTTGAAATCTCTATTCTGAATTGAGTTATGGTGTAATTAAAGTACTTAAAGTTGACCCTGAAGCACAGGCAAGGAGTGAGAGAGCATGTGACTTGAAGAGAGTTCTCTCCATATTTGAAACATATTTCAACCAGACGCATTTTTGCTGAGAATCCTGCTTTTATGGATAGCTCCGCACACCCCGTCAAGAGGGGAAAAAGGCTCATTTGCGTGGCATCGTCGATCCCATTCATTCACGGATTAACGAGATAAAGGAGCGGTCCGAATTGCAGGGTTTTTCTTACTCTAATGAACGTAGCAAAATAATAAGGACGAAATTGAAAAACCTGTGTTATCAGATTGTGGGCAAGGGGTTTGCGCAACTTTCTGCACAATCACCATGTCGATAGCTTCATCCTCCTCTGAGTAGTAGGGTTTGAGGTGTGCATATAGTTGTTTTTCTTATAAATTTAATCGAATTTGATTGTGTTTCAGCAAATACTGGCACTTGAATTGTCTGGTTTGCTCTGAAAATTACCGAAACCATCGTATCTAGATCTGCTTCACAATCAATCAATCAATCAATATTTATCACGTCATGCGTTAACGCAAGATGAGGAAGGGTCGGTATTCTTCAGCAGTTGCGTTCCACCATCTCGCTCCAATAGTTCTTCTGAGATCATCTCTCCATCGGGGTTTAGGCTGACCCGGTGAGCGCGTCCTGTTGTAAGGTATCCACATAGTAGTCGCTCTGCTCCATTCTTCCATATCCATTCGTCGCAGTTTCAACGCCCAAATTGCCTTCCTTCTCATAGCCTCCTGATTCCAGTCACGGACTCCTGTTGCGTTGCGGATGTTCACGTTCCTCCATCGATCTCGCAAGCTGATTCCGAGCATTTTCCGCTCCATCTTACGCTGAGTCACACTTAGTCGCTCCTTGTCACTTGCTCGTAGGGCCCATAGCTCGCTGCCATAGAGTATCGTAGACATGACACAACTGTTGAAGAGGCGCCGCTTTGTTTTCATCGGTAGAATGCGTGAAGAGAGGAGGAACGAGAGCTTGCTCCATGCGAACCAACCCAGACGAATTCTGTGCTCAAGTTCTGCTGAGTAGTCAAGGGGAAGTGAGATTCTTCCGCCTAGATAGGTGGTGGATTCGGCAAAGTTGAACTTCAGATTGTCGATGACAATGGGTGCTCGGGTGGAGGTGCACGAGGTTAGAAGTACGGTCTTGGATGGATTTACTTCAAGACCAACGCGCGCGCAAGCCTCCATAAGTTTCTTCATCATGTTCTCCAGTTCGGGGCGACTCTTTGCGATTAGAACAATGTCGTCTGCGTACTCTAAGTGACTCAGGTTGCGGCCATCGATCGATATTCCGTTGTTCTCCCAATCGATTTCATTCATAGCGTATCTCAAGACGGCATTGAAGAGACATGGGGAGAGAGTGTCTCCTTGGCGAACTCCTCTCCGCACTTCAACTGGAATCAAATCCTCGTTGACACGGATGAGAGTAGAGGAAGATTCGTAGAGGCGACGCAAGAGATGGATTAGAGTCGGGTGCACTCTAGCGATCCACAGTGCGTGCCAAACAGAGTTCCATTCCACACAGTCAAATGCCTTCCGAAAATCCACGAATCCCAAGTAGAGGTGCATTCCGTATTCGTGCGTGCGTTCTGCGAGTTGTTTGATCGAGTGAAGATTGTTGAGAGTGCAGTGACCTTTCCGGAATCCGGTCTGAGTGTGCGATTCAGCCTCTTCAATTGATGATTCGATTCGTTTGAGAACAACGCGAGTGATTGTCTTGAGGGATACGTTAAGCAACGAGATTGGTCTGAAGTTTCCGATATCTGTTGGGTCGCCCTTTTTGTGAAGAAGGGACACAACTGCTTCAACCAAATCTCCAGGTACTTGGTCTCCTGCTACGAGGCGATTCAGTAGATCAGCGAAGAATGGGGCAAGGTGCTCTCTTGAGTGGTAAAGCATGTCGGGGAGGATACCATCGGATCCAGGGGAATGCCCGCACTTGAGAAGCGAGAGAGCATGCCTCGTTTCATCTGGAAGGAAGAGTGGCAATGGTTCGGGAGAAGGAGGCACGGCCAAGGGAATGTTCACTGCGCGTTTGTAGAGTTCCCCGTAGTAAACTTGGACGGCAGTCTTAGTCGCATCTTGGGAAAGAGCGCCAGAGACTGGGTCAGGAACGAGAAGTCGTTTACGAGACGAGCGCAGTTTGAGCATCTCTTTGACGATGCTTCTTCCTTTCATTGCAGCTTGTTTTGCCTGGTTCTCTTTCCTTCTCTTGATATCGTCTACGAGGTTGCTTCGGGCTGTTTTGCATGACAAGGAATATTCGACATTGGATTGCAGGGATGATCGAAGTAGATGGCGTTGAGCAAGGAGTTTCCGAGTTGCGGGAGAGATCCAAGGTGGCGATTGCCTCTTTCTCCAACAGTTGGTTGCTGCTGTCTTTGCAAACGCTTGTATCTTGTGGAAGGCGTCTGTGGCTGAGGATGGACGAGCAAGGGGCATTGATGCGAGAAGGTTCGCATTGGCAGTAAAAGCGACTTTATCGAAATCCAGCCGCTCCCTGCATCTTTTATGCCGCACCTTGTTGGGGAGAGAGAGGGTGAGTCGGACGAGACGATGGTCGGAGTCGAATTCGAACTGGCCGACGACTCCACAATTGACAACTCTCGCTGTGATGGGCGATGCTACGAAGTCAATTTGGTTGAATGTGGAGCCGTTAGGGGAACGCCAAGTCCAGATTCTTCCTCGACGTCGCTTGGGGAAGGTGTTTTGGATGCGCACTTTGTTCCTCACGCAGGTCTCTGCAAAAGAGCGCCCACGTGAGTTCGGGGTCGGAGAGGCAAATTCACCGACAAATCTTTCATTGCCAGGTTCCTTTGCGACTCTACAGTTGAAATCCCCGACCAAAACTGGCATGTATCCTGCCGGAGCGTCGTGCAGCGCGTTCTCGATCTGGTCAAGGAAGTCGTCGTAGACGGCATCATCATAAGCCGATGTTGGGGCGTAAGCATTGACCAGGAAGAGTTTCTGTTGTGGTAGCTGCAGGGTTGCGAGACGATCCGAAAGACCTCGAAACACGGCTCCTTTTGCAAGATGCGGTTGCAGCAGGAAAGCGACACCATGTCTTGCAGTGGCACCCCCTGAGTGATAAACGACGATGCCTGAGGCCGCAAGATTGAAGGAAGCTAAACCCACAATCCTCGCCTCCTGAACAGCTACGATGTCCCACTTGATCTTTGAGAGGGCCAGCTCGATCTCGAGGAGCTTCTCCTTGGGTGCGAGTGTCCGGGCGTTCAGCGTGCCGATGTTGAATGGACGACCCATCGAGGCGGCTTACAACTCCCGCTTGCCAGAGCTGCTGGGAGAGGGAAACTGGCCGAGGGAGAGGGAGACGGGGGGACGGAATGCGCACCACACCGCTCGCGACTAGCGTTGAGGGCCAGAATGTCTTCTGCTTCACATCTGCTTCACAATAATGGTAAATTTAGGAGTCGTCAATTTTAGAAAGTTATATAGATTTTCCATGGACCGACTCAGTGGGTGATAATGAGTCACAGTTAGATAGCAAATTCGGTCAGAAAATTGCCCTTCCACGCAAATGAGCTTTTATTCCCCTTTTGACAGGGTGTGATCCGCAGTAATTAATACGGCGTCGAAACAAATATGGATATCATTCATGTAACATTCTCCTCTCGCCTGAAATCTGCACAGCTGGCAGCTACTACACTTCAGCTCGCTTCACTTTCTGCTGCGATCTCTTCATCATGACGAGAACAATCCGGTTGTCCGCGAAACTTTTATTGTGCTCCAGAAAATGGCTTCGAACCATTACCGTATACCAATCAATAATTAGCATTGGGACAACTACCGTATACCAATCGATAATTAGCCATGGGTCACATATTATTCCGTGGGTCAAATTTACGATTTTGACCTTTGATCTTTGAATTACGGTATACCAATCGATAATTAGCATTGGGTCAACTACCGTATACCAATCGATAACTAGCCTTGGGCCACACATTATTCCGTAGGTCAGATTTATGCTTTTGACCTTTAATCTTTGAATTACAGTATACCAATCAATAATTAGCATTGGGTAAACTACCGTATACCAATCGATAATTAGCCATGGGTCAAAGCTTCTAGAATGTTCCAGAAAGTTCGAAAATGTTCCAATCTTCTAGAATGTTCCAGAAAGTTCGAAAATGTTCCAAAGCTTCTAGAATGTTCCAGAAAGTTCAAAACTGTTCCAAAGCTTCTAGAATGTTGAACACCATTCGAAAACGAAAGGGAGAGGAGAATAGGGGGGAGAAGGAGTCACGGAGAGATGAAGAGTTGGAGAGGGGGAGCGAGAGGGTTCAGAGGGGGAAGAGTGGGAGAGAGGGAGAAAGATGAAGAGAGAAAAGGGAGAGGGAGGGAAAAAGTGAGAGAGGGAGAGAGGGAGAGAGAGATAGATGGAGAAAGATGGAAGGAGAGAGGAAGATAAATGGAGAAAGATAGAGGGAAAGAGAGATAGATGGAGAAAGATAGAGGGAGAGAGGAAGATAAATGGAGAAAGATAGAGGGAAAGAGAGATAGATGGAGAAAGATAGAGGGAGAGAGAGGTAGAGGGGAGGGGAGAGGGGAGAGAGGGAGAAGGGGGAGAGGGAGAAGGAGAACTTTTATTTCCTATTATGCTGCACAGTGTTCAGCACCCTCGAAAACCCCTTTGTACGAGTTTTCGTAAAAACGCTGTACCAGACATTTCGGGATATTGTTCGAGTCTTAGAGAATCGGGCTCATAAGGAGCGTACGATTAATACATTCAGCAGAAAATGATCCAGCTGATCCAGCAGCAGATAAGTGGGTAAGGATCAGTGGAGGTAAGGAACGATGAGGGAGCACCGGAGTAGGATGAATGTTTATTTTTTATTTTATTTATCGTACACCACAAGGGCGCTTCATCAAGTATAGAATGTTCGAGAATATAATTAGGGAAGAGGGAGGGGGGGAGTATATCTTCCGAATCGTGTCGCACAAGAAAGAGAGAGTGGCGAGGGGAGGGAGCCTCGTGAGCGGTAGGAGTGGCCGCTTGTCCAATGTATATCGTATTGGAGACTTGTGTGACAGGAGATCGGAGGAGATAGGGGGGGGGGGTGAGAATGGTTGGGGAAGGGTTGAGAAGAGAAAAAGGAGAGGAAAGGTGGGAGGGGGGGGGGGGGTGGCGGTAAGGATAGATGCTAAAGATTTCTAATTTCAATTCCAAGAGTACGCAGAAGATTAGGGTGAATTAGCAAATAGTGCTTAATAGTCTCGATCGACAATAGAGGATTGCAAATTAAGTGGAGCTTATTTAGAAATCTAACTGTTCTATGAGCAAACGATGCTTTCAAATTTTCCCTTCGGAAAGCGGGAATGTGAAGAACAAAGGCACTATGACGTCTGGTAATAGTCCTATATGTATAGAAATTACATACTGACAACTCAACAGCGTCAGCCAAAATTTTAAGAGCTAGCACTATGTCAATGACAATACGGCGAACATAAAGAGAGCGTAGAGAATATAGGGCTAATCGATCAGAATAAGAGGGGAAAGAGACGTCTGTTCAAGAGCAACGATAATATAATAGCCTACTAAATAGATGTTGAACTTTCTCTAATTTGCGAATACGAACAGATGAGAAGGGAGACCAGACGGGAGAGGCGTATTCTAGTATGGGAAGGATAAAAGATTTGAAAGCAGATATGTATGGGACAACTATTGTACAGCTGATACTACGGAAAAGTAAATAGACTAATGAAGACGCCTTATGACAAACAGTCTGGATGTGAGAGTCAAAATTTAAGAGAGGATCAATATAAACACCTAGATCACGGATTGACTGCGTTACTACAAAATTGCAAGAGATTAAGAAATAGCTAGTACAGGGATTGTTTTTGCCTATATGTAATACGTTGCATTTCTTTTCAGCAACTTCTAACTGCCATTTTTTGCAGTAGGAACCCATTAATACCCGATTGAAGTTGAGAGGGGGAATCAGAAGGAGAGAGTGGATCGAAAGTAGTGAAGAGCTTGATGTCATCAGCAAAAAGCCGACAATTTAGTTTTGGAAGGGGGGAGAAAACTGAAGGGAGATCGAAAGTAAATAGCAAAAAGAGGAGAGGCCCAAGAACTGTGCCCTGAGGAACACCTGAGATCACTTGTCTCTCAGAAGAGAGAGAGCTGCCGATTCGAACTCTGAAGATCCTATTGGAAAGATATCCTGTAATCCAATTCAACACACAGCCACGAATGCCTAGCAATTGTAATTTGAACAATAGCTTAGGATGGGAAACCTTATCGAAAGCTTTGGCAAGATCAATATATGCAACATCGGTACAGTAATCACGATCGAGGGAATCACGCCAATTTTGAGTACACTCCAAAAGTTGGGTAACAGTAGAGCGTTTAGAGAGAAAGCCGTGTTGTTCGGGAGGGATAATCTTATGAACGTTGCACCAGCGGATAATCTTAGGCTTGAGAATTCTTTCCATTATTTTGGAAGGAATGGGAGTGAGACTGATAGGGCGATAATCCGAGACCGAGGAAGGCGAGGAAATTTTTGGGATTGGAATAACAATAGAGGATTTCCACACGGATGGAATATCACCTCGCATAATACTATAATTGAAAATATGCGCAAGAGGAGTAGACAAAGATCGGAAGCAATTTTTAAAAATGATAGATGGGATGGAGTCAGATGGGAGCGAACATGATGAAGATACTTTCCTCAGAAGAAAAGAGACATCGTGAGGAAGGACGACTGATAAAGGGATGGTTTGCGAAACGAGGGAAGGGCAAGATGGAAGGGACCCGTCATCACGAGTATATACAGAAGTGAAATAATCGGCAAGGGATTCAGCCTTTAGAGAACTGCACGTGATGACAGATCCGTCCATCGCCACGAGGGCCGGGATGGAGAGACCTTTAGGCTTGAAACGAGTGGATACATAGCGGTAGAATGATCGACTATGATTACTGGCAAGTAACCGATTCTCGTAGCAACGAACGTACTTACGTATTTCCTTATCTAATTTATGTGAAACTAAGAGAAATTGGGAATGAACAGGGCGCAGATGAATCTTATTGAAGAGTGCGCGCTTGTGTGCAAGAAGGGACTTAATATGGGGAGGGTAATGATCAGAATGAAGGGAAGTCTTCTTGAGAGGGACAAAGGTTGGAAACAGGTCAGTTATACACGATACGAATCGATTATACAGGTCTGAGATATCGATGAAATTAGAAAGTGATTCCTCCCAGTTCAGTCCAAGTAGTGCATTTTCGAGACCAGAAAAGTCAGTTTTACGAAAATCAAATGATTGCACTACTACGGGCTGATCAAGGGGGAAATGGAAGTCAAAGACAATCGTAGAGTGGTCAGAATTTTTAAAAGGGGCTGATAAGCAGCAATTTGATACTACTCCGGAAGGTGATAGGATGATATCAAGGAAATGGTTATTTAGGGAAGGAGAAGGGACCATCTGGGTGAGATCAAGGTCAATGGAGAGGTCCACTAAGCATGAAGCTTGAGAAGAAAGCACGCCCGGGGAAGACCAATCAATATGTAGATTTAGGTCGCCCAGCACAACCAGTTGCACTGTAACCATGGAAGATATAACATCAAATAATTGGATGTTTTGAGCAGTGGTTGTGTTGGGAGGCCTATAGACGAGAATGAAGCGTGTAGGAACAAGGGTTGTCAGGGAATGCACATCGACCACGAGAATATCACTAGAGATTGAGGAAGGGATAGATACTCTAGAACAGGGGAGGTGATCACGAATGAGAAGACAGACACCACCCCCACGACGAGGACGATCATAACGGAAGATGCGATACGGGAAAGAAAGAATAAGCTCAGTGTCCAATATCTTGGAAGAAAGCCAAGTTTCCGTAATAAAGAGTAGATCGGGCTTATCGATGGAGAGAATAGCATGTAAATCAGGTATCTTGTTACAAATAGAGCGAGAATTAAATAGAGAACATCGAAGAGGGAGATGTGTGGCAGAAGAGGGCGGCTGATTGATTATGGGAGGGAAGTCCGGGGGAAGAGACGGAGGGGGCGAGAGAGTGTGGGGAACAGAGAGGAGAGAGAGAGAGGGAGAGGAAAAGAAGGAAAGGGGGAGATAGATGAGGTGTCAATCGAGAGGCAGTCAATGGATAGGTGCGAGTCAAAATGCGAGTGTGGTGTAAGACTACTTAGTTTTTTTGAGGAGGGAGGCGAGTACGCCTGTGAGTACGGATGTCATCCTTGTGCCAGATCTCATCGCGATAGAGCACGAAGGGACAGTCCGAGTCAGATAGGCGCAACGCTTTGAGTGACTCTCTCATCTCCTTGCTCCTCTCTCGCTCTTCTCTCGTCTGCGATTTACGAACGTAAATTCCTCTGAACTCGTCGTTCTTGCGGAGAACAGAGGCATTTTTTAGAGCAGTCAAGAGGTGAGAGCGAGAAGGAAGAACCACTTTAAGGAGGCGGGGTTTGTCCCCGGTTTGCCCATTCTATACACCATCTGGGGAGTAGCTTCGACTTGAAGGATGGCCAGAGCCAATCCAACAGACTTAGCATCGCCAGCCAATCTCTCTTCAAGATTTAGAGGGTGAACTACATTACTATGATGTGATCGCGGTCCATGCTAATTAAAACGCTGTCTCCCTAAGAGCGTCGGAAGGTGTGGCACAATCTTTCAAAATCATCGCTAGAGGCTCATACTTGGTGGGTAGTCATAAGGGGTCCAATAAACATTTTCCAAAATATTGATCTACCATTATCGATTTTTTCGAAAATTTTTATTTTTTATATTTGACCATCGTATTGTATCTCCTTCGAAAGAGCGTGAAAAGTTGTGTTAGAATCCGAGTTTTCAAGCTGATCGATCAATGTATGTTCCAGAAACAATCTATAATCGGCGGAAACATCGCGGTTTGTTGTTTTGATCAGTTCTGCTACCACATTCCTATCAATGCTCCTCCTGGAAACTTCATAGTATGTGTAAAATTTAATACTCAATCAATCAAGAGTAATGCCGAGATGGTTCTACATGCCCATAACAGTTTTTTACTCAAAATACTAACACCCTTTCGAAACGCTGGTTCGATTCCGCTCGGATGCATACATTTTTGCCGGCACATTTAGCGAACTTTTAAACGTTTGACGTGCTTATTTATCGATAATTAGTATGTTCACATCAATCACACATGAAACAATATGTATTTGAAGCCAGCAAAAATGCATGCATCCGAGCGGAATCGAACCAGCGTTTCGAAAGGACGTCAGTATTTTGAGTAAAGCACTGTTATGGGCATGCAGAACCATCTCGGGATTACTCTTGATGGATTGAGTATTAAATTTTACACATAGTGTGAAGTTTCCAGGAGGAGCTATTGATAGGAATGTGGTCGCAGAATTTATCAAAACAACAAACCGCGATTTTTTCCGCCGAATATTGATTGTTTCTGGATCGATCAGCTTGAAAACTCGGATTCTAATGCAACTTTTCACGCTCATTTGAATGAGGTACAATACGATGGTCAAATATCAAAAATAAAAATTTTCGAAAAAATCGATAATGGTAGATCAATATTTTGGAAAATGTTTAACTTGTTGCAGTAATGCTCACTCTTCAGCTGCCGTGATGTAGGAAAACGGAGTCTGCAGCGGCACTGGTGACCACTGAGATGGAAACGAGATGATGAGCAGGGACTACGAGGAGACCGCGACTATGCGTTGAGGGAAGTGAAACTATGTTCATATTGAGCGAATTCTTTGGCAAAATGGGTATTTTATAACGCTGTCTTTGTAAGAACGTCAGATCTAGGTGGGGAAGTGGTACAATCTTTCAAAATCATCGCTAGAGGCTCTTATTTGGTGGGTAGAGTCATAAGGGGTCGACAATGATCGATTCAGCATGCCAACTTTAGTCTAAAACCAAGTTTTGAGCAGATTCAAGTTCGATTCCAGTAAGTTAGGCTCAAAAATGTATGAAATGGCATAACATAGTAAATTTATTAATTACGCTAATTATTTTTCAAGCTAATTTCAAAAACAAGAATCGATAGAGCGACTCAAGAGCTATCAGATTCTGTGAAAATTCCAGACGGTTTTTTGTCTGTTCCCTTTTCTGATCGCAATTTGCGATTCTTAGGCGAACGCACTGATATATTAATTCTACTCACTCGGGACCCGAGATCAGACAATCGTAGTTGCTTTGAATGTTGATCTTTCGCTCGATCTCACTCACGTCTAAATCGACAGTTATCAGGTTACTTTCAGCAGAAGAAGACAGGGAAGAGAACATAGCTACAGTGAAAATTTAGAAATATCAAATCAAGTAATGCCCACTTTATGATTTTGTCAATGATTTATGTAAATTCCTGAATTTATTTTTTATGCAATTTCAAAAAAATATATTTCTCGAATACACAAAATAACCCCTCTCCAATTTTTGGATATGTTGTTGTGCATGATGAATACAACCTTAGAAAAAATTAACGATTTTTATTTAGGGGACCTTGATAGTTTAACACCTTAAAAACTGAGATTTCTTAGAGCGAAACCTCTCATTCGGACCCATTCCTCCTGCCCAAGCAGTATGTAACAATCAAAAACAAATCATTCGACGCCGCCCGGGCAGGGGAATGGGTCGGAATGAGAGTTGTCCCTCTCAAGGGAAATCTCTAAAGGGAAATCATATTTCTTGGGACCACTAAATTGTCATCGGACCAGTATATTTTTATGGGATGGGACTGGACCTGTAAATCGACTTGGGACCAGCACATATTATGAGACCACAATCTTTTCATCGGGCCACTATATTTCATTCGGACCTCTAAACCATAACAGAGCCCAAATTTGTGCTTCACCCTCGTCATGTATGCCACCTCTTGCGGAAAATTCAATTTTCTCGTCTAAAGGAGTAAATACAAACACAATTCGTCTAAGATCGTATATTTATTTGTTGCCAGTTAAATTCAAAGAAACTAATGAAATAAAACCACAATTGATATGTCTCACTTGTAATGAAGATGGCTCATCATCTCCTCGTCTTCGTGCTCACTCTTCGTCCGTCGTTGTGCTGCTTCTGCAGGCTCCTCCCCTTGCAGCACGGAAGAATGATACCATCAGCCAATCTTTAATTTGTGGTCAGGAATCCAGACGCATATTGTCCCGTTAGAACATCTTACGAATTTCTAACCTCTTTGAAACATCAATCAGTATTTTTCAAATTTTGGAAATATAAATGATATCAAATTAAATTTCTCTGACCGCTTTCGTTCCTCCTTCTCCTACTCACTTCACATCTTCCTTGCTGAGATTTGCAGCCTGCAATTTCTACTGTCGTCACAATTGCAATTTATTTACAAGCCAGAGTTATTGAAATATTTTCGACTGGTATAAGAAAATGCGAGTATCAACATTATGGTTTTTATTTTCATAAATATCATGAATTCCCAAGGTTAGGCTGAATAGCTAATGTTCCTTGGCCATTCTTTTTTACAAATACTAATAAGATGACGTAAAATAATTGTAACGAGAGTAAGAGGCGCTTGGATAAGTGTTGTGGTTGAGCTTATTCGGAGCGGCGGCAAGTATTTTTTTGCACAATCAAACCATACATAAATTCTACTGAAGTATGACAAATGATTTCATCCATTCCAATCCGATATGAACACAAATAAGGATAACTTAGCGCACGAAACAATGTAACCTACCTCCTGTCAGCCGATCTAGATTTCTTTAATTGCTATCACTTATTTTTTCTAATGGAAATTGATCAACCGTAGTCGGTGAGCCAAGAACTTCAAAAATCACCCCTTTTCTCACGATAGGCATCGTTGTCCGCTCTATGTGTTCTTTCTCGTCTTATTGATGCTGCGGACCCCGATCATTGTTGCACGATCGTTCACACAGCAACTGAAAGAGACCGACTGGCGAGATTCAATGTGTTCATTGTGTTCACCAGAGCGAACGATGTCTCAGAAATTGCATTATCTTGATTGTTCGTAAATGATTACACTTATTTTGGCAAGCTGGAAAAATAACGTACGCATTACCCTCGCATCACAATCAGGGACCCTCCCTATTATTTTTTATTATTTTTTACTTGATTTTTTTACTCCATGATCTCACCCAGTACCGTACTGTAATTTTAATTTTACTTTAGTCAATGGAGAATACTCGCCTTCTCTCTCCTGCCACTAACCTCCTCTTCACCACCACTAGCAGGTTGCTAGGTAGGTCTCCATGGCATATTTAGTTGTTTACGGCAGAATTAGCCCATCTTCATGTCGTGAAGGACGGAGAGTTACGAGAGAGACTGGGTATCTCGAACGAAACGAGTGACAGTTAGACATGAGCATTTGCGTTTCACGATTTGTTTAAAAATACACTTGGATATTGGACAATTATTAATAGTATGGTCGCGATTACTGCAACTTACAAAACATCAACTCAATGAAAAATCTACGCACTCATTCAAGTTTATCGGAAGCATAAGTGCAGTCGTTATGAAAGGTTTTGGACGCAAAACTTTATCATTCGACTATCTAGCCGATCCGCTACTCATTCGTCACGACATAAAATATTTCTAGTAGCCGGCATTCCTACACTTTTACAGGAGACACGTGTTATCACATGACCTGCAGCACGTGCTTCTCCGGGGGTGAGGAATACACGTTTCGCTCTCTCTGATTGTCGCTGTGACAGACTGATTTGTATTTTAAAACTATTTATATAAGCTAGATCACGTGCATGAAGAAAAAATTTACACTTTATCTCTATCTAGCTCTGTCATCACAGCAACATAGCCTCACCTTCATCGTCGAGGAATCCGGAGCGTGTAGCAAGAAGTCGGCTGCAGCAAAAGGAACCGCCATTGCTACAAGTACACTGATCGCATGCTTGATTTGAATCATTAGATGTGTTTGTTAAAAATATGTGTATTGGATGATTTGGCACGGGGAATCAATCATTCTTTCTTTCATCTTCTTTCAGTTTGTATACGTACTCGGAGGTTACTGAGCTGCTCTAATGTAGAACTAGATACATGATTACGAATGAGTAGCGGATCGGCTAGATAGTCGAATGATAAAGTTTTGCGTCCAAAACCTTTCATAACGACTGCACTTATGCTTCCGAGAAACATAAATGAGTGCGTAGATTTTTCATTGAGATGATGTTTTGTAAGTTGCAGTAATCGCGACCATACTATTAATAATTGTCCAATATACAAGTGTATTTTTAAACAAATCGTGAAACGCAAATGCTCATGTCTAACTGTCACTCGTTTCGTTCGAGATACCCAGTCTCTCTCGTAACTCTCCGTCCTTCACGACATGAAGATGGGCTAATTCTCGCCGTAAACAACTAAATATGCCATGGAGATCTACCTAGCAACCTGCTAGTGGTGGTGAAGAGGAGGTTAGTGGCAGGAGAGAGAAGGCGAGTATTCTCCATTGGCCAAAGTAGCTTAGAAAGTAGCTTTGTTCAGTAGTAGCTTAGAATATATTAATTGTCTGCTTGTGAATAATTACCATGACTCTCTATTTCACTCCTTGGATGTGTGATAGTAATTTTATAATGATATGCCACCAAATAAATTAATTTGTGCGTAATAGCGAGTTAGAAAGGAGTCATTGAATAGGTTTATGGAATTGCAGTGTTCGCGATACAATACTGGCTATATCAGTAGGAGCTGCTTCTTCGCCAATTTATATATGTTTTGCTTTACCAAAAATAGTGCCGAAAATAACATGTTGATAAATCAATTGCGTAATATATTGGTTTCTGTTCTGCGCTAAATAGTCAGGATATTGCACAACAACAATCACTCGATGTTGGGAACGTGAAACAATTTAGTATAAATGTTGAATCGTCTATCTTTCACTCCTTCCTCAGTCGTACTGTAGTCTGATCATGAAACAGGGTCATACTCTTCAGAATTAGTCAACAACACTATTGTCATACTACTACTGTAATTTACGATAGCTTCGTCATGTGTGCAGGGCGCAGCTGCAGATGCCTCACCACTGGAACAGTAGTGATGTGAATTACAGCGATGATGTGAGATACAGTGGAAGTAGATGAGGAAGCAAACAGTTGTTCGTCCGAAAGTCAATTAAGAGGTTGTTATTTTTAAAAGACAAACAAGCGATAACTGACAGTTCTAGCATTTCTCGGTGTATGACTTGCCGATGAAACTCAAATAGGTTGGGGAGTTGACATCTTCTCGGTTCAATAATAGAACTTATCACACGTCTTCTGAGAGATTGCATGAAATCGAAACCCCCTTTGACAAAATGTTCAAAGTGCTCCGATCCCTTCGAGATTATTAGGGTAGGGGCCCCTAAGGTCAAGAATCTTTTTGTACAAGAGAATTCCGCGATTTCTCAAAACTATCTAAAAGCCGGCTCCTGAAATTTCAAAAATTCGAAAATTCATAACATGCTTCAAAATTGAGCTAGAGTTTCGATCAAAAACCAACATGATCAGCTCCTCAAGTGGAACAACTTTTATGTTGAGTCTTTTCGGGTAGCGAGTAGTCTTAACACGTATATCATGAGCCAATGGAGGTGTGCGGGAACATTTTCAAAATTTGTGCCACAAATTTCACCCATATTATGGTAGTATAATACCCTGGAGTGATGTTTTCGAAAAATATAGGTCATTGGCCCCAAAGCCGGCTTTTAGAAATTTTCCGGTTTTGCACCTGGCCATACCGTATTTCAGCTCCCAGATGAGATAGAAATGTGGAATTGGGCTCAATATGTTTGGAAAAATATTTTAAGAAACTTCCATGTTGACAACATTTCTGTAAAACGTGAACCTGACAAGTTATATCCAAAAAAACAAATGCTGCAGCAAATAACAATTGTTTTCTCCATCACGGAGGCAACTTACACGGGAATTTTTTTTACAAAAATGAAAGAAGAAGTCTCCCTGGATCTTAGAAAAATGTAAACTAAGGATTTGAAGATGGACCTCATCGCGAAATTTTTAGTCAAAATTTTTTGTAATGCGACCTCTAAATTACAAAAATTGCTCATGTTCGATTTCAATTGACTGCAGAATATGAACCATTGGTGGTTTTATAGTTTTAGTCATTGGATGTTCACAATACCCACTAATTCTCCCCTCTCTCATTTCATCGAGTGGCAGCTCGATTTCAATCGAAGCCATTGTCCGGCGTTTATCATCACAATAGCCACGGACTTCGAATACATTTGAATTCGAAATAAACATGAATTGGTTCCAAATTGTATCGGAATCTTTCAATCGCATTCTCTTTAAGAACGGGACAGTCGACATGAGGGGGCGGCACAATGCTTCAAAGTGGTCGTATCGAGCTGAATCTTGGGGTGGGTAACTCTGATGGTGAACAAACTGTCTACAAACGATGATTACGGTAATTAACTTGAAGATATGTAGTCATTAGTGATGACAAACGCATAGTCGTGCAGGACCTCCGCGTCATCCCCGCTCATCATCTCGTATTCCTCTCAGTGGCACTAGGACGAATTAGAATTATTACGTCATCTGACCTACTGCCCCTATCAGTTGCCACCAGAGCTCCTGCAGAGTCCGTTATCGTACAACACATCAGCTTTAAATTGAGAGAGCATTTGATTTTCTCTTTTGTTTTTTTTTCTCGAATGGGTGTTACGATTATTTACAAACGTCTGAATTAATGGTTGGGGAGTGATTGTTCAATTTTATGGAATATGTGAGGCGGGAGTTCTACGGGTGTCTTTTTGAGAATTACAGGAGTGGATTCAGGGGGGGGGGGTGGTGCTAGTCTACTCGACATTGAGTGTGCGGCGAGAGAGAGAAAGAGACGAACCAACTAGCACATTATGGAAGTTGTCTTTAGTTTAGATATTTATTCCATTTATAGTTCAAGCTAACTGCGCATAAATCAAGGCACAATATAATCTCTGTAATTTATGAAATCTGTGAAACATCAAACCTAAATGACTTATTTCCTTAGCTTGTCATTCCTTGATTCGCTTTAGCAAAATATGTGTATTACGATGATAACATAGAACAACGCGAAGTAGTATGGGTATTGTGCATAAAATCATGTTTTATAAATCGACTATCACGTCAAAGATTGTCACCTCTCAGCTCACTCGCCCTTTCCCTCCTCGGATACCTCACTCACGTGGCAGATAATCTGCAAGTTTCTGCCGCAATACTCGCTTGATGTGCGCAGCCCTCAGTGACGAACATGCAACTGAAATGCGGAGTGACTGAAGATCGTTGATTATCCATCGATCAGCTTAAATCATCACGATGTATAATAGAAGGAAGAGGTACACGTATCGATAGAACTAAATAAAACAAATTTCGGAAGTGTTTGGGGTTTGCGTTTCAGAAAATCATTATAGTCTCGGAACACGTGAAAACAATGATAATGAATACAACTTTAATGACGAACCTCCTTTATTTTTTTATCACGAGCATCGCGAGTCGTTTGCGGGGTATTACCCCGAAATGTAAATTTCATTTCGTAAATGCAAATTTTGGAAAAAAATATTTAGAAAAAAATTATAGAAATTTATTTTTTGGAAAGGCAAGAAATGGAAAATAAATTTCAGAATTTCCATTTTGGAAATGCACGTTTTGGAAATTTTTCCATGGCCGGTAGTACTGTAGCCGAGGGGAAAACTACCGTAACCTATGGAGCATTTTCGTCATTTATCAGCAATTTCGAAACATAGTATTATTTTCCTTTATAATATTGATATTGTAATTAACAAAACTAATAATTAAAGAAAGAATATATACAAAATAATGGAAAATCAATGTTTGAATTTAATCGTTCTATTTCGCGGTTCTCTCGATGCAGCGAAAAGTACCGTAACCAGTGGAAAAATTTCCAAAATGGGTCTTTCCAAAAATTTTTTTCCAATTTATTTTTTTCCACAATTGTTTTTCCAAAAAGTAAATTTCCAGATATTTTTTTCTAAATTTTGTTTTTACGAAAAATTCCTTTACAAAATGAAATTTCCAAAATAAATTTTACAAATCGGGGTAGTACCGTTTGCGGACTTCATGGCATCGTGAATTTACCACACACTTCATGGCATCGTGAATTTACCACACCGCATCTGCGAGGTGCATGAAAATCAGAGGAAGACATCGAAATTGAAAGCGAGTATTTGAAAGGAGGACCAACATGTGTATGGTACTCTTGTAAGCGGAAAATAGAACAATAGGGGTTGGACACAAAACCTAATGTTCAAAAAGAAATCAGAAAAAAAACCGAATCACAGCGTTTAGGCAAAATGCTAAGGCAATAATTAATCCATTGCATGGCAGGGTAATTTATCAAAAAAATTAACAAACTCACAATTGAACATTCCCTCTCCACTCTCCCCCTTCGTCATCATTATTTTTTTATTTCATCACTCATCGCCGGTAATGAATGATGCATCGGCGGAGAGTGAACAACGACGCCCGACGGATAACACTAACATCCATTATGAGGAGTACGAGAAGTATACTGATCACGGTAATTAGTTCGAACCTCTTTCAAATGGTAAATCGCTTTGCAGGTACTTCACAGAACCTCCCAATGTCGGCTATTAGCGTCCTAACACATATTATTCTTTGTTTTATTTATACATCAACCTTAGTGCGATCAATCCGTTTGAGAGCACATGAAAATAGCACAATATTGAAACACAGAACACTGAGGAGGAAAATAATGAAAATTGGACACCGCTTTTGCGAAAAAAACAGGATGTCATTCGTGAACATCGGTGACGGTATGGACTGCAGCTGCTGAGAATGGCGCATTGGCTGTTAGAGTGAAGTGGCCTTTTGCATATATATACTCTCAGTTTAACGGTCACGCGACACTTCCTGTATACAAAAGGAAGCCATACAACTCGACTACAACTTGCTTTTTTTTCGAATTTATATTTCTTTATTTTTCTCACCGTGACCCAAATGTGCTAAATTCGACTGGCAAAAGTGCATGCGTTTAAAAACCCATGCATCTTTAATGTTCCTCAGATCTCATGAATTCGCGAGATACGGTACTATAATGCACGAGATGTAAAAATGTGATTTATGTGAATAACTTTTCCTCCGACCGTACATTGAATATCGAGCAGCAGAGGCTGCGACAGCCACGCCATAGATGTCAAGAGCATGGACGAGGTGCAACTGCTGCAGGGAGTTCATCATTGAAGTATTGTTTAATTAAGAAAGACGGCATTCAGCCCATCAACTACCCAAAGTTCATGGATATTGAGAAATCTCTACAACTTCAATTCAACAAGCGCCATCACTTACGCTTTCTCACTTTTTGTTGCAGCTTGTTGGCGATTCATAATCAATAATCATCATTTAGAATGTTCTGACTCAAAAAGATCGATTGTGATCAACATGCAGCCTCCTCGAATACTACAGTATCGTCTTCATATTGCATCGTATCGTTCGCTGCCTCTCTCCGGTAGTATTTCGAATATTAAGATCACCTGCCAGTCTCATGTTCCGCTCGTGTTACAATAAGAGTTCGCTTCAGCAGCTGACTATTTCTTGCATCAAACAGTAGAAAACACTCTTCAAATCTTCAAGCCGTTCGCTTCGTTCTCGTCGTTACACGTGAACTTTCCATCACAGGATCAGAATGTCCTACAACCAATAGAGTTACGATTACGGTAATGTAGGAGGAGGATACGGTAGTTTGGAGTGATCTGCTGGTCATGGGCATGTAATACTAGTAATCGACAACCTTCACTATATTTCGTTCGCAGAAACTGATTTCCTCGGATAAGGTGAAGATTCATTAGCCTATAGCCGCAACATTACACCTTCGGTGGCAATCGGTCGAGAATGGACAATTCTTCAAAACTTGTATATTCTAGATTTTCTTGACCACAGTGTCTACACATATTCTCAGAAGATCTCGGTGTTGACCTCAATCAGTCGTATCCGGTGCTGCTTCAAAATCCAGTCCCATGCTGTACGACCAGATCAAAATTGATATTGATTAGGGAGAGGATGACATCAATATATTCAAATTTTCTTCAGTGGCGAGCTGTCGTCCATTGTTGGGCCACTTAATCAATTTGTATGTATCACACCGCTGAAACATCACTTTTCCAATAATAAGTTTCCAACATAATTATAGTTGTTTTAATGCAACATTTATCTAACATTATTATCACATTACTTTAGAGTTCAGCGATCAAAAATAATTAATCTTCGTTCATCCTACTTCTTCTTCATGAAAAAGCTCATTCACATATATGCTACTAGTGAAACTTCATTCACTCTGCTGTTAAAAATGTTTATTCAAAAATTAGCTTTTATTCGGGTTCGGTTTTGTAATTTGTCAAAATCAAATATTCTAATTCTAATTACATCTTAATCAATATCGCAAGTACCGTGCAATTTGACACAATTTTTGTAGTTTGGTTTTGTAATTTGTCAAAATCAAATATTCGTTACAGCTGATGAGAGTTTTTCATTGGCTGCAAGGAGTAAATCATCTGAATATTGGTCGTAGATAATTACAGTTACCTAAAACTATCCAGAGGCGCAAGAAAACTATATATCGTCAACCCGCCAATCACAAGGACTCTCAATTACTTACTTGCTCTTTCCGTCTACAGGATAAGGAAATTCACACACACTGCAACGTTATTTTGAAATCCAAAATCGTGTGATCATCACCTCAATCTGTTCCCACACAAGTAATTAATTTTAAAGGCAATGAATCTTCATATAATCAAAAACGCGAATTCGGGAGATAATGTATACATACAATGCAACATTTAACCAACAAGAAGGGTAACTCGAAACAAATAATGAAATACATACCTATTTTTGAGCTTTACAGCTTCCTGCAGCTGCCATTATCTTAACCGTTCCCTCACAATAATGAATGAGTTAGAGTGAAGAAGACACGATTTAATTACTGATTGGTTCACTGCCTCTGAATTTGAGCCTTCAATGAAACACACGTGAGCTGTTGCCTGAAATTATTCCGAATCCATATTACATCCCACCGTTTTTTCTTCTCTCCCACCCCTTCCCCTGCCGCATGCTGTTCAGTGGCAGCATAAAATCGTCCCCAAGTTATCATGATTGAAACACAACATGCTATCATTACTGTGTACCTGTAAGTGGTAATTAATTGTTTTTGATTAACACATCAATCCGATGAAAATGTGTCCCGTAACTTTAATGCCACAATATTGACATAAGTCACACCTTTTTGGCACGCCGGATAATTGTATGACATCAAGAAGTATAATAATAATTCATGATCTATACCGTCGAAATCGAGTAATCTACCATAAGATGAGATAGTGCCGACACATCATCTCACATCCTGCCTGCTCAACATGCGCATCGAGACATCCTTGCACTTGGCCGTCACATCCTTATCGATCGGTGATGCAATGTAAACGAATGATGTAATTATAATGAACTTCACTCTCTTTCTTGATCTCTTTCTTAAATGTTTATTTGTTTTAGAATCGAATACGAACCTACGATTAGTCAAGAAAACTATTTCAGATGAATGGATTCAAAACAAGAAAGTTATTCCAAGACCGAAGAACTTTATGCAACATGAATGACACCCGTCTGCACACTTTTGAAGATCTGCTCCAGTATGCAAAGTACAGTAAAATAAGAGAAACCAATTAAAAATAAAAAAGCTCAATCGCTTAACTAAACAAATAACTAAATTTGGAATATTAATTCAGTATTAAAATTATTGTTTTCTTCAGCTCTTCCATCCCACCATTTCCTTTCAGGAGCACTTGCATTTAGGGGAATAGTGAAACACAAACTATTTTCTTAAAGTATTTTGAATGGGCATTCTTATAGTAGACTTGCATCGGATCAACCTTGAAACTGCTCGATTAGATATGCACGAATTTCATAGTTCTGAGTTCATGAATCTTGCAGAATTTGTGTCTTGGAGCTCCGCATTTCTGATGAAAGAGCTAATGGTCTTAAATTTATCAGAAGTGGAAGAGCATGCCATATGAATGCTACCATTAAATACTTATGGAGATTCAGCATTCCATTCAGAAGCCACATTTGTAATAATCTAAAAATCGAAATTTTATGACCGGTTTCGCTCATTTTAACTACATTCGGTCTTCGAGAGAGTCTGAAATTCCGTGTTCAAGTGTTTATCGGAAACATTGACCCTTACTTACTGACTTCACAAAAATACTTCGTTTGTATCACATTCGTTTTGCCTAAGCGGCAGCTTGAACACACCTCTCAAAACCCGGTCAATTAGTCACTTTTTCGAAAAATATATTTTACTGCCGAACGAATTGGAATTGATTAACATAAAACAAATAATTTATGTGCACCTATTGTCACTCAAATAATGCCAAAGTGGCCCTGAACAGAAGTGAACCACAAGCGAGTAAACTATAGAAAAGTGTTAGAGCGAAACTTATGAATCAACCTAATAGAAAGTGAAATCGACTGAGAATGGAAAGAATACGAGAATCAACGATAATATTTTTATTAAAAAATAACAAACGTTCAACCATCGTTGTTTCGCGTTATCTCGGGTCTTAACCAAAGTACTGAAACCTCAACCAACCTTTTGTAAATTTCTGCGTTTCTTCTACCTCGTTCATAGTTTTTTGCTCGGAGCCCTCAAATTTATTAATGGCTCAGCCGATCACTTCTACATCGCACTAAAATGTAGTAGGAGTGAGAAGCACGTGGATCTTTCGTGTCTTAGGCAAAACAATAATTGGCTACGTGTGATGGCCCGTTGTTGCCGTATGCAGTATACTTAATGTCCACTGTTGTATTAGGGTGTCCCAAAAGTTCGTGGAATTTTTTCTGATTATATTTTCTCGCGAAGTAAAAGTCAAGAAAACTAATTATCGTTCATATCTATTATAGCTGGATATGCAATATTTTTTGCATAGGTTATTTCATTAAATGATTACCAAGTGATGATGAAATAGTCCAACATTTGCGTTTTTAGGACCATGTTTTCAAAAAAATATAATTTTCTTTTCTTTTAAGTTTCAAAACTCTAGTTAATTGTGAATATACCCTAGAAAAAAAATACACTAATCTGGAAGCTTCGCTACAGTATACATAACAAACATTTGACGGATATTTTTCGGCTCTAGTGAAAAGACGGTAAATTGGGGTACAGTAGCGCCGGAAAGTATTCATACGATTTGATTTTTTCATATAATTTTTTCTGCCGTTGACTTAGCAAGTTAGATGTTGCAGCACTATCTATCAAACCCATCGAGGAATACGATGCACATATTGCGTCATCACGTGCATCATAACTGATTGCGTAGTTATGACGCAATCGAATTTCACTTTTTCAAACAGGCGTTATTCTTATACAGAATTTGTCCAGCTTGCCAAACTTTCGGATGTTGGAGATAGGACCGAGATCTATCCAGAGTAAAAATTTGAAGTTGCTTCTCGGTCGCACATTGGCTGCAACCTTGCTGCAAAATCGATGTCAAAAATTGAGATATCCACTCATTGTCAAGCTAGAGACTGGTTCAAGACATCAAAATGATCGGCATCATGAGTTCAGCTGATTCAGAGAATACGAGAACAATATCTCAACAATTGCCCTCAGGGCATGAAAAAATCACTTTTTGGAGATTCATAACTTTTTTTAGAGTGTTTGATATCTTTCCTACCCTCGGCGATCGTTTTCCGGAGGAGCGCCGTGGTCCTGAATGCATGACCCTTTGAAAACAAGTTTGTGGGAAAGTTAAAGAAAACAATTGTTCTTGTGTGTGCATGTTCAACACGATATGAAGAACTGAATCCCAACTTTTTGAAATATTTTAATAACTTTGGGCACAGTTGGAGGGAGGGTGCGGACGAAAATAGCGGGTCGGAGACTCGAGAGTGCCTCCGAAAAACGATCGCCGTGGATAGGAAAGATATCCAAACACTCTAAAAAGTTGGGATTCATATATATAAGACATTATGAACATGCTTAAGGAAAAATCAGATTTTAAACAGTTTTTCCGAAAAGTTATGAATCTCCAAAAAGTGGTCATGTGAAAAAGTGATTTTTTCATGTCCTGAGGGCAATTGTTGAGATATTGTTCTCATATTCTCAGGATCATCTGGACTCATGATGCCGATCATCTTGATGTCTTGAACCAGTCTCTAGCTTGACAATGAGTCGATATCTCAATTTTTGACATCGATTTTGCAGCAAGGTTGCAGCCAATGTGCGACCAGAAGCAACTTCAAATTTTTACTCTGGATAGATCTCGGTCATATCTCCAACATCCGAAAGTTTGGCAAGCTGGACAAATTTTGTATAAGAATAACGCCTGTTTGAAAAAGTGAAATTCGATTGCGTCATAACTACGCAATCAGTTATGATGCACGTGATGACGCAATATGTGCATCGTATTCCTCGATGGGTTTGATAGATAGTGCTACAACATCTAACTTGCTAAGTCAACGGCAGAAAAAGTTATATGAAAAAATCAAATCGTATGAATACTTTCCGGCGCTACTGTAAATATTATAATAATTTGCATTTACAGAATAAAGGGGAGTGCCAGGGGGCACATCATCTTCATTCGGAGCAGCGTGAAAGGTGCGTATGATAGTGATAACATAGTAATTAAAATATTTAGTAACAAAAATCGAAGAGAAATGTGCATCAAAAAGTAAATTAAACAGGTGTTTGAGATTTCACACGTGGCATACTGTATACACTTTTTGCGAATTAAAACTGCAGATATGCAGATAAATATTTTATAATAATGCTCCTCCTTGAAAAATTTGCATTTTTATGCCGTTGTCCTTCATATGCAGATGCAATGAAAGCGAGGTTTGCAGCACGGGAGCAGCGAAGGGAGCGAGGAAAAATATCCATAATTATTGGACGCAGAAATGATCGAACACCGTTTTTGTAGTAATCGTGTGCCGAACAGCGATTGCATGCGATGGTGATTCAATTTTTTACTGGCAGTTTCTGCATTTTTTGTAATAAGAAAGATTAAAAAATCAAGTAATCAGCGTTATCTCGAGCTTTCATGATACTGATGAAACTTTAAAATCTTGGATAACTAATAATTATCAAGAAGTTCCGTTATCTTGAAACTACTAATAATTTACATATTTGCGGTAGCCTATCAATTGTGTGCTGGACATGAACATTCCGTAGAAATAGGGCGAATGGGGTTTCAGCATATCCATATGTCATGTTCCTGCTTTCGGTAAATGCAAATTTGTATTCTCATCATCGCGCAATCACAGTTACATGCCCAGACTATCTGCAGTCGGTAGCGCGGCAGCGGGACGGAGTCTGAAGCTGCGGCAGCATCCATTGAAGAGGTAAGGAGTGAATATGACAAGAAAATCGATCAGCGACATTTCTTTCACAACAGGTGAGGGGGGGGGGCGGGGATTTTTTATACACTTCGCTATCATTTTTTTTCGGTCTACGAATCGCTGTAAAAATTGTGAAAGGCGTATCTGTCTCATTGTTTTTATGTTTATTTTCAGCAATTGCCACCAAGCTCTCATTGCTATTGCGCAAGAGGACAGTGATATAAGGTGATGATGAAACGCAAGTTTGCTGAGTATTCAACTCTGCATTCAACTCTGGAACAGTGAAAATGCAGTTTCTTTTTAAACCAATGGGCGATCGGCGAAGAGAAAGTGTTAGAAACTGCTATACCCCATCACTATTTCGAAACTGAACGCGAGTCTTCTTTGAGTCTATTAATCTGTTGTTGAAATTTGAGTTCATTTGATTTGTTCCCTAATATCATTTGGAATCAATTCTATACCCAGTCAGTCCCAGTTTTCTAAAGCGGTAGGTCATAACTCAGTTCAACATGCAAATTTCGAGAAATGAAGTAGATAGGCGTTCTCCTCGCCCTCACTTTGGTCAGTCCTAATGTTTGTAACGAAATCTGCGATCCAAAAAAATTGTCGCATCGGTCCCTGCATTTTTACAAAAGATCCGTGATATAGCATTTTTAACGGCGAGAGAGCTGAAGGAATATTCCACATGGATCTCCGAGAGCTGCGTCACGGCTACCGTACTCTAAAGTGAAGTGTGGGCACTGAGGGCGAGTGAGAAAGAACGGCTGAGTGTTATCCAAAGAAATATGGAGAGGAAGATGTTGGGAGTCACGCTGAAAGATGGCTGGATGAAAGAATGCGTGCGCGGGATCACGAAGCTGAAGGATTGGATCTGAAAAGGAAAGCGCGCTGGGCCCTCAAGGTCAGGAGAATGGGACTAGATCAGTGGAGCCGTGCCACTACGGTGTGGACGCCATACAATAGGAAGCGCCCCCTGGAAGCCTCATATACGATGGAGAGATGATTTGACCCGAGCTATTGGCAAACACTGGTGGAATGCAACTTATGAAGAATACCGCCCCATCATCATCAGAGCACCTATTTTCCATGATAAATTGATTGATTGATTGATTGATTGATTAGTCATCAGGAATTCTCGACGAGCCACGCAACGTCGAGTAAACATTTCACGTGGAGCCTCCCCACATTATGTTTATTCAAAATCTTCGCGCGAACCATTCACAAAGTGCTGAACAAATGATATGCTTTGATAAGCAGTCTCGAAAATATTGAAAAATTTTACGCCTGTTACGAATAGAGGCTCTGAAAATCTTTCAATCCTTCATTCACTTGCAGTTAGTGATGGTCGTAAGATCCGAATTACAGGCGAAAGATGAAGAGGATTTAGCCGTGCCTGCTGTTACCTGCACAACGAACTGCTCCCAAATTCAGACTTCAATCGGAAAAGACAGTGATGTGACCGGATTTATGTTTCACTCATGCAATAACTAATCTGCCTGCAAATAACAACTAATGACATGTAGCTTGTCAGTGATAAAAAAATTACTATGAGAACAGACGAATCAATCTTAAGCTAATTTTAGATGTTGATTAGTTAATAGCAGTAACTAAAAGTATCTCTACCACACCAGAGATGCGGTGTCGGGTCTGACGAATGCAAAGGAGCCGCACGAGTCGTTGCTGTGGATGAATGAAGCCCGCCGAAGTGGCTTAAAGCGATCACACATTTGTATAATCAAATCTTACGTTAATAATTCTGGTTTATTCTTTGACGATCTGTTATTTCCATTCCAAACCTAACGAGAAAAAAGTAAAATAAATGCAAATTCAAAATAATGCATTTCTTGGATGGACAACACCAGCTGGTCTGATGCAACACATTTAGTATATCTCCTACCCCTTCCTAAATAAATTTGATTTGTATTCAGCATTGTAGCGAAAATTAAAAACCATTCATCTCACATGCAATGAATATGCAGTTGTGCAATCTCTCGTCGTCCTCTTCGCTCATCTACGCAATCGTCTTCCTTTCTCAGTGGTCGCTGATGCTACAATAAACATTCAAAACTGAGCAATGTCCATAAAGGTATTGTAGATGGGCTGCTTTTTACAAGGCTTCTCCAGCGCCCAAATAATTAAAGGGTATACGGTTTATAGTTACCGTTTCAACTCCGCGAGTAGCTCTTCTTCTGAATGCACTCATTCCTCGCCCACAGACTCCGCCCCATCTGTTGAATCATATCCTTCGGCAGCAATCACACAGCATAGTAATGCCCAGGATATGTTACAATTTCAATTTTTTTTAAATTTTATGGAACATCGCCTTTCGAAGATTATTGAATGTCTAATGCATCGCTCAAGAATCTACTATCCGTGAAACATCAGTGTCACAATCGAATAATATGTTCTCAAAACATTCAATTCTCCTAAAACGATGCACTGTTTCCTGCTGGTGCTGCAACGGCGCTGGTCGATAGACACGAGGCAGGAACCGATGATGAGGATTAGAATATAAAGCAATATTATGGTTGCGATTGAAGCGTATGCTCCCTAAATAGTAGAGCTTGCTTTAGAGAAGAATCATGCCTGTAAAGTGGTCGGAGTCTACTGTGCTACTCATTTCACATTTTCCACTCTATTCCCTAAAATGGCGATTTTGGCTCGATTGTTTCATGAGAGACGTGATATCTTCATGTGAGCATACGAAGATCTAACCATTCTGAACGACATGGCAGTGATCATTGTAATTTCTTCATAGACCCTATTTCATATAATAAATATATTACCTGCCGTAGGACCTAAATGATAGTTCAAAGATCATCCCAATTATCTGCGAGTAGCAGCAGCGTCGTTGCCTATATTATTGTGTTTTGTATAGCACAACCCTACTTGTCATCGCAAGTTTTCGAGAGCGTCTGCATTTAGGCCAACTTTGAAACACAGAACAATTTGGGGAAAAGATAGAAATAAGTATACCCCCGCGACAAGGGGGTGTGGAGATCGAGGATATCGACAACGGGCTGATCTGCTGAAAACGGTGCTTCGGCGGCAACGATTCAATTATCAGAATTTTGGTGTACGGATGTAATCATAAATTATAAGGCCAGTTTTTCATGGAAGCTTGATTCACACTATATTTTCGCCCTCCCGGAAGCGTAATCAGGGCTTATCGATAGCCCAATCATGATAGACAATACAAGAAAATGTATGAAAATGAGGCATAAAAATCAATAGAGTTGGCCATAAGTCCAATAATTAATATTCCATTTTTTAGTAATTTCTGGTCCCCAAGTTATTCTGGGTCCCCAAGTGTGTGGCGAGCGGTTGAGTGCGAGTTCGTCTCTCCGTCTCCGATTCCTCCCGCCCGGATTCCCTCTCCCAGACGCGTTTGGCACGCGGGAGTTGTACGCCACCTTGATGAGTCGCCATCTCGGGACCATCAATGCCAGGACGCTCGCGACCAAGGACAAGCAAACCGAGTTGGAGCTCGCCCTCGACAAGATCAAATGGGACGTGCTTGCAGTGCAGGAGTCTAGGATTGTGGGTTGTGCTTCATTCAACCTTCAGTCTTCAGGCACTGTAGTGTTCCATTCTGGCGGGCCCACTGCTTCCCATGGCGTGGCTTTCCTACTCCGACCGCACCTTGCGCGCGGAGCCGTGTTCAATGGTCTCTCCCCCCGCTTGGCCACTCTCTCCCTCTCAGACCTGCGGCTCTTTCTGGTCTGCGCCTACGCCCCAACCTCTTCCTACGACGATCAGGCGTACGAGGACTTCATGGACCAGATTGAGACTGCCCTGAAGAGTGCCCCGAGAGGCCACATGCCCATACTGGTCGGCGACTTCAACTGTCGAGTGGCGAGAGAACCTGGCAATGAAACATATGTCGGTAATTTCGCGTCCTCGACTCCGAACTCACGCGGACGGACCTTCATTGAAGTCTGTGTGAGGAACAGGATCAGGCTATGGAACACATTCCCCAAGAGACGGCTCAGACGGATCTGGACCTGGCGCTCCCCCAACGGCTCCACATTCAATCAAATTGACTACGTTGCAGCGCCCACCACAGCGAGAGTAGTCAATTGTGGAGTCGTTGGAAGATTCGAGTTCAACTCGGATCATCGCCTCGTCCGTCTATATCTCTCTCTCCCCGACAAGGTCAGGCAGAAAAGATGCAGAGAGCGGCTAGATTTTGATCGCACCGCTTTTACAGCCAACGCAAACCTCCTTGCGTCACTGCCCCTTGGTCGCCCCAACACTGCCGCCGATGCCTACTACAAGATCAAGACTTTCACTGAGACCGCGGCAGTCAACTGTTGGAGGAAGCGCCACTCTCCACCCTGGATCTCGGCCGCAACGAAGAACCTTCTTGCCACGCGACATCAATTGCAATCCAACTCGCAAGGAACTGTCGCCTATTCCGTCGCATGCAAAGCAGCTCGTGCGAGTCTCATAGCAGACATTAGGAGACGAAAGGAGGAACAAGCACGGCAAGCAGCAAAAATGGGAAGGAGTATTGTGAAGTGTATGCTGTCCCTTCAGTCGTCGAAGCAGCGTCTTCTCGTTCCCGACACTGTCTCTGGTGCACTCTCTCAATCAGCAACCAAGACAGCAAGACCTTCTACGATGGCCTCTACACCCCAGGAATACAGCTTCCTCTCATTGTGCCCCCGCTCTAGACCCATTGCCGCCCTTCCAATCCGATGAGATCAGGCATGCGATGTCTCCCCTGAAATGCGGTCACTCCCCTGGTTCGGATGGGATTCTCCCTGAGATGCTCTTCCACTCCAGAGATCACTTGGCCCAAGACATTGCTGATCTGCTCAATCGACTGGTTGCCGGAGACGCAGTTCCAAGCAACCTGACAGAAGCAATCGTCTCATTGTTGCACAAGAAAGGAGACCCAAAGAACATCGGCAATTTCCGCCCCATTTCGCTGCTCACCGTCACTCTCAAGACGATGACACGGGTGATACTGAGAAGATTCGAAGAAGTGCTGGAAGAGAATGAATCGTCGACCCAAACTGGTTTTCGCCGCGGATTCAGCACCCTCGACAACCTGCATACAATCAAGCAGGTAGCAGAAAGAGCACACGAGTACGGTATCCCTGTTTACATCGCGTTTGTCGACTTCCGCAAGGCCTTCGACTGCGTTGAATGGAGTGCCTGCTGGAACGCCCTCTTCTCCTTCGGAGCCCATCCCAACCTCGTCAACCTCCTACATCATCTTTATGAGTCCTCGTCTACACTCATTAGAGTTAACGACGAGCTCGTTCCAGTGACTGTGAAAAGAGGTGTCAGACAAGGAGATACTCTCTCCCCTCGCCTCTTGAACGCAGTTTTACGCTTAGCCATGAACGACATTGACTGGGAGAACGACGGGATTCGAATAGACGGAAGAAATCTTTGCCACCTGGAATACGCTGACGATGTGGCTCTCGTTGCAAAATCTCGCCCGGAATTGGAAAGAATGCTGAAGAAACTGATGGACGCTTGCAGTAGAGTTGGTCTCGAGGTGAATGCAACAAAGACCAACCTACTTACCTCATGCAGTTCTACCTGCAATTCAATCGTCATCAATAACATGCGATTTGATTTCGTCGAAAGTGCAACCTATCTCGGAGGTAGAATCAGTCTTCCCCTAGATCATTCCGACGAGATTGAGCATCGGATTTGGTTAGGCTGGTATGCATGGAGCAAGTTATCTCATCTTCTATCGTCATGTCTTCTTCCCATGAAGATTAGGAGACGGCTCTTCGAAAGCTGCGTAACAAGTACTGTACTCTACGGATGCGAAGTTTGGGCGCTGCGATCGAGCGAAAAGGAGCGTTTGAGTGTGACTCAGCGGAAGATGGAACGTAAGCTGCTGGGAATTACGCTGAGAGATCGTTGGAGGAATGAGCGTATTCGGGATATTACGAAGCTGCGAGACTGGATACAGGAAGGACTGAAACGAAAAGCGCGCTGGGCTCTCAAGATTAGGCAAAAGGATCTGAATGAGTGGTCTCGCGCAACTACAGTCTGGACGCCGTACAACAGGAATCGTCCTCTTGGGAAGCCCCGGGCACGCTGGAGAGACGACCTATCCCGAGCTATTGGCAGACACTGGTGGAGTGCACCCTATGAAGAATATCGGCACATCCTCATCTGAGCATCTAATGCCTGATTTGATAAATGATTGATTGATTGATTGATTGATTGACTGATTTTTAGTAATCGAGCCAACCGCAAAATGTATGTAAATCTTTGCCGAATCTCGGGAATTCAAGAGATCTGTGAAGCATCAATCCAAAACGACTTGTCCCTAACAAAGCGCATTTACTTTTGCTTTAAAAAATCATTTGCACATGTCCAACTTGGATAAATAAGTAGAAGTGATAGGTCAAATAGTGATTCTCTTTCAGATGTGACGGCCGCGAGACGTAGGCAGCAACTTGCGGCACTCAAGATGCGGAGCGAATGAGCAGAAGGAGGAACGAGAGAGGTGATATTCAGTCGGATTATCAATTTGCAATTTATGTATTTAATAACTAATTTTTCGAATCTCGTTGACGAGAACCGCTTCAACTATTTCGTTTACGTGTGATAACCCCCTTTTTCTTTGTTTCACTTTTCCGGCAAATGCCAATGGTGTTGGCTGGAACTGATACAGCAATCGCTCCAGTAGAAAATTTGGGGGTACGACATTTCCGCAACGGAGCGCCGTTCGCTTGAGAGGTGGCGTAGCAACTTGAGAGTTGTTTCATTGTTGTCAGTATGTGCTCCCATACCTTTGCATATACAATTCTTATTTCCAGGCGAACATGAGTTTCAACGTATAGGGGTTCATGGAAACTCCTAAACCACGAACAAAAAAAATACAAACTGAAAATAAAATAAAAATACAACCTGAAAGTCAACATTATATATAGAAAATTTCTTAACATGTAGAGATACTTTTGATATTGATGTTTCCTAAACCCATACGTTGATTTGGAGTAAAACTCAATATCACCTAGATACAAAATGTATATATTTTTATGTATGGGAGCACATACTGGCAACAATGAAATAACTCCCAAGTTGCTACGCCAGCTCTCAAGCGATTCATATGGATGGAAACATTGTTGGTAAACTTTCCTTACATCAGTTTCGCTCTTGAAAAAAATCACACTCATTCTCGCTCTCGATCAGTGAGCCTCGATATCGCACTGCATAGGCGTGGTTGGTTGCACAGCCTGTGCGGATTCTGCAGCAGTGACGACACCCGAGAGTGAATGGCAATGCCTAGGCATGTGGAAATGCTGGATAGCGTGATGGAGGCTTCAGCAGATCCATAAATTCAGAAACAATCTTGGTACGTAGTCGTCAGGATTTCCAGGTGATAAAAATCACATTATCATAACCATCCAGCGTCACAACCATTTGCACTCAATGTTTCATTTCTGGGGTTTTGTCGGTCGTGCGGCAGGAGGGCGGAGTCTGCTGAAGCAGCGGTTATCATCGAGAGGGAAGGAGGTGAGCGAGGAGTTCACAGTTCCGAGTTGTTAGTTTTCATACTAAATAAACGAATTGGACGGGAAAAATACCAAAATGAATGAAGTGTCAGCTATGAATTAAATGTGGATCGTGATAAATGACAGTACATACCCAGACTGATAAAAAAAATAATTCTCAAGTGAATAGAGCACATTTCTGAGCATGAAAAATAGGCAAAAGAGCCACGGAAACGAGCATTTTTCAGAATTAAAAAAAATAGCTCAAGGAGGAACAATGTTTCAGTAGTGTGATATTAGTGTGATAGTAGTGTGATACGTATGGATTGCTTGAACCGACAATTCGGGAGGGTGACAATACGAAAACCGACAAAACGGTAACAATTCACAGCTCCCTCGGGATTTGACCTAGGGACGCGTGAGTTGTTGTATTGCTACCAGTATGCGCTCCACTACATTTGTACACATACGTCTTCTTACCAGGCGATCATGAGTTTCACTCCAAATCAACGATCCGGGGGTCATGGTTTATGCGTTTCCATGACCCCCTATACGTTGAAACTCAATATCGCCTGGTAACAAGACTTATGTATGCAAATGTAGTGGAGCGCATACTGGTAAGAATGAAACAACTCACACGTCCCTAGGTCAAATCCTGAGGGGCCTGTGAATTGTTTCCGTTTTGTCGGTTTTCGTTTTGTCACCCCCCCCCCCCCCCGACAACTCACGCCATTTTCTTGGTCTATAAAAATCGTTATTTATATCATCATCACCTCCTTCCACTGTCGTACTATTGCAGTATTTTGGTTATGCTACAGGGGGACGCAGCATCAGTCGCAGATCCGATGGGCTTGATCCGCTCTAAGATGGGTTTCATTAGCCGTTTGACATTTTAAGTAAGTGATTTTCTCCGTATCCTCCTTAAAAAAACAACATAAACATCAGCATCCTTGCTCTCTCTCTGATTGCAGGAGTATGGTCAATCATGCAGTAGAGGGAAATAGAGTCAGCGACAGAAGATACCGCCGAGAGTGAAAGCTGCGATTGAGAAGGAAGGTTAGAGCATGATAGCATGTTAAATGCCGGTCGGAATCAACAGTTTGAAATTGCTTGAAGAATGTTCCAAGAAGCGGTCAATTTCTTACTGAAAAGAGCAGCTGTTAAACAATCATGGAGCCGCTCCATTGGAGTCCATTGGAGCGCCATAATAAGTGGTGAAATCATAGTTGCCCACCACTGGCGGCGGCTTGTCAGGCAGTGCGTAACCATGAACAGGGGGTCATGGTCCAAAATAGTGGTGGGGGTTGATGTTCGATCGACCTTAGGTACCACGCCCAACATCATCTACAGTAACTCTAATGTCATATGTCGGCTACAGTAACCCGATCTACAGTAATCCAGATACTGTAGGCACACCACATGGTAGCAAATGAGTCGATACTCGGCCGCTCAGGCATGGATGACCTTCGACAGGAATACCGTAACCGACATGCAGTAGTCTTGATACCGTAACCCGATCTACAGTATGCCAGATACGGTATGCACACCACATGTTTGCAAACACGTAGGTATTCGGCCGCACAGTCATGCATGGCCTTAGGCATGAATACCGTAATCCAACTACAGTATCATTGATACCGTAACCCTGGCTCACCACGAACTACGAACCACGAACTGACTTTATTTTAAAAATAGGCGCTAAAAATCCGTTCTTCGTTGCGTTAGGTAAAGTTCGGTAGGTCAACTTCAGTGCTCTGGGTCACATACATGATTTGATTACGTATTAGTATCGCGTTCACACTAAACATATTACGGATCGTAAATTCGTTATTTTATTAACAGTAATCTCTAAAAATGAAAGCTTCGCTACTTTCCCCTTATATATCACATTTTACGATATTAAATCACTAAGGATTAGAAACTGGTTTCGAAATTCGTTTTTTTAGGTTATGATGAAAAATTACCATTGGAATGAAGAAACTGACCTAATGAATGATCCACGGTGTTACCAGTATTATCACGAATCTATTGCATTACCAAATCATGTATGTGACCCAGAGCACTGAAGTTGACCTACCGAACCCGGGTACTGTAGCAAGGTTACGGTAACCCCACTTCACTTTTCCAAACTTCCCAAAGCTTGGCAAATGTCTTTGCCACCGACCGGACTCGAACCCACGCCATCATGTTTCCTAGACGAGTTCTTTAACCACACGGCTAAGATTATCTCCTTAGTAAAAGATAAATTTGGTCCCCTTTGTTATGGATATTTAATAACTAAAACTGCTACAATTGGTGAGCAGGCCCATTGCAGGAGTACCACAAGCGGACGTGCGTGTAATTTGTGCCTCGAACCGCCGTTGATATGAGTTCCTCTACATCGGAAAGATTGACAGGTAGGTCAAGAAAATAGCAGTGAAAATTTTCCTTTTCCAAAAGTCATTATCAATTGTTTCTGCATTGCTTCATTCGTCTTTGCAACATGTTAGAAAGTGTGTCCATTGCAAGGCATGTGCCGTGCCCAGAAACGGGAAATCCTTAGAATCAGAGTATTTCGATAAATATGGGGGTAAGAAATTAGATGTAGCGCCAATTCCTACATACTTGAATAGAAGTTTCGCTTATCCCACGGAGTCCCATCGACCAACTAAAATTATTTCCAGAAGATATGGCGCCAATAAATACGCCATTTGCAGCTCCGGTCACAATTGCCAATCGGAGAATGTACAAGTTCGGCAAAGAAAGGTCGGCAGTTTCGGAATTCTCTTACGCGCGCCGAAATGAGATGCTTTCTCTTCACATTTGCTGTGTTGCGTAAGTCATACAATATTATTTCAAAGATCTTTGATTTTACTTTCTAAGTAAGATAAATAATTTTAGCGAACATAGATACATAATTTTGCGATTGTAAATTGCAGACATTGTTCGAAGTTCGTGCCCAGCTGAATTTGAGCTTGCACAGAATGGCGAATGTAGAGGGAAAATTACCTCAATCAAAACTACCTGGAAGGATGGCGTGCACGAAGCTATCTCAAAATGCGCAGAGATTCATGGACAACCGATAATAATTCACAACTATGAAGTAAAGGTTCCTATGTTGTTTAATGACGGGAGTACGACAAAACCGCAATGACAATTGCGCAAAAGTATTTTTTTCAGCGACAATTGCTCAAATCTAAATATCTCAGCCCAGACTGATGGACAACTTCTTGGGTAGTATGACCTGATTACTAATAGTTGTTGCGTCATGTCCTGAGGGCTTTTAGTGACGTCACATTTATGAGTAACGTGACTTTTTCACGGACATGGTTCAAAATACGAAACAAAAATTATACAGGTTCTAATAAACTGTTCAATGTACAGTATCTAGCAAAAGTTTTCGTCACTTGTTTTATTAATTATATATCTTATGGCCAACGAATGACATCATTCTGATATTGAGGTGTGGTGTACCAAATCAATTGGAGATTATGCGAGAGAATCGGATGATTCTCTGACTCTATGTGTAGTGCAATTACGAGGGATGACGAAATAAATATGTATGTATTACTTAATTACACTACACGGTGGAAGTTACTAGAAAGGGTAGGGAAGGAGCAGTCTAGCGGGTGCTCGTCACTTGAATCAGCTCAAATGAGAGCGGAGGGTTGATAGCGGGCTGGTGGCTGATCGACAGGTAGTACCCCAAGTTGTAAATTTATTTTCAGAAATTCACATTTCAGAAAACAAGAAAATTTGAGAAAGAAAAATTTAGAAAGAAAAAGACTGAAAAAACTAATTTCGTAAATTCATTTTTAGAAATTTTTTTTCGTAAGCTACCGTAATCGCTGAATATTCGACACCTTCACTTTGGTCATTTAGTGTTAAATTATCATTTATAGTATTTTTTCTTGTTCGCGATTCATTGTCGTGCCCATCCATTAAATATCACACAAATTTTAAATAATGCGAATTTTATGTTTTTATGAACAGTTATATTTCCCGGCTACATTAATGGGCAATTTACGGCTTAAAATTTCCGAAAAAATGACTTTCTCAAAAAAGTTTTCGCAAACTGTTTTTTTTCAAAAAAATCTCAATTTGATTTTCTGAAATTTTTTTTCAAAAATGTATTATTCTGATAATTAAATTTCTTAAACGAAATTTCCCAAAATAAATTTACAATACGGGGTACTACCGACCGACAGGAAGGAAGGGAAGGGACCGTGAGGTCTCCTGACAGTGATGAAGCGATTGAACGTGTAAGTTACACGAGCAATCGGGAGGAAGCGTTGGAATAGTGCCCAGTCTCAACAGTGAGCTAAGGCACAGGCTGTATGCTATGTTCCCAGTGAGGAAATTACTGAAGCGGTTGCTCAACAAAGAAGCACAGAGAACCGAAGTAGTATAAGAAAAAAAGGAAAAGTCAACACGAAAAAAAGCTTGTCTAGAAACCGACATCTGAATTTCCGACCCTATTTTTACAGCAAGGTTGGATCAAAGGCGCGACCGAGCAGTAACCCCAAAATTAGTTTCTGAGTAGGCTTCGCACATGTCTCCAACCTCAGAAAGGTTGGCCAGCAGGAAAAAATCTATGTAAGAATAATGCCTGTTTGAAAAAGTACTGTTCGATTGCGTCATTAATACGCTTTGCGAGTTGACTTTGCGATTTCATCATACCTCAGTATCACGGTCATAATCTCTGATGGATTTGGTACACCATAGTTCTGTTTGAGAATGATGCCTTTCCTGGAAAAAAGTTATTAAAAAAATCAAAAGTCCGAAAACTTTCCGGCTGTACTGTTAACAGCATTCTGACTCAACAGAAAAGGGAGCTGAGTCGAACTGCAATCAGTATACTTGAAATCCTTCTGAAACATAAAATCTACCTCCGTAAATCGCCCTCTCGGTGAACGGAACTGACCAGACTGATTTGTGTTTCCCTCCAACTATGAGGCGCAAAAGTGCTCAGAATGATCAAATTGGGGGCATTGTTTTATGTTTCAGAGGATTCTCAAATATCAAAGAGCTTTCAAACAGCCTATTTGCAGTTTGGGTTTTCGCGGGAAAATTCAAAATATTAATCCCTTTGTCTATCCTTATTTGGATAGAACAATGGGGGTCAGAACGCTGTGTGTTGTTGCTTGCTACATAAACCCATCGATAAACTGTAGGCTATCATAACCCGATCGATAAAAATTGATTTTTTGGACCGTGATCGTCTAAAAAGTGACCACTTATTTCGATGACACTAATTAGCAGTATGGGCAGACTGTTCTAATTATTACCAATTAAGAGACATTCCACGAGAAAACGTACCAACCCACGGATGGCTTTTTTGCAACCCCCCTCAATATTTTTCTGGTGAAGTTCCCATACCAATTGCTGATATTTGGCCCAATATGAAGGGCTCTGATGCACTTTCCGAAAAACGCCAGACCATGCCTAACAAAATCGAAAATTTCAAATTTCTGAAAAGTAGGATATTATAGGTTTTTCAGGACTCCTTTACGACGAAAATAACGAAAAACATACTTTAAAGGAGTGCTCCGGGGAATGAATGTTAGGGAGTCCCACCACGAAAATTCTGCGCTCTCAATGGGAAACTGTAATGAATTTAGCCCGAAAAAGTGGCGAGTGTGAAGTACAGCAAGTGAAACATAAAAGAATCAGTCACGACCCTGCGCTATCAATGAACTTTGCGCGTATGTAAATAGCCTCAGAGTCATCTGTGAAACTTCGGACAAATTGATTTTTGATTTCTGATCGGATTAGTGGCCTCTACAATATCCACACTGTCACCATGGGTGGCTGAACATTCCCCGGAGCACCCCTTTAAAAGCGATCAGATGACGATAAAGTGTCGAAATCGTCGATTTTGGCCGTCCTGAAAAATTTATAATGCTCTTTGCAGAAGATAATACCATTTTCGGATTCTACGTGATAAAATACGTATAATTTACAAATTTCACGAAAATCCGGGTGTGTGCTCGGAAGTTATGGTTTCCAGAATAAGGCTCACTGAGGGCTAGCTATTTGAGCAAAACCATCACACTATCTCCAAATCTCTTTTGGGCATTGAATCTTATTTTTATATCGAATCAAACAATTTGAGACCCTGGTCAGGCAATTCGAAGTCTTAATTTTGAAATTTTCATTTTTCGAAAATCCGAATTTCGCTCAACTTCACAAATATCGATATTTTTCGCTATAATTTGGTTTTCAAATATCGGAAATGCCTTAGTTCACCAAATAATTATTCAGAATGCTTATATACATAGTTTTTGTGCATTTCTCGCTCAAATGAACACGATAATGATTTCAAATCTCGAGATAATTTGTTTTTCGTTATTTTCATCGAAAAAGAAAAACCTATAATATCCTGAAAAAAAAGTCCTGAAAAACCTATAATATCCTACTTTTCAGAAATTTGAAATTTTCGATTTTTTTGGGCCTGGTCTGGCATTTTTTGGAAAGTGCACCAGAGCCCTTCATATTGGGCCAAATGTCAGCACTTGGTATGGGAACTTCACCAGAAAAATATTGAGGGGGTTGCAAAAAAAGCCATCCGTCGACCCCTAATAAAAGGTACGTTTTCTCGTGGAATGTCTCTTAAGATGATACCAATCACGACGTTAAATTACGACACTATGCTGAGTTATTTCGTTTTGAGCAAATGTCTCTGACGGATTTGTTGTTCGTGCTTTTGTCGTCTTCGGCCATTTGTGCAAATGTCGTTTGTCGTATCACCTTAATGACTAACCGACAGTTTTACCTTTAAAAGCAATCTAAGATCTATTACTTACGGAAACGAGATGGAAAATATCGCTCATTTTTAGTGCCGAGTAGATGTAGCATCCGCCAATTAATTCAAATCTTTGAGGATCAAACCTACTGGAAGAGCCATGTTCCTCAGGTTGCAACCTCCAACTGCTCAGTGTTAGGTGGGTTTTCTTGTAATACTGAGATATTGTATAATTGTTTTGAAAATCACTATTCTATTCACGCAACTCGTCTTTTTGAGGAAGATGTTTATATATTTTTATTTGTTTTTATTTTTAAATCGCCCTCGTTTCAGATTATACACATTTAAGCACTTCACTATGGGGATGAAATAAGATTTGTCCATTTTACACCAATATTACTTCGTTATTCATTGATTTTTTGTATTATTAACAGATATTCCTGAATAATTGGAACGATTGCGTTCTGCGTCACTTCTATACCAAGTTCAAGCATGAGATCAAGAAGCCGGTCATGATTCTAGGAATTTCTCCCAAAGTTGTATGCGATGGTATCTTGCTCGAATTTGGTATATAAGTTTCACAGAACGCCATAAAGAATCATTAAGCGTTGGTAACTGCAATTTAGTAATTTTAAAATTGCATTTTGTCATATCATAAAATTAGATTTTCAGGTATCAATTATATTCAATGAGTACCAGTAGTGCGATAACATAATTTGTTGCTAGTGTGACAACATAATTTTTTGTGCGTTTTTCCGATTCGCAATTTGTGGGCATTGTTTATACACACGGCACCACTACCAAAGGACGCGCAAAGGGTACTTTACTTTCAACGTGAATATTGTGAAACATTATGTACACTTTCGTAGGAAAAATACTTATCTTCATTTGTAGCTGATCATTTTAAAAAATCCTAATTGAGTGTCCAAAAGCGATAGCATCGTTTGCCCTTCTACATATATCTCATATGACCGTACTTTGGGCGCTTACCATTTCAAGAGATCGTTATCATAAAATATTGCTCCTGGACAGGAAAAAAGCGGAGGTATGCGTTTTTCGTCTCAAACTTGCGGCAGCTGCAGCAACGAGGTGCGGTTTCGAAGCAACTTGAAAATTGTTTTCTGGGTAGTCCTACGACATATCTCAATACCCAAGAAATTTTACATGTTGCAAAGAAATAGAACTTTTCGAAAAAGTGGTGTGGGATTGCGTCATCATTACGCAAGAATAAGAAATTTGCATACGTTCGCAATAACAACAGATTGCTCCCCATTATATTTGCTAATCCAAGTTAAACTTTTATCTCAATACATGGAGTGGTTCAGAAAATATGACGAAACGAAAAAGCTGCCCAATACTTTCCGGCGATACTGTATATGTGGATATTGCTCCTACCTCCGCGGATGAGGCATTCGTTCGCTATAAGTTCAAGATTCAGTCCTCACATTTAAAAAAAGATGATATCAATTCTATAACCTCATTTCTCTATATATTTCCACTTTTTATTGATTTCTACTTACTCAACGTCGTTTGATCAAGTAGCCTGACGTATGATATAAAAGATGCTGGGCTCTATATATCAAAAACGCGTTTGATCTCTTCGCGAATTCTCAGCAGTATGTTTTGCCCATGTTGTGTGTGTGAACTTCGGCCTCCCGGACGAGGCTCCCAGTATAAGTTTACCAATATTTTTCAGCTTAATGAAATATATTTCAGGATTGCTATGTAACACCCAAACTTCCTCGTGGGAGTGGGCAGACGGTTCTCCGTTAAACTACCTACCACCTGATTTTAATCCGGGTATTGTGTGCTTTATAACACAATATATAATATATGTGTCGATTGTTGAAGTATTTACCCGACCTTGCGTGACGGGAGGGACTGCGGATATAGATTTCCACGGATTTTGGGGTTTTGGTAAGTGTCTTTGTTCTTTTGGTTGGTACAATTTTAGCACATTTTCGAATACCATAATCAGTGCTGTCCACGCCGCCGGCGACCTCGCTACCATGAACCCCTGGTCATTGATTTTTTGGCAGGTGGTGGGGCAACCTCAGTATTGCAAGACAAGTCCAAGCTGACATAACCTTCATCTTCTACAGTAACCCAACTTGTATTTGTCGGCTACCGTAACCCATACTACCGTAATCTGAGTACTGTACGCACACCAAAAAGTGGAAAACAATCGGGAGATGGCGGGCAAGGATCGGAAAACATTCACTGTCCTACAGTATTCTGGTTACAGTAATCCAAATACAGTACCCTCAATAGCTATCGTGAACTGACTTAATTTTGAAAATTGTATTTAACAATTAGTTCCTTGTTCCTACATCATCGGCTTCAACTGAACTTAAAAATTTGCATTACCGTAACCCAAACTACCGTAATCGGGATACGGTAGCCACACCAAACTGTGCAAATCAAGACACAAAATACATATTTGAAGCGGTACCGTATTCTGGTTACTGTAGTTTGTCAGGGGGTAATTAAAATTTACATTTCCAGTCGAAGTCGATTTCGAAGAAACAAAAAAAAATGGTTTTATAAAAAATATTTTAAAAAATCAGTCCATGATGGCAATGATAGGTAGCGAGGGTACTGTAGTCAGGTTACTGTAAGCATGCTACGGTACGACAATCGGGCTTTTTCACCCCTTACCCGCCGTTCGCGGACTATTTTTCCACATTTTTATGTGAGTACAGTACTCAGATTACGGTAGTTTGGGTCAAATATAAGTAGCCGACAAATATAAGTTGAGTCAATGTAGATGATGAAGGTTGTGGTACCTTGGGTTGATCTGTACTCACCAAGTTTTCCCCACCACCTGCCAAAAAAACCATGACCCTGGGTTCATGGTCGAGCACTACCTGGAGCAACCATGAATAGGGGGTCATGGTTTTTTTGGAGGGTGGTGGGGAAAACTTGGTGAAGATAGATCCACCCAAGGTACCACAACCTTCATCATCTACATTGACTCAACTTATATTTATCGGCTACCGTAACCCAAAGTACCGTAATCTGAGTACCGTACTCACACAAAAATGTGGAAAAATAGTCCGTGAACGGCGTGTAAGGGATGAAAAAGCCCGATTGTCGTACCGTAGCATGCTTACAGTGACCTGACTACAGTACCCTTGCTAGCTATCATTGCCATCATGGACTGATTTTTTAAATATTTTTATAAAAAAATAATGTTTTTTGTTTCTTCGAAATCGACTGGAAATGCAAATTTTAATTACCCTATGACAAACTACAGTAATCAGAATACGGTACCGCTTCAAATATGTATTTTTTTGTCTTGATTTGCACAGTTTGGTGTGGCTACCGTATCCCGATTACGGTAGTTTGGGTTACGGTAATGCAAATTTTTAAGTTCTGTTGAAGCCGATGATGTGGGAACAAGGAACTAATTGTTAAATACAATTTTCAAAATTAAGTCAGTTCACGATAGCTATTGAGGGTACTGTATTTGGGTTACTGTAACCAGAATACTGTAGGACATTGAATGTTTTCCGATCCTTGCACGCCATCTCCCGATTGTTTTTCTACTTTTTGGTGTGTGTACAGTACTCAGATTACGGTGGTATGGGTTACGGAAGCCGACAAATACAAGTTGGGTTACTGTAGAAGATGAAGGTTATGACATCTTGGACTTGTCTTGCAATACTGAGGTTTCCCCACCACATGCCAAAAAATCAATGGCCCGGGGTTCATGGTTACGAGGTCGCCGCCACTGCTGGACAGCTATGACCATAATATTCAAAAAAATATATAGAGAAAATGTTCACACGTGTAACGATATTCACTTACCAAAAATTAATCTATCATCTACATGAACGTGCAAAAGTATTGACAAAAATGCCTCATCTTTGCAGCAGCCTTACCGCTAAAACATGATCGGAAATTCAGATCTCGGTACCTATACAAGCTAGTAACTCGTTCAAAACATCAAAATTGTCGATTTCATAATTCTAGGTGATCCTGAAAATATGAAAACAATAACTCTTAATTAACCCTCAGAGCCCGAAAAATCACTTTCACATGCACTTTGTAATTTTTTTTTGCGTAGGTATGTTCAAAATATATTTAAGAATTGATTCCTAACTTTTTAGAATTTTTAGATTTTCCTACTCGAAGCGATCGATTTTTCGGAGTAATACTAGGGTCGAAAAAATCAGGTTGGTCCATAAGTATTTTCCCTTTTCCCCAATTATATATTTTCGGATTTACGAGCCTTACTTTTAACCGATTCTCATATGGTTAGATGCATTCAGTGAGTGCATCGATACTCTCTTTAGCGCATATTGGGTGAAGCCTCTATTGACAGTAATGGTAACACCAGGTAAAGCCAAATGCTTCATCGTGCGAAAATAGAGTTACTTTTGTTTCGACTTGTGCTCTACGGAAATCAGACATTTGGCTAATATCATACCATCATTGAATACCGTGGTATTCGTACTTTTCAAAACACTATTGAACCCTGACATCTCTTGAACGATGGGGTCACGCTGGTGCCCTTAAAAAAATGCACTTCTGATCTGCATGACGATAGTGATTTTAATACACCCTATGTTCGAACCAACATGCATAGGCACCCCCAATTTTACACACACATGAAGCTACATCTATTTTGAGTTTATATTTTCGTTTTTGTGCATGTAACAATAGTCCTCTCAAAATTTATGTAACTCAATATTACAACATGGGTATTTGGTTATGGAAATGGCCATTTTCGAAGCATCTTTCTTTTCAGCATCGATAGATGATTCGATATTTTAAGGTTTAGCACACAAGCTACCTAACATCTACCATATTTTAAAAAGGCAAAATTCGGGAATGTTTCTTTCATCAGGAGATTGGACCTTTTCGAACATTCCAGAAATTGATTTTTTGTCAATTTTTGTCGTTTGAAAAATTTTTTTCAAAATATTGTGGCATTGCAAGATGAATGAGACATGACCTTAAATGTTTTTACAATAGTGTGCCCCAATAGTGCTTGTAGCGCCCCTACATAGAAGCTAATATTACATTGGCTCGAGTTGGCTCGAAACTCGATCGAGCGGCTCGACTGCGAGAGTGAAGGGTCGAACGGCTCGACCCGAGCCAGCCGATCGTATTACATAGTTTCAGCGCCCTTCTCACCATTATCGTTTCACGCAAAATAGACATTTGTCCGGTTGATGTGGCGGTAACGTTTTGCAACTTGTAACTGCAAGATGCTGGTTCAATTCCGATCGCTAATTGTTCGTTTTTGTTAAAGGTTTTAGGCTACAGTGATTAAAAGATGAATGAAAAATGAGCAACAATAACCATCAAGCGGAATCGAACCAATTGCTTTTTTTATTCAAGATGCAAAATGCAACCACTTCACCAACCGGTCACTGGACTAGGAGCACATAACTACAATGGTAAGAACGACACCGGTAAAATCAGAATTTTAGAGTTTTTTACCTTTTTTAAGAACGACATAGATCTGCCTTAATAATTGTGCTCGAAAGGTCGAGCCGAGTCGAGCCGAGTCGAGCCAATCGAGCCGCTCGACCCTTCACTCTCGCAGTCGAGCCGCTCGATCGGGTTTGCATAATTTTCGAGCGGCTCGATTACTCAGGCTCGAATCGAGCCGAGCTAGAATTGAGCTTGAGGGTCGACTCCTCGACTGGCTCGACTCGATTTCACCAACCCTAATTTCCAACGAAAAAAATAAAAAAAAGTGCAGAAACTACAAAAAAAATTCGCAGACCTTTGACAAGCAGGAAAAATCCATGTAACGTTTTGAAAAAGTATGCCTACGCAAAAAATCAGAATTTTAGACAAATTTCCCGCAATTATGTGAATCCGCTAAAATCGGTCATTTGTAAAAAGTGATTTTTTCGTGCCTTAGGCTGGCAAGTCATGAGTTATCGTTATCGCATTATCAGGATAAACTGGAATCATTATGGTCATTTTGGTAATTTGAACGAGTCTCTAGCTCGTCTAGAAGCCGAGATCTGCATTTCCTCCTACAAGCCTCAAACTTCAGAAAGTTTGCTGAGCAGGAAAAATCCATTTGAAAAAAAAGCGTCATTTCGATAGCGTCATCAATACGCAATGACTACGCGATTTCGTCATACCCCAATATGACAGTCATAATCTCCGACGGATTTTTTATACCAGACCTCAGTTTCGGGATGATAATTTTCTGGGCATAAACTTACAACAATAAAAAGTGTCCCAATAATTTTGAGTACTATTGTAAATTAGGGATGGCCAAAATAGTCCTGCCACGCCGCTCCGGGCGCGCGCTGAGAGACAGGAATGAGTCGCTCGAGAAATGCTCTCTCGCCTCGAGGACAATGAATGGTCCCCGAGGAAAATGATGGGGACACTAGAGTGTCCCCGATTTCGAACTGATATTTTTGAGATGTGAAAAGTTCGATAATGGATTTAAATATTAGTAATTTATCAACATTACAATTATAATAAACACATACCACAACTTAACTGATAACACAGCCACAACATTCTCACCCGCTAGAAACGAGAACCCTATCGATCGAACTGCTACCCTGGAACCTTTGGCACCTACTGACACATGTCGGTGCGCGGAAATAATCATGCTGATGGATTACGGTAGCAAGGGGTACTTTACAATGGGCTCGTCATATGCCAATAATCAACTAAAGTGAAAAAGTTTTGGAAAAGTCAGAAAAAGCGATTGGTGTGGGATATTGTTCCTTTATTGCGGTAGCCATATGTTTTAAGGAGTACTGTAGAGTCGAAAGGACACGGAACTTTATTCTTTTTTTAAATAAACTCAGTTTGCGATAGTCACGGACTACGGTAGCGACATACGCTACCTGGTAGTAATGCATGCTAGATTGTGGATGCCACTTAGTGTTGACCTATTCATGCTTGCGCACAACCTAACAGCAGGTAGTATTAATGGGGTGGTCATGTGGTTCGCCAGCAGCGTGAGCAGCTATGATATTTCGAGCAGAAAACAATTTTAAAATCGATTTTGGCACTATTGTAAAACTGGGGACACTCGATTGTCCTCAATCGGGGACACTCGAGTGTCCCCGACAACTTATTGTCCCCATTGTTTGGACCATTCATTGTCCGTGGACACAGCGCTGTCCGCGAAATGAGGACAAGAATGGTCGGGGACAATCGAAATGACTATTTTTGCCATCCCTATTGTAAATATCACGAGTCTTCTGAGAGATTGCATGAATACGGCCCCTCTGCGGCACTAGGTGCCGAAAGTTCGAGCAATATTCTCGAAATATTTATGCTAGAGTATATCGGGGACGAGAACACTGTTGGTGTTGGCCGTTTTTTTGGAACCGGCTTTTAGGAATTTGCACTCAGTCGGATTCTACCATGAACACGAACGATGGGACCGAGATGAACACATTACGATACTCTGGCACAATATCGATCGAGGTTAGAAGATCCTACAGAAAATTATCTATGAAGTTCTACTAAGAATGCATGCCCAATTCGCTCAAATAAGTGTTGTGTCACGATAGTATGAACCTATCACATGAAGGATGAATAGTTGATTTAAAAAAAATATATAATGAAAACTTCTTCGAATTATTACAGTAGCGGACAAAAGTTTAGCCCCAAAATTCGAATTGCAATAACTTCTTTCAAAATTGAGCTAGAGACTTATGGTTTGGATCATTCGGTATGTGAATGTCAAGAGAAGATAGCCATATGGTGCATGATCTGAAACACATTTTTCGCGGGTTTCTGAATTTAATTTTTGGCATTAAAATTTTCACCTATTTTTTGAAACTCAGCCGTAAATTGATGTTACCTCACACGATCCTTTGATGGAAGTATTACCATTGATGTTTACAGTGAACTATCTGACTTGCCCATTGCACATCAGAAAGAGCTAACATATCGATTTTTCGAGACCTCCGAAATATGTTTGGATGGTTATATCTTCGGTCCCAGTTGAGTGATAGGGCTCATATTTGGCAGGTACTATACACTAGTAATGAAGATACACTACGCCAAGTTTGATAGTGATCAGACAACAAATTTCAAAAATCGAAAAATGTTGGACCCCACTTTTCACTGATGTGGAATCGACCTTTAACGCTATCGAAAAAAACCGCTTTTTTGCAACTTTAGGCAGAAACTATTAATAAATAAGTGTGCAAAATTGCAAATTGAGACGACTCTTCCAGCACATTTTACAGCCTAATAGCCACCGAGGGTCAGAATGGCGAAAGTTGTCGAAATTGCCCGAAGCGAAAGGCGATCTCGCCTAACGGGAGAGTTTCTTTAGAAATGGGTCCAATTCAATGAGGAATGTGCATATCTAGGACTTGAGAAGCTGATAAGTGCTTTTTATGCAAATTGGATAAGATTCAATTTGACCTTGTACCGTGTTTGACGGCTCATGACTATCTGACTCTCGATGGCTATTAGGCTGTAAAATGTGCTGGAAGAGTCACCTCACTTTGCGATTTTGCACAATTATTTACTAATAGTTTATGCTTAAAGTTGCAAAAAAGCGGATTTTTTCGAAAACGTTAAAGGTCGATTCCACATCAGTGAAAAGTGGGGTAAATTTTTTTTTCGATTTTTGAAATGTGTTGTCTGATCACTATCAAACTTGGCTTAGTGTATATTCATTACTATTGTATAGTATCTGCAAAATATGAGCCCTATCACTCAACTGGTACCGAAGAAATAGCCATCCAAACATATTTCGGATGTCCCGAAAAATCGATATATTAGCTATTTCTGATGTGCAATGGGCAAGTCAGGTAGTTGATTGTAAACATCAATGATAATACTTCCATCAAAGGATCGTGTGAGGTAACATCAATTTACGGCTGAGTTTCAAAAAATAGGTGAAAATTTTAATGCCAAAAATTAAATTCAGAAACCCGCGAAAAATGTGTTTCAGATCATGCACCATATGACTATCTTCTCCTGACATTCACCTATCGAATGGTCGAAACCATAAGTCTCTAGCTCAATTTTGAAAGAAGTTATTGCAATTCGAATTTTGGGGCTAAACTTGTCCGCTACTGTATTTGTGACATGTTCACTTTTGTTATGAATTTCTTTTGAAACTCAACTGGTTAACAAGTTATCAAGTTTTGATTAATTCAATTTGTTAATGTCGTTCCACGGTACATACCTTACTATTGTCAGGTGCCTACGATCAATTCGGCAAGGTCGATCCCACTGAAGCTTCATACTATGGACAGGTAATCGTTTTGATTTTTTTGGCTTGTATATGTAATTGTATATTTTAATTTTTTTGATTTGTATATGTAATTTACATTCCTAATTGATTTTTATTTCATCGGCTGTATCTATCGTCTCATTAGGAGTTTGTCGAAAAAGAATGGGCCATTACAAATAAATTGTTATCTGAAGGCCTATGACTACTTCTCCGTGATGCACTACGACTCATTCGCTTTCTCAAAGGTATTTCACAATTGTTGTCGTGTTTGTTAAAAAAAACACAAACAATCATTTCGATTTAGAACGGCTTCCACACGATGGTTGCGAGAAGACCGGCGATGACCAAAGTCATCGGAACAGCGACTGATTTCAGTCCGGCGAGTTCATCTGTGGCCTTTGTCGGACAATAAGTCACGAATCGCGCTTAGCATTTGATGATGTCGAAAATCCGAAAACCATTTCATGAACTCATTCTATCATCGATCAAGCGATAAAGAGCGTGCATATGTAGAATGTAGAGACGATTACCCGAATTCCGAATATTAATTGATCTTTGATGTTTTCCAGACAGACATTCTCAAGATCAATATGATGTACTCGTGCACTGAGCAGTTGGCAGCATCTGCAGTTTTGACGCCGACTATTATTGGTATGATCTTTGATCTTTTGTTTCCGAGAATTATTAAAAATGGAAATCATTTTGTTGGATGGAATATCTGACAAGAAAAGGGCTCTGTGATCGCGTGCCTTGAGTCGACAACTGAAAAATCTCAGTGCATTGTAGGAACTTTCTCTCTAAGCGCAGAAAATTTACCTTCAGGTTCGTGATAAATTTGCATAACATTTTACAATTTGCTATTATTTTTATTTTAAAACTTCAGCCCCTCAAATACCTCAGCCAGGAATCATTCCATCGCCTGGAATTCCGCCTCCACCAACAGCTCTGGGAGGTACACTGATTGAATAGACCTTAACCCACCAAAATTTTTCTGAATTTATGTATAACTTTTTTTTCTCATTCGAGCAGGCTTCACCCTTGTTCCAACTGGTTTTCTTCTCATACATTATCCAAACTTGATATTTGATCTTTCAGGAACGCCAACTGCTGTTGTGGATGGATCGGGCAGGCTGCCTGTCATCACCCAGACAACTCGAATTCTTCACCTATTTATTTTATTTAATAGGGTGTCCCATAATTTCTTAGCAAACTGGTTATCACGAGCCCTAAAACAGAACTGCGTAATAGCTTGACATGATCTCACAATCTGAACGATAGATAATCTATTTCATAATTATTGACTACAAACAGAACCGGAATTATATCACTCTTTCAGTTGTTTCACACATTCTAGTAATGGGTACTCGTCGAGGTTGATGCTTAGTTTTATTTCACTCCTTCCTGTTTGATCGCTCAGCCACCAAGGATCGTAAAGAACTGGTGGTATCGCAAGCTCCACATGACCACTTCCTTACCACCTACTTGAATTTGTTCTCCCTCTTCAAAACTGGGAGTACGAGCTCCCAGACCACCTCACTATGATCGCCAGATCCGCCCCGATTAAACACCCCATACTCACAGCCCTCGCAAGTAAGACCAAACTTAGTGTGTGCGAGTTGGAGGGCGAGAGAAGTACTTCTAAATCCACCTGCGCCATCTCTTCTATCGGGCTCACAAGAAGCACATGCGCCGTAAAGTGCTTTCTAATGACCTAAACATGGTACAGCTCAAATCGCGAGTCGATATCTGTCGCCATTTACCATATTGCAAACCCAATACTTATTGGATCCACAAGATCACGCAGTGGAAGGGTGAGTGGATCACGTGCAACAACCCTGAGTAGAAGCTACAGTGTACTGACGCCGATGGGAAGCCAGAGCCCGCCCGAAGAAAGAGTCTCGCGAAAAAAAAGAATTCCTGATCTTCTTCTTTTCCTCACTCGGTCATATCTATGATGGGATTCTCACACCTGGGCTCACCGTTAAGGATGACGTATTTTCTACTGAACAGGAGGAGATGGCCAATCGAGTGCTTCCCTAACTCGTGAGCCATGGAAAAATCGTTCGCCTACTTGATAATGGTAGATCCCATCATGCGATAATCACCTAGAAGAAAACGAAGGAACTAAACATCGAAAGGCTCCTTCATAAAGCATACACCTCAGACCATTCCCCATGCGACTACCACGCATTCAGATCTCTTGCTGACTTCTACACGGAAATTAAGTTCAACAAAAGAGGAGATCTGGAGAGGGAGTTTTATTACTGTATTGACTTCAAGCCCCTAGCCTTCTGTAAGAGAGGAATCGGGACCCTGCCCTGTAGGTGGGAGAAGGTTGAGGGAATACATGGGGCCTACATTGCTGATGGAATGTTGCTATCTGTTGGTAAAATATTAAGAACAAAAAATGCCAAACAAATTCTAAAAAATTATGGGACACCCTAATAGTAGCCATTTCATGTTCCCTTTTAAAATTGCACGTGGGAAATTCTTAAGGCATTCATCCGTAATAAGAACTGTTGAAGTGGATTGGAAAAAACAACAGGCTCTGCCAAAATTCTCCAATCACAGAATTGATTGATCTTGGATCTTTTCCATTACCGAAATAGTAAATGTTCAGATGATCGGAGCGACCAACTTCGATAACATAGGCATGACAGTCGACACCATAACCAAGCCCTTGGAAGGTCTGGATTTCAAATTCGCCTTTTTTGGAAAAATATCAGCGAGATTCAAATTTCGAATTTTTCAGGATCGGAATTGTGTCAGGACCGCACTAGTCTTTGCTGGCGCTGGCTCGATCGGTGTCGAGTGTTATTCTACGAGAAGATCATGAGGGAATTCTGCGGAGCCAGCTGCGGATTCTGCTTGAGAGGGTAAACACAGTTACAGATGATGTTGACATTTGCTAAACCAAACGGAATGATTCGACTATTGTCGAAATGATTGCCCATTAAATTTGAAATTGTGATGGAACGTAATATGATTCAAGAGGATTGTCGTTGGATGTTGTAGCATTCTGTTCTGGCATTGGACCTGGAGATAGGGCTGGTGAATAGTTTTCGAAATTCGGATCTCTTCATTTCACCCAGTCTCTCGCCGGGTGATGGGCACCTTTTTTCCGTGAGAATCAATGTCTGTTCGGATCGCTTTCAGGTGCTCTAAATAGCTATTGAGCGTTTGCTTATTTGGCTTCCGAAAATGCGACAGAAATTTTAAAATAAGATAGCTATATTACTCGTTAAGTCTAATTATCTAATTTAACTCTAAGTTAATTTGTTAATTTTAATAAGGTTTGTTGTTCGTTCCATACAAGGTAGCGAGAGCGGAAAACGCAACAGTATCGCTACCGTTGCTCTAATTGTCAACTCTAATAAATATCATTGAATGCACACTTAATTATTCATCCACATAATTCATCAAAATATTTCTCGACGCAATGAAAAGAAGACATTTCCACTCACGAAGATATTTCCCCGTAACCTACCATTTCTTATATTACCTTCTTAAATCACACGCACCCAATATGTATAATGGCGTGAAAATATCTTGGGTGGAAAGTTCAAATTTGAATTCCCGCAACTGCATTTATCGTCTCCCAGTAGAGATAGCGACTTGAAAATCGGACTGTGGGGTGTACAACCATTGTACACCCCACTGGCCGAATTTCAAGTAGCTACCTCTTCTGGGAGCTGAGATACGCAATTGCAGGAATTCAAATTTGAACTTTCCACCCAAGATCTTTTCACGCCATTAATCTATCTATCTGCTTACCGTTCCGATCTTCTTTCCGATCCACGTGCTGACCTTGTCCACCCTCGCTTGGTGATCATCTTGGTCGACGTCGAAACTGATGTCGAACATCTGGAAGTGATTGCATACTAACCTAAAACCGTAAGCTTTCTTCGAACCAGAACAGGTAGGGATCTGACAATTTTTGAACGATAGCAAAAACGTAGTATCTAACTAGTTCATATTAATCGTTGATCTGTATCACAAACGTTAAGATAATTTCAGGAACAAATCCGTTAAAGGGGTGCTCCGGGGAATGAATGTTGGGGAGTCCCACCACGATAATTCTGCGCTCTCACTAGGAAACTGTAGCGAATTTATCCCGAGAAAGAGGCGAAACATAAGTGGAGCTCGTGAAACATATCCGAACTAGCCACGACCCTGCGCTATCAATGAACTTTGCACGTTTGTAAATAGCCTCAAAGTTGTCTGTGGAACTTCGGATAAGGTGATTTCTGATCGGGTGAGTGGCCTCTACAATATCCACACTTTCACTACGGGTGGCAGACATTCCCCGGAGCACTCCTTTAAGTCTGCCTCTCAAATAGTGATGCACCACCACTATGACGTGTGTACTGATTTGCTCGGGACTTAGGTGCAAGGGAGGGAAGGTACTACAGATAAAGGTGCAAGATAACTAACAAGACACTAGGGTTACTGAGGGAACACTAAGGTCACACTAAGTTCAAAAATGCCGCATTTGGTCATTAACGCGTATCACATTATGCATCGGCACCACCTCCTCCTGTCCTTCCTTATTGCCCTCATTACGCTAATGGACACCCAGCACTAAGGTTGTAACACTAAGGTCACTAAGACCACTAAGGGGAGACTACACTAAGACCACGTATATTCACTCACATTATGCATCGGCACCAGCTCCTCCTCTCATTCGTTCTTTCCCTCATTAAGCTAATGAAACCGAATACTAAAGCTATAACACTAGGTCACTAAGATCACTTTAGGTATTTAAGGTCTCCAAGGGATCTTTAAGGTCACATATGGAACATTAAGGTCACTAAGATCACTAAGGGGATACTAAACTAAGACCACGTATATTCACTCACATTATGCATCGGCACCAGCTCATCATCTCCTTCCTTCTTGCCCTCCATCTTGCGCATCTCCTCCTTGAAGTCCTTGTGTCCAGTGAGGTAAAGACGGAGGTAGAAGAGCCCCGACTTGTCCTCGGGCACGTCGAACATCAGACCGAAGTCTCCTGGAGTCTTCGTCTGCAATTTGTATACATTATATTCGATCGTTTCTGCAAGACGGTCCAACCCTCCGCTATTAGTACATCATAATTTACATCATTTTAGTTAGTTGTACCGCTCAATCTTAAAATGTTAACAAAACAACGCGAACTCATAACCGAAATTCATCCCTTGATTACGCCAAGAGAGTAGGATGATTGCATTACTAACCGATCCGGGTAGGCGGAAGTCGGAGACGCTGAATCGAGAGACGAGAGGAATCGTCGACTGACCGACGGCGAACGCGTCCATCTGGTTCTTGAGTGTTTGGGACGCCTGAAATCGGGCAATAAAGATTAAATGCTACCAGTTTGCTTAGCCCTTAACCACTCTCAACAACCTACTACCATGCTTGAATTGCACAGTAATTGAAGGCTACCAAATACAATTATCAATTCAGCTAGGAGTCTTCTCTGCTCTCTGATAAGTTAGATAGAACAAAATAACATTATAAACATCGCATTCGCTTTCCGAATGGCCAACACTAGTATATAGACTATTCATAGACAGCAAACGATAACTTACCAGTCTGAAGCTGAGCGCGAGTTCGGGGGTGTACTCGAAGACCTTCCAGAGGAGTTCCTTGGGCAGCGACTCGAGAGGCGACATGGAGGCCATGGTGAGGAAGTTGAGCGAGTTGAGTCTCTGGAAATGAGCAAGTAACGCGACTGAAAAATGTTTGGCAGCGAAACAGTAATCATTGCGGCTGAATAAGCGTTTTTGGAAGAGGAAATTTGTATGAAAATCGGATATGCAGAAATATGCATGCGAACGTACAGTTCAGCAGTTGGTTTAAAACGAGGACAAACTGGTCAGCGCATGTGTGCAAACAGTTAAAAGGCGAGGGCTGAACAAAGAAAGAGTAGTTGGAGGGAATAAAGTAGTGGTCAAGCAGAATGAATTTGTGACTGATATTGGAATGGTAATACACAGACAAATATAGGGACTAACAGAGAAAGGCGCATCCATAGAGTGCTCAGTTCGCATTTTTAATAGAAGAAAAGGACAGGAAGCGATGGGAAACAGAGATACGGAGAGATGGAGAGTAAAGAGGGGGAGAGATGGCGCGAATAGAAGAGATACAGGGATGGTGAAGGAAAAGTGAACGGACAAGCAGCGCGTTGGTTTACGCGCAAACGGTTGATTTCTCCCTCTCCCTTTGCTAACGGGGTATGGTGAGGGCTTGTTTTGGAAAATGGAAGAGGGGAAGAGTAAGGTTGGGAGTGAAGGGGGGGGGGGGTTATGAATGGGAATGGGTTGACAGGGTCAGCGATGACACAAATAATGGGCTGGGTTTAACAAAAGATTGCATGATGAATAGTGAAGAAGGATTGATACAATTTCTTTTCTAGACGGCATTCAAGGTGGGTGAAAAGTGGGCTGGTGGAGACTGGAAGTTTCGAAATAAAGGATGAATCAAAGTATAGTAGACTATAATGATATCAATTACAGAGAGGGGAGGGTGGGGGACAGGTAAAGGATAAGAAGGGCGAGATGGGACCTTGTCGCATATTGTAATCTACGAGCAGGTAAAGAGGGGGAAGGGAAAATAATGAGGCGAGCATCATGCTGAGCCAGTGCGACACGGCAATGTCAGTTCATCATTGGAAAGGGAGTGAAAGAGAGAGGACAAGGGGAAGGAAAGGAGGGAGATGGAAGGTAATGAAAAGGGTGAGAGGGCAGAATAGGTAGATCGAAGTGAGAAACGGGGAAAGGGTATACTGTGGACTAGGTCAGGCCTGTGCGGGGAATGAATGAAGGGAAGGTGGCTAAAGGACATGATGCAGAGCAGTCTGCTCACTGGAAAACTGGAGATAGAATCACGAGCCGTGGATTGAAGAGGTAAGGACGCGAAGGGGCGGGGCCAGCCACTCCCATTTTCTTCACTTATTCATCAGAAAATGTGCTAGGGGGTTCTCCCGATCGGTCCTCACGAGGTGAGGAACGGCCAGTTGATACAGGACAATAGGTGATAGTGAATATGGAGAGAAGGAAGGGATGGAGAAGAATATGGATAGGTGGGGATGAAGGAGTTGTGGGATGGGATGGAGAAAAGGCAGTAAAGGGCAGTGGCTAGGACAGGACAGTGGCTGATTATGAAGGGGATGGGGCAGATAGTGGGAGACTACTAGAGAGGGGGAAGAGGACGGCGAACTGGGAGGAATGCAGAAGACTGAATGAGGAGATGAATTGAGGAGGAAGGAAAGATGCGAATGGGCGGGGCTAGCAACGCCCCCTACCATCACTTATTCCTGAGCAACTTGCCAGAAGAAAAAGCGTGGTTGGCTACTGTATATTTGAATCAATCAGAAAACCAGCATCGTATTGAAAACTGATTGAATTAGATATCCACCATTATTCATTGTTTGAGGAGATGATACATTATCACAGTACAATATAGTCCAAATAAATCGAAAAGTAATACACAATTCGTGCGATTTCACATCGTTTATTTGACTTTCTTTTGGAATCGGGGATCACAAGGAAACTATAGCTCAATGTGCGAAGAGAATCGTGGTATGACCATCGGAGCGACTCATATCTATTAGGTTGAACAGAAAGTCTTAATCCACTGTTTTGCTCGATCACTGCTCAGTGCAGGATACCTTTGGTGTTCCCTCGCCTCTAGTGAATAACACATGACAAAGGGACTATGTGGTCAACAACCTCCCATTCCAATCTTTTCATTCTGCCACTAGTAAGACCACGATGTTTGTTCCCACGGCCTTGCACATCCGCAACGTTCTGTTATTCTTATTCCTCTCTCACACTACAATGAAGGAATCGGAACGTCAGTTGGCTGAAGTCTACGAGTCATATGCCCCTCACTACAAGACCATACGCAATTGGTTCCAACGCTTCGAGAAGGGGGACTTTTCCATGGATGATCGTGACCGGTCTGGGAGGCCACCCGAGCTGGATTTGGATGCACTACGGATCGTAGTGGATTCGGATCCCTTC
>BTRK01000001.1:4876988-4904799 GCA_036245805.1 Pristionchus mayeri | reverse complement strand
GTGTTCACATGTCCTCCCCATGTTCATTTCAAGGTCAAGGTACGGTATACAAGGATATTTGATATTGATTGGAGAAGTATTAGGGTGTCCGGAAAGTATTTGCACTTTTTGTTCCGTTGAACGTTAAATCCGCCATATTGATTGCATATTCCAAAGGCTAGTACTGTTGAATAAAGTAGTCATTTGCCCAGTCACATATCCATGGATGCCATGGAATTTGCATCAGGTGCCCTCCTCTGCTTTTAAGAAACTTTTATGTGAATGGTACTATTGTGACCCACTAACGCGTTTTTCCTCCGCTTTTCTTTCTTTATGTACGATTTCTTCTTAATGAAATAATCCACGATTCTCTACAGTTTTATAAAGCATCAATTGCTCAATACATATACTAAATTTGGAATGAATTGGTCAACTACCCTATCTGCAACAATAAAATATTTTTAAAATTATTGATCAAAATTTCAAATTTTTGTGCAATGTGATATGGAGTACCACTGCATACCTACAAATTGCGCATGGCCAAATTAGCGTTCGATTCGATTGCGGAAAGAAAGAACCGTTATTGTGCGGTTTGAGTATGATCAGTAATTACTGCTAGCTATTGTAAACTACAAATCAGTGGCTTAAGTGAAGCATGCTAAAAGAATTGCCAGGTCATAACGAACTGTATGGCATTAATCCATTGTGCTCCTTTGTAGGAAAACAATTATAAACGAAATCGAGACGAAATATCACTTACCCGTCACATATTTTTTTTCTTAAAAACCAATGAAAGCAACTAAATGCAAATTCTATGACATATATAATTGGGCAATGGTTACTCTATTAAATGGTGATAGCATTTGGTTCACTAATATTGATTCCCTCAGACAGGCCCTTTAATACAACTATCCATATTGTATCAAGTCAACATATACCATCAGAGATCTACTGATAAATGATACAAGGGTGATGAAAATCTCTTTATCAACAAGAGTATCGTCACAACTAGCTGCAATATCGCTGGAATGGAATAACGCTCTGAATGAAACCCAAATTATGCTAGCAAGAAAAGAGATACAATTTTTAAAAAAAGTATTTTGCTTCTAGAAGGACCGTAAACACATACAATTATGGTCACGGCAAATTCAATATGCGAGAAGGGACAAGCCTACGTTTTTCTACAATTTAAGGATCAAACAAATGAACAAATTTCAGATATTAAAAACAATGAGTTGAACTACTCTGTTAATTATCACAATGGCAGGGAACATCACTAGAGATCAGACAACAACAGTTAATTTAGTGTTTTCTAAGAGGGAGGATATAGTCCGATAATGTCGGATGGACCGAAACCATGAGCGGCGATCGTCTTGGACCTCAAATCATCTTTGATTTGTTCAAAACACTGATTTATCTCACCAATCGATACTATGACTTGCGCTGCTCCAGTAGGGGAAACCCTCGTTTTGCAGGGGCTAGATCGAAACAACCGTACCCCGATGTGGTCTCGCAACGATCGACTACCGTGCAGTTGAAGGATGAGGCCTGCCTGAACGGTAGAGCATTACGGTATCCAGCTACCGTACCCCCCCCCCCCCCCCCCGATGATTCCGTACCACCTACATTAATAACTCTTTTACCGTAGTAGAATCTCTCGGCCATGTGAGCCGATAGAAGGACGGCTCCCTGATGTGATGTACGGAGGAACGCGCCGAAGGGATAGTCGGAGAGGGAAACCTGCAGGAGGAATTACTGTAGCATTACCGTAACCGTCATACTACTTTCCTCGAAAACCTATTGCAATTATTATAAAAACTTGTTCCCATAGCAATCATTTGAATAGCTCATGTAAATCTACCGTACAAACGATGTATTACACGTTTGAATAAACTATCTGTCGTAATGTAGCAGATTGTGATCAATTGAACATCAACCATATAATGATAAATGTAATTACTGTACCCTGTGCTTGTGTAGTCTGAATCGGAAAGGCGACGTCACCATCTTCCATCCCTCGTAGAGAGGATCGTCCTCACGAGGAAAAGAGAGCAGTCGAATCTGAGAGTGGATGGGAATTGCACTTTGTATTATACACGCTCTCTCGTAGGAAGAGAGCGTTTAACGGCTGCCTCGTTCGACATCCATTGATAAAAAAATTTCAAAACAACTTTCACGATATCACATATTTTTCAATATGCCCCGATATACTGATTCAAAGAAACACGAACATGGCAAGTGTACTCGCTAATTCTTCAATGGCACTGCCACAAAAGTTGCAGTAGGGATTGATACAATTTTAAAGGTTATAAAAGGAGAATGGATCACTTCTGTCATCAATCAGGATCTAACACGGGTCTCCTGTAAAAGTGTAGGAACATGAGTCCCTGCGGCTACTAGAAATTATTTAGTATCTCAGATTTCGATTAAACTTGGTTCATAAACATGGTCGAAGGTCAGAAGAAGGTTCAGCCAGTCAGTTTGGTGAAATCTGCACATTATCGATTTTTGTGATCTACCGCTTAAAATTGATGTATTTCAGTTTATTTTCATCGTACACGGTTCTGGTTGTCCTCATTTTGATCGTCTTCGAAAGTTCTACAATATCTTAAGCAATGTCCAAAAGGATGGAAGCTGTTTTTCATACTCATTTCACCTGAAAACCGATTTTCCAATCGAGAAATCGATCATATCGCGACCAGTACCCGAACTTCCAATGAGTTTTATTGCTTCAATGGATTCTACGGACAAAGTTAGGGGGGTGTCTACGTTGACAATATTTCTTATAACCATCCTCCCCGATATCGATTTACTATGTAAGTTCGTGGACATAGCCTAATTTTGACCAAAACGGTTTTTTGGCTGTATTTCACTTTAAACTATCAGGTTGGCGGGAAAGTCTTTGTGTATGGATTTGTTTTAACACTGCTCTTCGCAAGTGCACTTTGGCGTTCTCTCGTTCCTAGTGTATAACAGTCAGTGATGGGCCTTTATAGCACGCCTCTCACCTAAGATTCGACTCAGAATCACCAGAATCTGGCATTGAGCAAAAATTCGAAATTGAGATTAATGCATTTTCTAGGTCCACCTAACCCTATTTTGACCCCCTTACGTTAATTAGTATCTGTGATCATTCCTTGTCGATTTGCTGCACCGGTCGGGTGAAGCCCGTCAACTTCTAGCGGAAATTTCTGCCCTTCAATGTAGTAGTACGAAGAACTTTTCTTCAGGTGGTCCGGCTACTTTTTTATGCTCTATCACGCCGTCTAGGTTATTTCTGTTCTTTGATGCGTTTAAAACATGTAATTTTCAACGCGCTGTAATTTGAAAACCGCTCGAAAGTCACCTCCGTTTTTTACATGAGTGGATAGAGCTCGTCGAGAGGATTCGAATGAGTACCTTTGCGCTCGCATATCTAGGAACCTAAGGGGTGATCATCTCATAAAACTATCATCCCAATTTTAAAACTTTATTTTCAACAACGTTTTGACACGTCATTCTCCCCTCTCGCGAACAAAAGGGTCGGTGTCACATCAAATGTGTTATGCTTCAGCGCAACAATATGAGTCCATTGTTTGCACCAGTCATAATGTTCGACTGAAACATAATACATTTATCAACGTGGCCAATTCTTTGTTCGCGAGAGGGAAGAATGACGGTGTCAAAACGTTGAGAAAATCAAGTTCAAAAATTGGGATGGTAGTTTTATGAGATGATCACCCCTTAGGTTCCCTAGATATGCGAGCGCAAAGTACTCATTCGAATCCTCTCGACGAGCTCTATCCACTCATGTAAAAAACGGAGGTGACTTTCGAGCGCTTTTCAAATACAGAGCGTTGAAAATTACATGTTCTTAACGAATCAAACCACGGAAATGACCTAGACGGCGTGATAGAGCATGAAAAAGTAGCCGGACCAACTGAAGAAAAGTTCTTCGTACGATTACATTGAAGGGCAGAAATTTCGGCTCAAAGTTGACGGGACTTCACCCGACCGGTGCAGCAACTCGACAACGAATGATGACAGACACTAAATAACGTAAGGGAGTCCTTAGTAGGGTTATGTGGACCCAGAAAATGCCACTAATCTCAATTTCGAATTTTGGCTCAATGCCAGGCGTCGGTTCGAAACGATACGTGAGAGGCCTGATAGTAAAACAACTCCCCATTCCCTGTCCTTCAGTCAAGCTCTAGTAGAGCAACGATGTATGTTCCTAATGCCTCCCACTTCCGACATGTTCTGCTTTACTCTCTCTAAACTACAACACGATGTAGGATTCGAAGACCCTCCTGAAGAATGTTTTATGACACACATGTCCCCTCCACAACACCATAAGGAATTGGTTCCTTCGCTTCGAAGAATACGACTTTTCCCTCAATGAATGGGATCGCTCTGGGAGAGCTAGTTGCATTTTGAGCCTTTGAAGAAAGCTATTGAAACGGACTCCATTTCAAAGTGCTCGTGAAATTAGTATTGCACTTAGAGACCACCATAGCACTGGCAGAGAAGGCTTGAGATCTCTTGGAATGAGGAAATTTATCGGTCGATTCATACCCAATGATCTGATCCAAGCAGCCTTGACCGTCGAGTCGATGTTTACATTACTCTCCTCATTCTCCGAGGTGGGGATCGATGTCCAGAACAACTCATAGGGGGGAATCAGAAGTGGGTCCCCCTACGATAACAACCACATGAGATTCCAGCGGTTTGGAGAAGGAGAGACTCGACAGGGTGCCCCCCAAACTTGGCCCGCACCCCAAGAAAAACATGCTGTCAACGTGGTGGGGTGTGGATGCGTGATCTACTCGGAGCTACTCCCTGATGATATGACAATCACCGGGGCCAAGTACGTTACATACCTACAGAATTTGAATTTGGAAGTCGATCGTCCAAGGCTGAAGGACAAGAAAGTGTACAATCAACAATATGACCCCCGTCATCAGGTCTCCAATCTAGTCAAGCAGGAACTGGCTGGATAGGGATGGATGGTTCTCCCTCACCCCCCCGTATTCTCCTGACATGGCCCCGTCAGATTACTGGCTTTTCGCAGACCTGGCCTATGCTCTTAGAGATAGGTCGTTCAATTATCGTGGAAGTCTCTAGTATGCTATCATGCAATACTTTCATTCGCGTCCAGGCGGGTTCTAAAGGGAAGGGATCCATACATGGCAGGTACGTTGGGCACATTTTTTCAATAATGAGAACAGGCATAATTGAAGGTATGCTTTTCCCTTCCTCAAGAAATAAAGTTTTTGAAAAATACACACAAGACTTTCCCGCCAACCTAATAATATAATCACAGTTTGTAAAAAATGAAATCGAAAGCTCTTTTCGAGACGGAGAAAAGTCTTTCTGAGCAAATTTGCTCTAAAATCATTCGTTCCTCGAGTTATTTGACGATAACTCCTATTGGTTGATAAAAATACAGAGAATATCGATTTTCTGGCTTCGTATACCAACAACCCAATCGTTTTTATTCTTTCTATGGAATCTCCAGACAAAATTAGGGGGTGTCTATGTTGACTATTTTTCATATATCTGTCCTCCCACTAGCGATTTACTATGGGATTACTATGGGGGCAAAAAAATAACCAAGTCCGGAAACGTCGATTATCCCCCATAGTAAATCCCTAGTGGGAGGACAGATATATATAAAATAGTCAACATATACACCCCCTAATTTTGCCTGGAGATTCTATAGAAAGAATAAAAACGATTGGGTTGTTGGTATACGAAGCCAGAAAATCGATATACTCTGTATTTTTATCAACCAATAGGAGTTATCGTCAAATAACTCGAGAACGAATGATTATGGAGCAAATTTGCTCGGAAAGACTTTTCTCCGTCTCGAAAAGAGCTTTCGATTTCATTTTTTACAAATTGTGATTGGATTAGTTTAAAGTGAATTTGCAGCCAAAAAACCGTTAGAAAATGCATTAATCTCAATTTCGAATTTTTGCTCAATGCCAGATTCTGGTGATTCTGAGTCGAATCTTAGGTGAGAGGCGTGCTATAAAGGCCCATCACTGACTGTTATACACTAGGAACGAGAGAACGCCAAAGTGCACTTGCGAAGAGCAGTGTTAAAACAAATCCATACACAAAGACTTTCTCGCCAACCTGATAGTTTAAAGTGAAATACAGCCAAAAAACCGTTTTGGTCAAAATTAGGCTATGTCCACGAACTTACATAGTAAATCGATATCGGGAGGATGGTTATATGAAATATTGTCAACTTAGACACCCCCTAACTTTGTCCGTAGAATCCATTGAAGCAATAAAACTCATTGGAAGTTCGGGTACTGGTCGCGATATGATCGATTTCTCGATTGGAAAATCGGTTTTCAGGTGAAATGAGTATGAAAACAGCTTCCATCCTTTTGGACATTGCTTAAGATATTGTAGAACTTTCGAAGACGATCAAAATGAGGACAACCAGAACCGTGTACGATGAAAATAAACTGAAATACATCAATTTTAAGCGGTAGATCACAAAAATCGATAATGTGCAGATTTCACCAAACTGACTGGCTGAACCTTCTTCTGACCTTCGACCATGTTTATGAACCAAGTTTAATCGAAATCTGAGATACTAAATAATTTCTAGTAGCCGCAGGGACTCATGTTCCTACACTTTTACAGGAGACCCGTGTTAGATCCTGATTGATGACAGAAGTGATCCATTCTCCTTTTATAACCTTTAAAATTGTATCAATCCCTACTGCAACTTTTGTGGCAGTGCCATTGAAGAATTAGCGAGTACACTTGCCATGTTCGTGTTTCTTTGAATCAGTATATCGGGGCATATTGAAAAATATGTGATATCGTGAAAGTTGTTTTGAAATTTTTTTATCAATGGATGTCGAACGAGGCAGCCGTTAAACGCTCTCTTCCTACAAGAGAGCGTGTATAATACAAAGTGCAATTCCCATCCACTCTCAGATTCGACTGCTCTCTTTTCCTCGTGAGGACGATCCTCTCTACGAGGGATGGAGGGTTATAGTGGTGAAACCGAAAACGGATTGCCTTTTTTTCGTTGATTTAACGGGCTGTATCATCCATTTACCTATTGCAGTGAGGGAGTAATTCGTACATACCCTAGCGCTGTAACAGAAAAAATGGTATTACAAAATTTTATTACTTTTAATTTAGTTAATATTTATGAAAGTATAATTATTTTCAGGTCTCTCTAATTACTTCTTCACTACGAGCTTCTCTGAGTTCAGATGGCCTCCCTCAGTTAAGAGCTTCACACGGTGATTGAGCGCTTCGGATAGCAGTATAAGCTAATGAAATAGTTCTACTTGGATGTCTTCCTTGAGCTCAGTCGAAAAATAAATAAATGGGAAAATGTGGTACATATGCGTGGTCATGTGCTGCACGTATTCATCAAATGTGAAATTATAGTGATATGCTTAGTATTCCACAGATTGTGATAAATATAATACAGTAACCCCCTCTACAGATTCATTTTCGTGCTGGAGCCTCAGCGGAGCGATCGATAATGAAAAGAGTGATGAAGGAGGCAGATGAGAATCAGTGAGTAGAGAACGGAAGTGTGGGGGCATCAGGGAGCAGGAGGATGTCCCCTATTCGTACACTCGCTCGCTTCGAGCAATGGTCTGACTCTCTTCAGTTTATACGCTCTCTCACCAGTCAGAGAGTCGATAGAGCGTGCAAACTGAAGAGAGGCAGACGATTGCTCGTTTCTCTCTGATAAGGGCGAGAGCGTGCTATTTGACGAGAGTGGTAGTATCTTAGTGTTTATGCTAGGGGACAATCGATGTTGTACTGATATCATAAATCTATACTTGCATAGATAAAAGGGTAAAAATATGAGAATCGCTCAATTTCCAGTGACATCCTCCTCTCTACGGACTTTCTCGATCAATACTACAACAATGGGAAGAAGGTATTCTAGACTTTTAATTATTATTTTTTGAAAGTAGGAAATCATCTCTGAATTATCCCTTAGGTAATTTCCCGAGTAAACATCTGCAGGGTGAAACATAAGATAGCCATTTCATGTTTCTGAGTTGCCGTTTCATAGAAAGTTTCATTTGAAAATATCGATTTCGCATAAAAATATTACAATAAGGCGTCTTTGAATATAACTTGAGCTAGCCCGAATGATGAGGTGCTGCCGTATTCCCTTCTACCTCAAGCCCATCTTTTCAGCAACGGTCACTCCTCGTCTATGGTGGATCCTAAGAAGGCGCAGTTGCAGGCGAGACTCGTCTCTTGCACTGGAATTCGGAGGAGACCATTGGCCACCATGAATGAAGAACGGTGAGTGGACGGGATCGACTGTAGTAGTTTGCTATGGTTTGCTTAAGAACAATCATAAAAAGAAGTCGAATGTTGTATTTTTTTCGATTTTTCAAATTTAATCTGCCCGGCGGATTATTGTTTATGGAGTACCATTTATTCTTGGATATGCCTGTGCCATCAATCCGACTGCATTCGCTTTTCCAATAAAAATCTAATTCTCGGTGCCGGCATCGGTGCCGTCTTCAACGGTGGGAAAATCATCGTATGTGGAGGATACGATAGAGGAGACTGTCTAAGGAGTGTATAGGTGAGAGAGAGAGCAAGAAGGGTGGGGTCCTATCGCCTTCATGCACTATTTAGTGATAACTGCCCGACGAGATAGTGTGCTGAGACGTAATATAACTTGTAATAGCTTAGCTTACGGGGCAAAATTGTATTGGATGTTCGAATGCCCATCGGTTACCAATCAAATCTGTCGCTTTTTCAAAACGGAAATTCCCGGAAATCAAAATTGAAATTCCCGTCCACACACTGTCCAGCCTCGTTTAATCAACGATGAGTGTGTAACTTTCTGGTAACGCCTTCTGACTGATGTACGGAAATAGTAGGTATTTTTGAAACATCAATTGACTACACATCAAAAAATTCCGGTAGCATTCAGTTATGTCGGAATATCGAAACGGGGATTAGCCAAGTTCGTAAAAGTATATTTCATGCCAATCAGTTATAAAATCGATTGGCCTGTGCAATCTCAGATCAGTAGTGTAATCTTCACGCGTGTTATGGCGTTTATTTTATCTCTTTGTTCTTACTATCGCAATTTGGATTTCATTGAGAGTTCATGTGAGATTTTTATGGATAAAATGACTATCGATTTGTCGACTGAGTTGTCAGGAAAAAAGTGCCGATGAAAGGAACTATAGTATCAGATTTGATCATCAAAAGATGTTCGTTATTAGTAGTAATTGCTAATAGCTACAATACTTACTAAGGTTACGGTTGTGTGTAGCCTAGCCTACCCTCCTAGCCTAGTCTTTACAAACATAATCATCGGCAGTTCTATACTTTATATGTGACAAAATGATACACGTCATTGACGGGTTTTATAGGCTACAGCAATTGACCAGTGATTACAGCAACAAAATGCCGGGTGTTTCATAATTATTTGGAAAGTGATCAATTTTTGCAGAAGTCTCGCAGTCTATCCTCGTCAAGTCGGCCATCGGCAATTTTTAGGTATATTTTTTTGTAAAATTTGTTTGTAAAAATGAAAATAAATTAATAATTGTGACGCGCGATCAGGCGAACATGGGGAAGAGAAGAACGAGATAGAGAATGGGGAATACGGTGAGTGGAGGAGAGACTCTCAAAATATTGGAGTTCTAGAATAGGAGCATTGCCCAGCTGAGAGTTTCACACGGTGATTGCGCGCTTCGAATACCAGTCTAAGCTAACGTGAATGCGCCACTTCGATATTTTCGTGGTTGTGCAATCTAAAAAAAAATAAATGAAAAATGCGGAAAATGAGGTTATGTGCTGCGCAGTATTCATGAAATATGAAAGACCAGCAGTGTTTAGGATTCTAGCAGTTGACAGCCAAAATAAACATGATACAATTGCCCTATCTGCAGATTCATTTTCGTGGTGACAGCCTCAGCTGATCGATATATATATATATATATATATATATATATATATATATATATATCGAATAAACTGATGAAGGAGGCAGATGAGAATCAGTGAGTAGTGAAATGGAAGACCTGTCTGGTTTCTTGCAACCAGTGAGCAGTGAGACTTTGCTTTTTTCGACATTGCTCAGCCAGATTTTGATAAATTTGAAAACTGTCTTAAGTTTTGTCATTACTTTTCATGTTCTTTCATATCGCATATAGCTTGTCTCTGAAATCGAAAATATTGTTTTCTCAAATTTCGCACCAAAAGGTTAAAATTTTTCAAAAATTTAGAAGAGCTGGGTTTTTTTTCCCTGACCACGTACTTGTTGACCACTGGTTAAAGAAAACCAGAGGAGGAGGGGGGGGGGAGAGACTCTCCTAGATTCGAATGTTCTCCTCTCTCGTCTCCCACTGTCCAATGAGAGAGTGTAAATTTAATAGAGCGATCGTATTTTAGTGGTAATTTTAATGGAATCGTTCGATGTTTTACTGGTCCCTTCAATGAAGGTTGTCAAATGTAGAAGGGTAAAAATAGGAGAATCGCTCAATTTCCAGTGATATCCTCCTCTCTACGGACTTTCTCGATCAATACTGCAACAATGGGAAGAAGGTTCGTTGATTTCTGATTTTCAGACGATATATCGGGACAGAAGCGGAAATCCGACATTACTCGTGCAATCATAATCTCGATGAAACTAAAAATGCACTAGTTTGCGCGTTGGGGAATTTAGTTAATTGGCCACAATATTCATAGCCATTTCATAGGATAACGTATTATCTTGTACTTGTGCCTTATTTCTTTGATAGTTTAGCGACGATAAAGTGTCTGAACTGATGGGAGTGATGCTTTCCTTTTCCAGTTCGGTCTCTCCCTCTGGCTCTCGTCAGCCTCTCATCTCGCTTATTCTTGTCCCTCTTCCTTCACTCTCCTAATCGATGATGACTACATGGTCAGCAGGGGAAATCTGGTGAGTGGATTGATGAAATTATTGTTTCAAGTTTATGTTATTAGTTTCATGCGATGTTCCTTTCTGTTTGAACAAGAATGGTTTAGGGACCCGGCGGACTATCCTATTCTGGTGCATGGAACTTACTGCAATTGGTTCTTTTCGGCCGGTTCGATAATAGAAAAAAATAAAAGAAAGAATATTCGGAAATTTTCAACGGTATGAAAGAACTCAACCTGGCAAATTTGTGGTCCATTGAATCTTTTCAGATCATGATTGATGTTGGGAGTGATCAGTCAGTTCTGCATTGTTTGTCGATACAATTTTATCGATACCTCCTGATTTTTTGGCAGTGCGATTGAATAATTAACAAGTGTACCTGCCAAGTTTCCTTCAACTAGTATATCTAGACGCATTCAAAGGTGTTTTGATATTGTCGGCGTGTTTATGCCAAATATATTTTATCAAAGGAAGTCAAACAATAAATGATCTCTCTCGCTCTCTCTCTCTCTCTCTCTCTCTCTCTCTCTCTCTCTCTCTCTCTCTCTCAAAAGGATTGTGCAGAATAGAGTGCATAATTCCCTTCCACTCTCAGATTCGAGTGTTCTCTTTTCGTCAAGAGGACGAAACCTCTCTATGAGGGAAGATGGTGATGCCACCCTTCTGATTCAGACTACACAAACACAAGGTACGGTAGTTACAGTAATCTTAATATGGTCTCCAATCAATACCTGTCACCGTACTGTAGAGAGTGCGTGCAATACTGTAATTTTACAGTAGCTATTCTATGGGTTGTTCTGAGAAATGTTTTTATAACAGTGGATTGTGTGATCAGTTCGATATTGCTACAACTGTACTCCTTTGACGACGTGTATGTAGGCATCCTTGCGAAGCAGGTACGGTAGCCGATCATTGTGAGACCAAACTAGGTTACCGTAATCGCAATTCAGTTCGATCGAGCCCCTGCACAGAGAGGGTTTCCCTTCCTGGAGCAGCGCGAGTCATAATATCGATTGGTGAGATAAATCAGTGATTTGAAAAGTACAAAGATACAAAGTACAAAGATCAAGAGAACACTCGAATCTGAGAGTGGAAGGGAATTATGCACTCTATTCTGCACAATCCTTTTGAGAAGAGAGAGAGAGAGAGAGAGAGAGAGAGAGAGAGAGAGAGAGAGAGAGAGCGAGAGAGATCATTTATTGTTTGACTTCCTTTGATAAAATATATTTGGCATAAACACGCCGACAATATCAAAACACCTTTGAATGCGTCTAGATATACTAGTTGACGGAAACTTGGCAGGTACACTTGTTAATTATTCAATCGCACTGCCAAAAAATCAGGAGGTATCGATAAAATTGTATCGACAAACAATGCAGAACTGATTGATCACTCCCAACATCAATCATGATCTGAAAAGATTCAATGGACCACAAATTTGCCAGGTTGAGTTCTTTCATACCGTTGAAAATTTCCGAATATTCTTTCTTTTATTTTTTTCTATTATCGAACCGGCCCGAAAAGAACCAATTGCAGTAAGTTCCATGCACCAGAATAGGATAGTCCGCCGGGTCCCTAAACCATTCTTGTTCAAACAGAAAGGAACATCGCATGAAACTAATAACATAAACTTGAAACAATAATTTCATCAATCCACTCACCAGATTTCCCCTGCTGACCATGTAGTCATCATCGATTAGGAGAGTGAAGGAAGAGGGACAAGAATAAGCGAGAGGAGAGGCTGACGAGAGCCAGAGGGAGAGACCGAACTGGAAAAGGAAAGCATCACTCCCATCAGTTCAGACACTTTATCGTCGCTAAACTATCAAAGAAATAAGGCACAAGTACAAGATAATACGTTATCCTATGAAATGGCTATGAATATTGTGGCCAATTAACTAAATTCCCCAACGCGCAAACTAGTGCATTTTTAGTTTCATCGAGATTATGATTGCACGAGTAATGTCGGATTTCCGCTTCTGTCCCGATATATCGTCTGAAAATCAGAAATCAACGAACCTTCTTCCCATTGTTGCAGTATTGATCGAGAAAGTCCGTAGAGAGGAGGATATCACTGGAAATTGAGCGATTCTCCTATTTTTACCCTTCTACATTTGACAACCTTCATTGAAGGGACCAGTAAAACATCGAACGATTCCATTAAAATTACCACTAAAATACGATCGCTCTATTAAATTTACACTCTCTCATTGGACAGTGGGAGACGAGAGAGGAGAACATTCGAATCTAGGAGAGTCTCTCCCCCCCCCTCCTCCTCTGGTTTTCTTTAACCAGTGGTCAACAAGTACGTGGTCAGGGAAAAAAAACCCAGCTCTTCTAAATTTTTGAAAAATTTTAACATTTTGGTGCGAAATTTGAGAAAACAATATTTTCGATTTCAGAGACAAGCTATATGCGATATGAAAGAACATGAAAAGTAATGACAAAACTTAAGACAGTTTTCAAATTTATCAAAATCTGGCTGAGCAATGTCGAAAAAAGCAAAGTCTCACTGCTCATCTGAAACTCAAAAGTTGATCCTGAATTTTCGATATGTGGTGCTCTGTTGCATGCAAATTCTGATTCCGCTGAAAATTTGGAATTTCGATTAAACACACTTTTCGATTGGTTTTCTAGAGCGCAATCGCCGACCAGGGTTCGATCCCCGCCGGTGCATATCTTTTGCAAAATGTTTTGCTCGCTTTCAATCATTACGGCGGTAGGGGCGATACTTCGGCGATAAGATTCTAAAACTTTTTTACTTAGGCAATTTTTTGGATCAGATGCGATCTACGGCCGGAAATCGATAGGGGGTCATGGTGGTCGCCGCCGCGTGGGCAACTATGGTACAGACCCTTAATTTTTGGAGCATTCAAACCAGTTAGTCAGAAAATAAAGCGAACTGCTACAGAAAAGAAGGTAGCTGCGAAAGAACCTCGTATTTCAACGAAACAGTTGACCAGTCGTTTTTTTCGTCCAAAGCCACGATGGTACGCGTCTGAATTTAAATGTTTTTTTAAGATATTCGAGAACGTGTCATTAGTTTCGTCACAAAGCCATCGATCTTGACAGGAACGTGAAACGGCAAGCACGATGTGAGGATAAACCCAAAAAAGTCTTTGGGTTACTAATATTTCCCATGCGATTTCCTATGCAATTTTTTTCGCACCTTAACACACGGGAGATGGGGGAATTCGACGCTGTCGTTCACTATCGCCTCTTCATTCTTCATGATGAACTTGTCCACCTGGAAAATAATAAGGTAAACAATTTCGAAAAAACATCATATTCTCTTACACTTTTAAGCAGTTTACCAACAAATGCATGGATATTTCCACAATTGCATAGGGAAAGTCCGATCTCCTATAGTAATAAATACTAAATATAAAAATATTTAGTTAGTTATCGATTCCACTCTTACCATTTCCATGAGCAGTCTCGGTTTAAGTTGGCCTGTTTTCTGATTCCGATAAAATTGGTGACTCACAGATTGTCAGCGAGGTAGTTCGCGCATGCCTGAGAAAGAGAGTTAATTATTGCCATCCATCCCGCAGAAAAATAAAAAAAAGTCGGTAATCGTCTTGAATTGAAGGATGAGCGAAACGAGAACATGCTAGGCCAAATTTGGAAAATAAATAAAAAATCCGATGCTTTTTATCACGATTAAAACTTTTAAAAAATCCAAAAATTGACGACGCTAATCATCCGCAGGGAGTATGCTGTCTTGTACAGCTCAGCCACCTTCTTGCTGCTGAATTCCAGACCGAAAACAACAAACTTTACATATTTTGTCCAGACTCAGTTCGATACAATTGAAAACATTCCCCCCATTATCACTAACTCCCCTGCTTGCAACAGTAACTCACGTGGAAGTGTATGCGAAGTTGACGAGAGCCTCGAAGCATTCATAGTCCGTCTGCTCGAATTCGAAGAAAGCCATCGGATTACGGGTTGATTTGCCCGCCAGAATATGAACAATTTGATTTCAAATATAAACATGTGCTTCGATCGAAAACATCCCTAAAACTAAAAAGACAGCTAGATAATCAAACAAAATCAAAAAATCAAAATCTTAATTCCCAAGCAGATTCAGGTTTTGATCATGTATTAAGTATCGAGCATTTCAACCTTAGCCAATTCCGGCCAGGATTGCTTTCTGCGAACAACATTTTTAGAAAGCTAACGCTCGCCACTGGTGTCTGATTCTGTCCCTCCTCATCTGCTGAACCAGGAGGAGTCGATGCTGCTATAATAGTTGATCTTTGATCTTTGATTCAAACGCACTTCATAGGCTCACTCCTTGTGACTCCTCCAGCCCTCTCTGCTCCTCCCTCTCCCTTCGTCGTATTCTCCACTGTCTCATCGAGGAACATGTCGAAGAGAGCAGGAGAAACTGCTGCCAGAACGACGTGGACAGGTTTAGATGGCACTAGGTCTGATCAGAACTATAACACGATTTCTGAGTAAACCAAAAAATTCTTGGCACAGGCCGAAAATTCGAATCCTTTGTGACTTCACCAATATGTAGTACTCGACGAGGGAACCGACGAGCTTCGATAGAATATCGATCCTCGTCCGTGCGCGCGACGGCGCGGATCTTGAAACAAACTACCGTAATCCTCGAAAATTTTTATATCGACTCAGATCACTGCGGCGGTAGGGGGAATAGGTCGGCGAGCAAATTCTAAGACGTTTTTACTCCGCGGAGTTTTTCGATCAGATTTGATCTACGGCTGGAAATCGATATTTTCACTTTCAATATTTTTCCTGGAAAATTTTCCAAGAATCCGGAAAAAAAATTATTAGCTCTATCGCTTCTAAATGTATTAATACATCTTCTGTAAAAATATGAATTTTTTTTAACCCACGTATTTGTCGGTTTTTTTGCAAAATGTGAATTATGATGTAAGAAATATTGTAACCGCTTTTTCCTAACTTTATATATTTTCATATTATTGCATGAATTCATGCATTTTAAATGCAGATAAGCTAGGTCAGCATCAATGGGATGATTAAATTATCATATTTTACATAAATAAGTAAATTCGGAAAAAAGCGGTTACATTATTTCTTACACCATAGTACACATTTTGCAAAAAAATCGACAAATGCGTGGGTTTTAAAAAAAATTATATTTTTACAGAAGATGTATTAATACATTTAGAAGCGGTAGAGCTAATGCAATTTTTCCGGATTCTTGGAAAATTTTCCAGGAAAAAATATTGAAAGGGAAAATATCGATTTCCAGCCGTGGATCAAATCTGATCGAAAAACTCCTCGGAGTAAAAATGTCTTAGAATTTGCTCACCGACCTATTCACCCCACCGCCGCAGTGATCTGAGTCGATATAAAAATTTTCGAGGGTTACGGTAGTTTGTTTCAAGATCCGCGCCGTCGCGCGCGCGGACGCGGATCGATATTCTTTCGACGCTCGTCGGTTTCTCTCGTCGAGTACTACCTATTGGTGAAGTCAGAAGGGATTCGAATTTTCGGCCAGTGCCAAGCCACCGAAGAAATATGTTGATTTTCTCGGATCGTGTGTTCTATGATGTCATAGTTCTCATCCGCCCAAATTCCGTTTACATTTAAATCTGTTTTATTTTTCAAATATTAACTGCACATGATACTCCAAAGGATTCAACCGTTCTTAAAAAGAGAGAATTTAGAATGATATTATTGGCAGGGCAGTCTCCGGTTATTTACCCACATACTGAAACTCAACTGTGAGCGGGTCAAATTTTGAAGACTGAAAGCATTCAGTTCTTGCTACCTATTCTACACAACGCTATCATCACACTACATCATTTTCTCATCTCAAACTACGATTTTCTCATCCTTCTTACAGTAGCCTCCCTCTATTCAGCATACCGTATAGCTGACACAGAGAGAAATTCCCTAGCCAACTCGCACAAATTTCGGGTTTCAAGGAGTTTTCGTGCTACGGCAATGAGAGGTAAATCAATTGTAACTTGCACCGTAGTACTGTGCGAACAGCGTGTGAGAAAAAAATATAATCAAAAACCTTGGCTAAAGTGATTATCGCGGAAGATCGCAACTTTCGTTCTTCTTCTAACAATCAGTACAGTCAATTAATTAACTAGCCGCATTGAAAAATCCAGCTATACTTCCCGTCTTCACATTTTTTCATCCCGCTAGCTTCGCGCTCCAAAGATAGAACAACTGCCGAGCAAACGATTTGGCGACTTTAGATGGTTGCTTGACCAGTAAAATTTTTTTTTAAAACACGAATCGATAAGCGCTACCGCAGGCTGTCCCTCCTTATTCGCAATGTCCGATGCACTAAATATTTAATTATATAGATCGCTGCTATCAAACAAAATTGCCAGTTTTGAATAAAATAAAGCAGTAAATCCTCTTTCAAACGCAATCTTTAAAAATACAGCATACCGCTCTCCTAACTCGTCTGCAGTAACTCCTTGGTCCAGCTGCAGCATATCCTGCTGCACGCCCTCGCTACACTGAGCCAATCACGAGCTGCAGCGATGAGGTGATCATCAGTGATTTAGCACCCTCATACTCTTCAAGGAGGTTATTGCGTGCCTCTCGTCACAAGTCGTCACACGAATATTATTATAGATTTACCACAGGTCTCCAGTAAAAGTGTAGGAGCGCTGGCTACTAGAAATATTTTGCATCACCGATTTCCAATTACTTGGTTGATGGATACCATTGGGCGTCAGAAGATGTCCAACTTATTTTGGTGAAATCTGCACATTATCGATTTATGTGATCTACTGCGATAAATTGACATATTTCAGTTAATTTTGAACGTACAGAAAACTTTTTTTTCATTTTGCTCAAAATCGAGAGATCTACAACTTCCTCAACGTAGGACCAAGGCTAAATCAAGTATTCATAGTGAAAAATTGTGAAAAACTGAATTTCGCGATAAAAATATCGATTTCTTGGCATCGCATACCAAAAACACCATCGTTTTTATTCTGAATAGGGAATCTACATACAAAATAAGGGGGTGTCTATGTTGACCATTTTTAATATCTCTGTCCTTGGACTATCGATTTACTATGGATGATTCTCGACTTTTCTGGACTTAGTTATTTTTTGAAAGATTTCGTTATTTGGTAATATTTCGGTTCAATGTGGTCCAATCGTGCAGTCAAAAAATGCAATCGATAGCTCTCAACGAGCTCTATCAATTCTTCTAAGGGCTTCCAATCGCTACGACTCTTCGTTTTCAAGTTATATATAACATATATGTATATATCAGGTTGAGTAGAAAGTTTTGTCGTATTTTTGATATTCAAACGTTTGGTAACTATCAGGTTGTAACATAAGTTTTGTCGCGTCCAATCTCTTATGCATTTTAACCTCAGAAATTCTTCGAATTAATTTAATCTCAATTTCGTTATTCATCATCAGTGAGGGCCTTCGTACTCTTTCTTACGCGCTTTACTTCAGTCCTGTCAAGGCAGTTGAGGAGGCACATTAGTCAGACAAAGTTGTACTGAGATAAGGATTAGAAATCATTTTCACGCATCAGCTCTTCTTGAAAAGGATAAATTATGCCGATTTTGTGTGAATTGCGTAAAGTACTACATATGTGCATAATTTTGAACCACTCACGGATAATGACAAACGAAAATCGTTCTAGAAATGTAGACGAGTTTGTATAATGTGGATGGTTGGTGACGGTCGCGAAAACTTTCGCAAGCCGAATTTTCTTCTCAGTAGATATCCAGATCCAAATAGTGGTGGAATATAGTTCACCCAAAGTGGTCAGTGTGCAGACAAAGTTTGGGGTAGATTGGGTTCTGTTGAGATAAGTGGCTCCATTCAGAACGATGGTATGTAAATTAAACTACTGAAATCGGCACTTTGTTCATATTCCTACCTCGCACACATGTTCAATATCTGATTTGTTGTGTCCATCCGAACCATAAACCCTTCCCTTACTAGTATCTACTTGGGATAAGTTTGGAAATAAATAGCTTTTGAATGACAATCTTTAATTCGAAACACCTAAACTTGCAAATTTTGGTAAAATTGTGCGCGAATCGAATTAATAAAAATTCAAATTTCCCACAAGTGGAGTGTTCTTTCTCTCACTTGTTTAATGATAAATTATACCTCCATGAGTGGTAATTGAACGCACTTATGTTAGTCACTGTTGTTGCAATTCTGGATTCAGAAGAGTTGGTCAAGTTGGCTACGAATCAGCGGCTAACCTTACACTCAGTGAAGTATATCTTTGGTTCCGCTCAACATAGCACCATATCTGGCGTATATTTTGAAAGAGCATTGACGGGGTATATCACCATGCTGTAGAAGTTTGGTTCATTATTCATCTCTGCGAACTAGCAAACGAATTAATAAAATCTGCACCAAATTTAAATCAGTTCATATTAATATTTTTCGCATAGCCAGCGTGCGCAGTTCAGCTCTACCCTATGGTTTGAATGTGCATGAACACCCCAAACATATACTAGGAGGTCAGGCATTGATAATGTTTGAGAAGTATCCTTCATGGAAATATTGTAAACTTCCGAAATGCGACAAAACTTATGTTACAACCTAATACTATGGTTCAAACGGGTGCATCATTTAGATATTCTAAGGAATACTATGGATAGTCCCGTGCTATAAATTAATGATGTTACAGACATCTCACTGGCAATATATTGGGAGCTATGATTCGAATAAGTTGGTCATTTGCATTTCAATGACTAGTGATCTTTGACTAGCCACCCATCTTGGAAGTTAGACAGGGCTGCGAGCAAGTGATGATTGAAATGTGCAATGACCAAGGAATAAAATAAGTGCAGCAGAAGGTATCATCAACAACAGGCCTTCCCAGGAAGTGAAGCTTTTATAGGGACCGCACAAGATATGTGGAGTGAGAGGTAGAAATTCTCACCTCCCGGATGGGTCCTTTCGAGTTGGACCTTGAAATGTTATCAGTAGTGAACACATACAATAACCATTATATTCATGCACAAAGTTTTGGGCTAGTTTGAATCAATGGATTTTCGAATTATTTGGTAAAATAATGGAATTTTTAGACAGCGAACATGACCTTTGGAATGTTATCCTGCCTACCATGCTGCAGGATCACGTGATTAATTGTACTCATTTTTTGCGCAATCCACTTAGGAATCATCCCATGTAGTAACATGAGAAGAGATAAAGTCAGAGACACATGCATCATTGTGATATTGTGAGAATCCCTGTTTCAGCCGTGAAAATATTTTTCATATTTTCACACGCTTCGGAACAATTAAAGCCCATGGTTGATGATGGAATAGTTACCCCCAATAGTGATGTTGAGATTGCGCATAGTGGGGTAGAGGCTATTGCCTGCGTCTAAAGGAGGGCTCTGAACGACTGACGATAAAGACTCATCAAACTGAATTTAATCAATTCGATTAAACCGCTTATTGATGACTGTATCGAACCAACTTCGCACAGCGGTAGCGAAGGGACAAGTCCCTGATATGGATGGCCTATTTGATGTTTACCTACCTTTGTTGTCAAAGTAGAAATTAATAAGAACATCATTGTGTCATAAAAACATGAACCCTCGTTGACGAACTGTTAGATTTAACTCGTTTAGACAGGCAGTGATTACCAAATCTAAATCATATCTAAAATGTCCCCTTGCGTACCTCATTAACTTGAAATATAGGGCTTCTGCTTTTGACAAAGAAATGAGAACGAAAGTATTGAAACGGGCCCTCAAAATGCGACAGAACTTTCTACTCAACCTAATATAACAGTTATATATAACACATATATATATATATATATGAGAGGGATCGGGAGAGAATCGACCACAACCACCAAATATAAAATCGATAATTTTAAAAATTCTGAAAAAAATAGAGAAAGTACTTCGAACAAAGCTCTTTCAAACTGCGTTGGCAGAAAAATTTTAAATATTTTATTTTTCGAGTACGGGCGTATCGAATTTGACGGTTTTCACTAAAAATAGTAAAGTACGCGTCACTTAAATGATCATAAGTTGCTTTAAAATTGAGCTAGAAACTTTTTCGTTTTTTTAGAAATGATCGAAATAAGATTCTCTACAACTTTTGTGCCAACGATTTCATTCCAGCTCAAATCTCTGAATCGGGGCGGTCGCTTGAGTGAAAAAATCGCATAACTTTTGAAATCGGAAAAAGTGGCTCAAATGTAATACGCCGATTTAAAGTACCTACCGTGGTAGACTTTCACCCCAAAAATCAGATTTTTGTCACCTTGCAGAAAAAATCGGCCCCCGATTTAGTGGTCAAAAATGGAAAAAAAGTCGATAACGATTTTGACCTACCAATTGGTTTATTTCGATCAATAATGAGTAGAAACTAACTGCAATTAAGTTCTTCATTATTTTTGCTATTGTTTATGATCTCGGAACACTCAAAAAGTCGATTTTTAACGGAATTTTTGATTTTTGAATTATTATCCGCGGGATCACTAAATAGTGGTCAGGTTTAGTGGAAAATTTGATCTTTTAAACTGAATTGTCCTTTCGAAAACACATTTAGGCACTTACTACAGGACTGACATACCAATTTTTTAAACAATAAAAAATGCCTTATTTCGGAAGCTCAAAAAATGTTTTACTAGTTTGCATGATTCCTTTTCAATTACAGATTTTTTTCGATTCCATCTTTCAATAATTATCGTCTTGTTTTTTTCGATATCATTTTGTTACTCATTCGATAAACGAGTTATTGTATCGAAGTGTTACGAAATTACGTTGATCTAGTCTCAGGAACTATTTAATTCCGGATGGTGTTCTTGGCCTAAGTTCGACCCCTGCCCGGAACTTATGTTTTGTCGCCTGTTTTTGTTCAAAAGAATTCTTTATATTGTGCATTGCATAAAACAATCATTCAAATCAAAAATCAAAAAATTGAAATGCAAGAGACTGTTGGGATTCGAATGGAAGGCTTCATGTATTCTGAGGCTCAGGCCGGAAAATCAGCGTGTGATAGAAGTAACTTCTTGTTGTTATTCAATAGCATCGAGTAGGTACAATCGGAACAAATTTGCATGCATGCGATGTTGAAAATGTGATATCGTTATTCAGAAGTACGTAAAACGTAATGCATGACACGGCTCTGCAAGTATCAAGAGGAAGGCTCGAGATGATGTCGCAGCGAATAGAGGAAAAGTGGACACGAAAGAAAACTTCTTTGAATTGCTTTCGACTGGGACGTTGTTGAAGGGAGTGAGTGTACATCTTTGCACAATCAGTGGAGTCAAGAAGATATCATCGAGAATTCCCAATATAACCAATTATTCAAGCTTCACATTCGAGGTATGAGTGAAAACTTTATTCTTAATCATTTTAACAATAATTTAATTTAAGCCAACGACCTTCCGCCTTCGAAGACATCGATCCATTGGCGATGGCATCCTATTCGACTTTTCGAAGCTGGAGAAATGTGAAGGAAACATGGAAATCACTAAGAGTGGAGGGTATACGTGGGAGCATGGTGATGATTTTTGGAGGACGAATTCCACAAAAGCGGAGAACGTAGCAATAGATGCCCCGAAAATGGAGTCTCCCGAGAAGTCGGTATCTCGAACGCTCCAGTGCCCTGAAGAGAACTGCATTTCCGACTTCACTTCCTTCCGAGAACTGGAGAAGTACATCGTGCATGGTCAACACCATTTCATGCCGGATCGTGAGACTCTGCATGACCACTGCGCCAAGTTTATCGAGAATGCTATCGAGACCAATTTTTTCAATCACCAATGCAGAGCTCGATTTCACCATTCGTAGCTCCGTGCACAATGGGGAAACAGAGCTGGAAGAAGGATGGGCACTTCGAACAACACAGAAGAGAAACAGCAAGGATAAAGAAGCAAGATACCTAATTCGGAACTACTTCGTCAAGATGAGAGACGACGGGAAGAAGTGCACTCCTCAAGAATTGGAGTTGTACATGAGCACGCAGAAGAAGGCAAACGGTTCTCTCCTAATTTCACCGATGAATAGACTAAACCTGAATCAGGTCAAGTCTCTCATTAATGGAATACTGAAGAAAGAGCATGAAGAAGCAAAGAAGATTGCGATCAAGAAGGATAGTAAAGACACAGGAGAAAATAAGGATGACGATGAAGAAGATGACGAAGATTCTACAGACGACGAAGAAGAGCTTTGTGATCTTGTTCACAAATCGGAGATTTTCAAGAAAGGAGGAGAAGATAATGAAGATAATAGAGCAGTAGTGATGCATTGTGACTCCGACAGCGAGCCTCTTGCGAAACAGCCAAGAAGGAAATGATGTTTAGACGACCAACGCATTTGATTGTGATTGTTGATTGTGATTTAATTTTTGATTTGAATGATTGTTTTATAATGCAATGCACAATATTAAGAATTCTTTTTAACAAAAACAGGCGACAAAACATAAGTTCCGGGCAGGGCTCGAACTTAGGCCAAGAACACCATCCGGAATTAAATAGTTCCTGAGACTAGATCAACGTAATTTCGTAACACTTCGATACAATAACTCGTTTATCGAATGAGTAACAAAATGATATCGAAAAAAACAAGACGATAATTATTGAAAGATGGAATCGAAAAAAATCTGTAATTGAAAAGGAATCATGCAAACTAGTAAAACATTTTTTGAGCTTCCGAAATAAGGCATTTTTTATTGTTTAAAAAATTGGTATGTCAGTCCTGTAGTAAGTGCCTAAATGTGTTTTCGAAAGGACAATTCAGTTTAAAAGATCAAATTTTCCACTAAACCTGACCACTATTTAGTGATCCCGCGGATAATAATTCAAAAATCAAAAATTCCGTTAAAAATCGACTTTTTGAGTGTTCCGAGATCATAAACAATAGCAAAAATAATGAAGAACTTAATTGCAGTTAGTTTCTACTCATTATTGATCGAAATAAACCAATTGGTAGGTCAAAATCGTTATCGACTTTTTTTCCATTTTTGACCACTAAATCGGGGGCCGATTTTTTCTGCAAGGTGACAAAAATCTGATTTTTGGGGTGAAAGTCTACCACGGTAGGTACTTTAAATCGGCGTATTACATTTGAGCCACTTTTTCCGATTTCAAAAGTTATGCGATTTTTTTCACTCAAGCGACCGCCCCGATTCAGAGATTTGAGCTGGAATGAAATCGTTGGCACAAAAGTTGTAGAGAATCTTATTTCGATCATTTCTAAAAAAACGAAAAAGTTTCTAGCTCAATTTTAAAGCAACTTATGATCATTTAAGTGACGCGTACTTTACTATTTTTAGTGAAAACCATCAAATTCGATACGCCCGTACTCGAAAAATAAAATATTTAAAATTTTTCTGCCAACGCAGTTTGAAAGAGCTTTGTTCGGAGTACTTTCTCTATTTTTTTCAGAATTTTTAAAATTATCGATTTTATATTTTGGTCCACCCCCACAGGTGGTCGATTCTCTCCCGATCCCTCTCATATGATGAAAACTTTCTGAAACGGGTAAAATTGAGATATTTCAGCTAAAAAATTTCGCATGAGAAGTTTTTTCTCACTCTATTTGTATCTTAGCAATGTTTCTGGACATTTTTAATCATTTTCGTTTCGTTCCCGCTCAAATTCATGCAATTCTCTTCTCTAATTATCTTATTTATTCCAAAATGGAGGTGTGATATTCACAGTTCACGTGTTGTATGTGGGCATATCGGGTTTCTGCCCATTATAATATCTTGAAACTAGATCAGAAATGTCTAAAAACATTGTTAAGATACAAATCGAGTGAGAAAACGCTTCTCATGCGAAATTTGTAGCTGAAACATCTCAATTTAACCCGTTTCAGAAAGTTTTCATCAAATAACTTGAAAACTAAGAGTCGTAGCGATTGGAAGCCCTTAGAAGAATTGATAGAGCTCGTTGAGAGCTATCGATTGCATTTTTTGACTGTACGATTGGACCACATTGAACCGAAATATTACCAAATAACGAAATCTTTCAAAAAATAACTAAGTCCAGAAAAGTCGAGAATCACCCATAGTAAATCGATAGTCCAAGGACAGAGATATTAAAAATGGTCAACATAGACACCCCCTTATTTTTGTATGTAGATTCCCTATTCAGAATAAAAACGATGGTGTTTTTGGTATGCGATGCCAAGAAATCGATATTCTTATCGCGAAATTCAGTTTTTCGCAATTGTGCAAATTTCACCAAAATAAGTTGCTTGGCCATCTTCTGACCCCCATTGGTATCCATCAACCAAGTTTCATCGAAATCTGAGATACAAAATATTTCCTAGTAGCCAAACGAGCCAGTTTTCCTACACTTTTACAGGAGACCCGTGTTACATACAATAAACTCTGTTGTTCCAGTCGGCATAATCGGAATGGTAGATTTCCCAGCTAGGATAGAGGAAGAGCAGTGCCAGAGGGGCTCAGTGATGGCTTGGCCAACTATGAACGACAGCTTCGAATTATTCTTACTCTCTTGCGTCTTAGTTTACTTATAAGTAGCGTCTATTTACTTTGCCTAATTCTCCAGCCTCACCCATATTGGTCAAATGTAATTGCAAGGCCAGAATCGAGAAATTGTGTGGAAGAAAAAAATACCTGCATTTCGTACCTTATTTGTAATCAGATACATTTCCTATGCCGTATATCCTACCTGCGAATTAAAACACGAGGATGAATGTCCCATCTGCTACGATTACGTATCGAGCAAGGTGAAATATTCCGCTCTTATTCATTTGTTAGAAAATAGGAGATCAATTCAATAACCGTTAGCAAATCGAAGCAGGAACTAAAAACGGCTTTGCAGTTCACAATCACGTTGAATCCCTGCTCGCACAAAATACATCTCAGCTGCGGCTTACGATGGTTTGATATGGCGAATATTAAAATAAGAAAGGCGCCTTTGTAAGAATCGATTTATTTTAGAATATATTCTTGAAAACATTCCATATTCGTTCAAATTACAGTACTTTCCCATCGGCACTTGTTGCCTGTGTGGTCGGAAAGTGAAAAAGGCAATCGGAGAGACGGGAGAGCAAGTGCACATTACCGAACCAGTCGAAGGATTCGAGGTGAGGAGCAAGGGTCTCGCTCTCTTCATACTACATGCTATCTCACCGGTTAGACAGAGCGAGAGAGTGCGTACTATCGAGAGAGTCAGACGATTACTCGAAGTGAGCATCAAAATCATTCCTTGATATGATAGAACAAAGCTGAGGGCTATTTGAGGTGCTATACACAACTACTGATATGCAAACTATTTCCAGAACGTATTTCTTAACAATGACGTGGAATACATCGGAGCAGACGAATTTGACTTCCTCAATGAAGAGAAAGAAAAGATAGTGTGAGCTTTACATTTTGAAAACGAAAGAAATGTAGAATTAAATTACTAACTATCGATCCAGGAAAGTCTTTGATATATGTAAACATAAACAAGACTTGCTTTCAGGGAGACAATCGGAGTTCTCGAAAGAGCGAAAGAGCGGGCACTCGTTAAAGGGGTGCTCCGGGGAATGAATGCTAGGGAGTCCCACCACGAAAATTCTGCGCTCTCAATGGGAAACTGTAGCGAAATTGCCCCGAGAAATAGGCCAGAAATAAGAAGAGCGAGTGAAACATAAACGAACAAGCCACTACCCTGCGCTGTCAATGAACTTTGCGCGTATGTAAATAGCCTAAGAGCCGTCTGTGGAACTTCGTACAAAGTGATTTATGATCGGTTGAGTGGCCTCTACAATATCCACATTATCACTATGGGTGGCTGAACATTCCCCGGAGCACTCCTTTAAGGAAAAGAAAGAAGAGTATATCGCAGATATCGATGATCAACTGGAAAAATTTAACATGAGCATTTCAATCATCGAAAATTATTACACCCGCCTTTACGTGATGCTGCAGAATTTATAAAATTTGAATAAATATCTTAAAGGAGGAGTAAATGCAAACGCGCGCCCGGTTGGAATGGGTTTCACCTAGAGACGCACTCTCTTCAAGTTGCGTGCTTTCCCTGATCTGGCTCCCAGCCAACTAGCTATAACTCTGTTCGGAATGGAGATATCAGTATGAAAATTTTCTTATCGTTGTGTAGCTCTAGGCGTTGTGTAGTAATGCATATGATAGCTTCAAAAATTGAATTTTGAGTTTACTCTTCCTTTAATGAACCCCAGTCGAAATGCCAGAAGTAGTTCCTGCCTTCCCGTCTGATTTTTTAACATTTCCCGCTAAATTCGCGTTCCAAAGAAGCAACAATTGCAGAGCACGTGCAGTGATAGCGTTATTTGAGGGTTCACTATCTAAAAAAAACTTTAAGCGATACGTGCCTGCATCTCGCTGCTAGCCCACCTCATTTGCAATGACCACTGAATGAAGGAAAATATATTTATCTCCAAAAACAATAATATTTTAACAAAACAGGCAGTTCACGAGAGAATCGGGACAAAACGCCTGAATCGTGCTACATTTAGGAAAATCGATTTTGGATTTTGGCAGTTCTTTTTTGGCAGATTTTGGCAGTTTCGAAAGTCACTCTTTGACGCTTCTGAAATTGATCTCAAAATATCACGCGTGTCCTTCGATCATTGTTCGATTCAGATCGGCTTGGGCGGCGCCACTCCCAGCTTCTGCGTCAGCTTGTTCTGTAATCACCGGAGCAATAATCTCGTTGCCATCGTTCGACATATTTGAAACTATAATACGCATTTAATTTTTTTTTCCAAATTAAAATTGCACTAAAATCGTTTGGGCAGGGTGAGTAGTAACTGTAATGCGCATGAGGAACACCTTATCAACGGGCCGTCACTGCTGATGCATGATTTGTCCCTGACTGGTTTAAAGCAAAACAATTTCAAATTCCGGTACTTATTCGATGTTTAGACCCAGTTGAATTACGAGGTCAAACAGTATGCGATCGATTTCCAGCCTCAAGTAGCAAACCCTCAACGATTTATGCGGCGCTAGTTGCGAGTGGGAC